>VXBH01004696.1:97028-111181 GCA_013400035.1 Rynchops niger
GGGAGGTCATCCTCCCCCTCTACTCTGCCTTGGTGAGGCTGCACCTGGAGTATTGTGTCCAGTTCTGGGCTCCCTGGTTCAAGAAGGACAGGGAACTGCTGGAAAGAGTGCAGCAGAGAGCTACCAAGATGATTAGGGGACTCAAACACCTCTCTTATGAAGAAAGACTGAGGGATTTGGGTCTCATCAGTCTGGAAAAGACGTCTGAGGGGGGATCTTATCAACACTTATAAATACTTAAAGGGTGGGTGTCAGGAGGATGGGGACAGGCTCTTTTCAGTGGTGCCTGGCGACAGGACAAGAGGTAATGGGCCCAAACTTGAGCACAGGAAGTTCCACCTAAACATGAGGAGGAGCTTCTTTACTTTGAGGGTGGCAGAGCACTGGCACAGGCTGCCCAGAGAGGTGGTGGAGTATCCGTCTCTGGAGACATTTAAAACCCACCTGGACGTGTTCCTGTGTAACCTTCTTTAGGTGACCCTGCTCTGTCAGGGGTGTTGGACTAGATGATCTCCAGAGGTCCCTTCCAACCCTATGATTCTATGATTCTATGAAACTCAAAAAAAATGGGGATAAGATATCCCCATTAGCAAGCAAAGAAATTCAGATATTGAAGTTTCTGGACTCTTGATGTTGACACTAGCTAGTATTGCTTGTGTAAACAGTTTGTCAGGCATCTTCTTGTGTTACAGGTGTGTCAAATATCTGTCTAACAAATCTTAGTAGCAAACAAATTAGGAAGCTTCTAAACAGGGAAGTACAGGCATCAGGGATAGGATAGGTCACCAGCATACTTATAAGTGTGCAACTGCAATTCTCAACCTTTGCAAACTATGATTAGTCATCTAATTGTGCGTCCAAATTTAGTTGGTGCATTTTGCATGCATAATTAATTGATTTCCTGAAGATCACTTCTAATTTTTAATTACTGCTGAAGCTAGCGTTAAATATGGAGTGAGCCAGTCTGCACACCAATTTCCTTTAGAAACTGGATGCAGACAGCTTATGACAAGCGTGAGTATTCATGGAATACAGAAACTGGCTGCTGTCTAGGCTGGTATATGTGAACTTGACCACAGGTTCAGGTTAATTCATTTACTGTCTGACTGAAGTGAAGTCATTCAGTCTTAATTGGTTACAGAGGCATTGCTCAAATATTGGCAGAGGAGGAAAACTTTTTACATTTAAAGAAACTCTTCTGAAGCTTTTGCCATTTACACCTGTAATTATAGGAAAATGTAAAAGCATAATACAGAGTGACAGAAACTCTTATCTAATCTGATTTTCGGTGTTGAAATCAGAAAGTGGATGACACTGTATCTGCCCTGTTCTGGTGTATATTTCCATACTTTGTTAATCAGATTAAAATCTCTGCATGCAACAATTATCTAAGCACAATACCACTGAGACAAACAGGAGCTTTGCTCAAGTAAGGATTTAATGATTTGTCCCACCTCTTTCCTCTAATCCCTGCTGTTTAGTGAATATGATGAATTTTTGCTTTAGGTGTACATTCCAAACTCCACAGTTCAGTCAACATACACTGAAAACAGTGGTAGCACAATACTGATGCTTTATGTGAAAGAACTTTGCATTGTGCTAACAAAAAGGTCACAAATTTGTTGAATATGTCCCTATTAGCAACACTTTATTTCATTTCCCTTTCTCCATCATCTAACAACAAATGGTTTTAATAATAGCTTTGCTGCTGTGTTGCAATTTTAATCTCAGTCTCTGCTCTACTTCTGTAGAGAGAATCTTAAACCAAAAATGGAGGTCATCGCTCCATTTTCCTTTTGTTCTTTCTTGCCTTGTTAAGTTAAAGTCTTAGTTTGTAAATTAACTTGAATACACTTCACTAACCATTTCCAAAGCAAAGGGGTAGTGTTGATCAAAGAGGAGATCATGGGAAATAATACTTTTCACTTGTATGGATTCTTCTTCTCTAACATCCCAAAACACTTCACAAAGTTTGACTGCATTAAGCCTTCTGCGTTGCAGGGGGTGAATATTCAAATCTCGAGGAAGTAAAAATATGGAGAAGGAATAACCTATGCCATCATCTGCAGGAGAGCTATAGGTAAGGTTAATTCATAACATTACCAAATAATTTACGTATGTTGTATATTCCCAAGGCTGAGATTTCTGTTCTGGGATGTATTTAAAACAGACGTTTTTGTTTTGCATTTTCTCACTATAATCAAACATGCATTTTATTTTACCAACACTGTGGTGGTAGATATTATCAGTAGGGTCATAAAGAGGCTAGAAAAATTTGCATGTAACAGATCAATAAATGGACATTTAAAGGACCAGTCTGGGGTGTCCTGTCTAGCTTTTCTAATATAAAAAGTACAGATGTTTGGTAAGTACAAAGTGACCAAGCTCATGTGCTTAAATAAGGTTTTCCATTGTTAATGCCAGACACAATGTTTGGCTGCAGGGACTATTGGGCTGACCCAGTAAGGCATTTCCTCTGTTTTTATGTATAGTTGCTTCTTGTTGGTATGCCCAGCATCAGTCCATCTGATTCAGGTATTACAAAAAATATTAAAGGAATTTTCTTACGAAACATATTAAAGGATTTTTTTCCTTCTCCTTTCAATAGTGTATCACATAGGCTTGCCACTTAAACTTATAAAATATTTTAATTTGAATTTTGTTTTTAATGAAACTGTGAGAAGCATTCAAAGAAAAATTCAGTAAAGGCTTCCAGGTTTTCTTTTGGTCTTGTTTTTTTGTTGGCTTTTTTGTTGTGTTTTTTTTTGTTTGTTTGTTTTTAAACTAAAAACTTCTTCTGAAGGTCTTCAACTGAAAGAAAATTCCAAGCTTTAAACTGAAAACTGATTCTATTTTTTAAAGAAATGCCTCATTGTGGCTAAAAGTTATTTTCTGCTCATACGGATGTGGCTAGTGAGTGTTTCCTTCCACTGGTCTCTGGTGCTGGTCTAAGTTCTTTTCACTCTGCACCTCACTTTTGCACCCTCCTCTCTTTAAAGAATATTATAAACATTCACAGTTAATTATAGTCTTCTAATACTGAAGAGAAGCAAACTTTTAAAAGTGGAGACTCCCTTTGGGCCATTTTTTACTTGTTCTTCAAACTGTAATATCCTCTTTGTCCTCCCATGAAGTTTCAAAAAGGCAGTAACTATTCTTGATTATTAGCATGCTCTTCTATAATTCAGGCCTTACTCATGTCCACATTATTAAATCTTTCTTGTTGCTCTTTATTTTGTTGATTATTTACTGTATTTGGCTACCATATCTATGTATTGGTTTATATTTTATCAGAAAACACATTCAGGGTGTTATGTGCCCTTGTAACTCCATGATGAAATAAATAGTGTATAAAAAGGCAGCATCTTGTACTGATATTCCTCAGTCTTCTGATACAACCAAGAATATTTACTATGTTATTAAGACCAGCAGTGTCAATTCTAACTGACATAAAAGATGATTAATATATCAAGAAGATATCTTAATAGTAGCTCCATCAGAAGAAGCTGTGTTAGTTCAAAGGCAATACCTTATTTAATAAATGCCTGAAGTAATAAAAAAGTGTAAAAAGTAAGTTTCCCTGTGTCGAAAACAATAGTATGACATGATTTGGTTGAACTTTCCAAATATTTTAGTAGAACTAGCTTGAGAAGAATTCATACTTAAAGTCAAACTTTGCCTGCAGGGGTTGAAAGCTTTTCCACATGTATGATAGATACAGCTATACTAATTTCATCATTGGCTTTAGATATTTGACTTTAACTGTGTAAGAATAGGGACTTGTCCAGGTGTTTTATGTGACTGGGGGTTTTTGTGCTATAGACAATAAAGTTTGTCTTGCTGTCTTGTCTGACTTGTTCTCTTAAATCCCAGACAAATTCTAGTGCCATTTTTCACACGAAATACAATTTTACACCCAGCAGCATGTGGAATTTAAGCTAATGGGTCCATTTGAGCTCCGCTCAGTGCAATTGTAAGATTTGGGATGTAGTTCTCTATGATGACCAAAGAAGGGATAGTGCTTAAGAACCACCATTCTTGTGCATAACTACCTTTGCCACATTTTTCAAATACACAACCCTTGTTCTGAGTTTGCAGAGAATCCTTTTGGAATGAGATCATGTCTGACTAAGGCTTCTGCTGCAATAAATATCACATAATGTAAAAAACTGTGGAAATGTGATCTTTGTTTTAAAGGCTTTTAGAGACTTTAGCAACATTTTCAGTTATACTTTTTCTTTGTGGTGTCTTGTAATTTATGTTTATAGCATATAAATCCATTAGTGTAGCACCATGGAAATTTTACTGAAGGGAAGTTTCAGAAACTAATTGCAAAATTTTCTGAGCAGCTGCTGCTAGTTACAGAACTCTGGTTCTGCAAAATTAGGAGAGAATTATAAATCCTGCTAATAACGCATCCCCAACCAGCTCTTTCCATATAGATTGGACCACCAGTTGCACACTGTGGTTGTGATAGAGTAAGGCATGAGCAGAGATTTATTTGGATACATGCCATGTCATATAAGAATCTATAATATATTTCAAAGATTTCTAAAGTCAGATTCTGAACTCCTTCTTAAGGTTTCTGAAATCAGATTACTCTTCTCCCTCACTCAAACACATCCATGAACAGAAGTGTCATGTCCTTAAGAAAAAATGCTGTATTGTACAACCGGGATGGCCCACTGAAATTCCTTACTAGATATAAAATATAATTTCAGAATGAAAACCAATACACATTGTGTGCAAAATTAGTATTCAAAAGAAAAGATATTTTAAAACTGAAAGAAAAACACTACCTTTGCTATAGCTACTCTGTTCTTTTTTTCTTTTTTTTTTTTTTTTTTTTTTTTTTTATTTTCGGTCTGATAAATATAAACTTAAGTGACCAATGGCAAACATAAACCCACCGTTCAGGGTAAAATTATTAGTCCACCTCCTAGACCCTCTTTCTGCTCAGCCAATTCTCAGCCAATAAGCATTGATTGTTTTTTTGTCTGGTTGATTTTCTGCAGCCATTTCTTACCCTTGAACACTGGCTAATAGAATTAAGTGACACAGAAACAACACTGTGAACTGATTCAGAATAGTAGGTTATTTTACATTCAAAAACTAAACCAAAATTTGGTGTGATTGTGAATTTGCGTACATGTCTACACACACTTTTGCATATTTGTAACATATATACATAACTGCTTTTAATTGTAGGGAAATATGTCACAAAGAAAAACTTTAAAATATTCTTTTCATTTTAATTTCCTACCTTAATATTACTGAAATGTTAGATCTTTTCTTCATATGAGATAGAACAGTAAGAACAGGGACCATCAGTGTCAACAATATTACTGACACCTAAGATACATCAACAAGTATATGTGTGTATGTTTATATAAATGCATATTTGTCTACACTTTTGCTTATTCAATTCAGTAATAGATAGAACATCTTTACAGGCACAATTTGCTGGTTCTTAACCTAGCATATGAAGGACCTCATTTTTGGTCTGAGGACTCCTTGTGATAATGTAGTATAAGTAGATTCAGTCTTATCCCAAATAATGTTTTCCTTTACTTTTCACAATATTCTGTTCATTAGTTTGAGGGCTGGGCAAAACCAAGCTAGCCTGTGCTGAACAATCATGACTAAGAGAGAAGAGTCTGCTCTAAAGAGCCAGCTTATAATGTAAATAGAGAAACAAAGAACATGTTCTATTATCAAATAATGCAATGACTCACAACCTTAGTATCTATTTCAGAGCCATGACCTTAAAGAAGTCATTTGACTTCACAAAGCCATTTCCATGCACTTAAGCTGATGTGTCAGAGTGTAGGATTCACACTGACAGGAGGCTGCTGGCAACTTTAGGTTGATACTTCTGAATTAGGAATCAGAAATATACTACGCATTCTCTATTCCATTTGGCAAAATGAAGAGTCAGCATTTTATCTTCTGATAGAGCTGTAAAAGAGAGAGAATGGAAACTGTCTTGTCTTTGCTTTTAATTTCTGCATATTCTGAACATTAACAATGTCCTGTACAGTCTATGTAATAGGGAAGTATTGCAGTAAATGAGAATCTTTCATCAGTGAAAAACATCTATATTTGTCAAACAACTTCTGGAAGCTTTTAAGTGTTATGTTTAGAAATGCAAATATTTCAGAGGATTTTACTTTTAATATAGTGTAAATATTTTTACATACACACAATTGTATACCTATATATGATGCTGGATGATCATACACAAACAGTGCAACGTTTTAATTTTAAACCGTACAACTCTGATAATGAACAGGCCAAATAACTGGAATTTTATCTCAGCGTTTTAGTGACATGCACTGTGCTTTCACTTGGAATGTCAAGAGTACTACACAGATCGAAATTCTCAATATCTACTCACCTAAAAAGGTCTTTTTTATGTCTTTCAAGACTCTAAGATTAGATGATGAAATATGTTTATTGGTTAAATCTGAACTTGAGCAGCATTTAGAGAAGGACATCACAAAATTTCCCATGAGTATATTTTGGCAATGAAAGCCTGCAGTATCGGAAATGTATGTTGAATACTAGTAGGAGTCATGAATCTTTCTCTATAATTACCTCAATTTTAAGTATGTTGGCCAATTAGCAGAGACCAATCCCCTATATTAAAGAAAGGGGAAAAAATAAAATGTTTCTACAGCAGAGGTCAGTGAAAGACGGTACTTTCCGATTTTTGATATTCAATTTGTGACAATCATTAGCCACAGCCAGGACCTACTGAATGGATCTGACCATTTGTTTTCCTACTATTTATTTCCCTTTGTTAATACTTTATCTAAATTTTTGGAAACTTCTCAGAAAGGAAAAGAGTACAGATGAAAACTAAAATACTAAACTTGCTTTACATGAGTAATAATTATAGAATTACCTCAGACCAATTAGGCAAGCATCCCAGAGAAAATACCTATGGATCTGGGGTTGTATTTAGTTTCAGTATCACCAAATCCCTATCATGAATATTAGTTGATCATTATTGCTTTCAATTTTTATAAAGTGAGTGATTCCCATAATAAAAGTTTTTTTCAAAAGGTACGAAAATATGCCTGAGGAAAAATAATTTATTATATCCAGAATGAATGATAGTTCATTACAGATACTCATTTGTATATTCTTTAGTTTTTTTTTTTTCTTCCCTGTAAAGAACTATTATATTTTTTGACAATCACAACAAAAGAACAAGTGACAATATTTGAAGTGTTATAATTATTCATGACTTGGGAGGAAGAAAGCCCTCTTTCTCTCTCCACATTCACAGGCCCTCCAAAGCATGCACCGTTAAATGATCAAACATTCCAGTCATACTTAAGGAACAATTTAATGCGTGCTAAAGTCAATGGGAATCTTTCCACTACTCTTTGCATTAGCTTGTTAGATCATAGTGTTTTTAGGATAGGGATTGTCTTTTCATTAGGCACAAACCATGCAAAGAAAATATGATCTTATTCTTGATTACTTAGTACAGATACAGTCATCACAGAAAATAGTAGTGGGTTTTCAATCCAATATTGTCAATGTGTGGCCTACGTGAGAAAAAGAAAAAAAAAAAAAAGAAACAGTAATCCTTTAAAATATTTCCCATTTTTTCTTCCATTTTTCAGTGCTAGGTGAAATCCCAGCCTCCTTTATACTAACTTGCCTTTGGTACTGGCTTTATTAGTGCCAAGATTTTTCCTAATCAGTTTAACAGATATTCCTATATGATTTTATTTAAGGTAATTTAATACTATAACATTCTTCATTCTTTGCATTTCTAACAAATATTTGACCAAAACACAGTAAAATAAATGTTAAATATTGAAAGGTAAATAAAATTAGATAAAGTATTTTATAATACTTCTGACTTGCAAATAATCTGTAGGATTCCTATAGGCTGGAGCTTGTTTACTGGCTAGCACCAAATGTTTAATTAAGGTATATAATTAGTTTTCTTTTTTTTTTTTTTTTTTTTTTCCCATACTCAGAAGAAGTATAACCTATCAAAAGAATATGCCTTTTGCCTGGAAGTCTAAATATTTTTAGGTCAATTGATTCCCATCTATTGCTTACTGTGTATTATTTGGTTAGTCATCTACTGACAAATGTAACACAGATTCCAAATAAGATTATTTTTATATCACTTTTTACAAATCTGAGTTCTCAGCTGGGATTAGGGAGATTAGAAAGCACAAACAATTAAAAAAAAAAAAAAATCACGAAGATGTGTTATCTTGTGGCAAACCAGCAAATCTGTTATCATTTTTGGTTATCTTGTCTGTGTTTTAAAAAGAAATGTTGCCTATGGCTGAAATTACTCAGTAGAGACAAACAGTAGACACACATGGCATGTCCATACCATGCACAATGTTCAACATACAAATTGGATTTTGGGTGATAGCTGGGTCCAGCTGGCCTCTAGCACAGCCTTAGGGTTTACATTATCTGCACTGACAGACAGAATTGCCCAAGGAGCTGCTCTGCCAGAAAGAATCCCTCAGTGCCCACTGCTCAAGCCCCTTCCACCTCTGACATACCATCATGATGGCTGGAGTTGGCAAAAAGACAATGTTGCCTCGCATCAGGATACTCCTGCCTGAAAATATCATTCAATTCCTTTATGTTGCCAGGCTGAGGCAAGTTGTACTCATGAGGGGCAAAGCCTGGTTGCCAAATAATTTAAAACATGTTTGTAGTAAGAGTGTAATGCTCCCACAGCTAATCAAATCAAGTCCAAAGTGATCCACAAATGGGAGATTTTTGCCTCATTCACTCACAGCCCAATGTATAAAGGTAAACTGTTGTAAATTGTTGTTACAACAAAATTTGCCACTTATAATAGTGAATGCTAGTCTTGGTTAACAGAAAAATGGTAATGTTTGAAAACTGAGGAGCAGACCTGCTACCCATTCTGTTGACCTTGTTATGATACAGCAGCACCTCACAGAGTGGCAGGACATCCAGATGTGTGTAATAACCACCTGAATAGTATCTTGTAAGCCAGAACACTTAGAAACCACCTTCTGAATAGGCATAAACAGCTGCTTGTATTGTTCAAATGCACCAGTTGCTATTTGAAAACTTGCTTCCTCCAAACCAAACTTGCAAGCAAACACACATGGTTTTCAATTTTCTGTGACCTTATCAAGTCATACCTCACTTCATGTAACCTTAGGGCTTCAACTTGATTGGTTTTGCTTATTTATTTATATATTACTCCTGTAGATACCTAGAAACCCAGCTATGCTGACTTCTCTCTGCCAGTTGAGTAGGAATAAAAATGTAGTCTATTGAGACATAAACCATGGCTTTCTTTGGAGTCCTGTCAATTTATTTGGTGATAATGCCCATTGCTAACATAGAGTGCCGCTACAGTATTACCATATTCACTATGATCTCCCAAACTGCAAAGGTCAACCCATGTGGACACACAGCAGCAACAGTGTCAATGCTAGCTGTTTCTTTACATTTCAAGGAATCCAAGTTTAAGAAATAATGTAATTATGTAAGTTATCATCTTTAAAAATAGCCATCCAAAAAAAGCAGGAGACAAGGTTTTTTTAAAGTATTGAACCATCAATTATTCAAAATGTGTTGGAAAATTATATGCACACTCTGTTAACATTTGCCAGAATACAGCATTTCTTTCCCAGCTTGCTCACATAAGTGACTTAGTTGAAGCGAAGAAGCAAACTGCAATTTTTTTGTACCTTTGGTCTTGACAAGTGCACTTTTAGACGTGGGTTACAAAGTGTTTTGTGAGTCATGTCAAATAGTGATAGAAATCCACCGCCTTCACCTCGCTCTCTTGAGTCCAGTGAGTGATCAAGGGGTAGGGAGAGACAGTAACTGCATTTGATCACAGCAGATTGTTTTCACTCACCCTGCCAGCTGCATGGAATGACTGACAACCATACGAGGAAATAATAAGTACTAAAAGGGGCAATGATATGTTGGGAGAAAGGAAAAGAGAGAGCCATAAATCACTCTTTTGTAAAAAATAAATTTGTAGGTGATGGCTGTGATAGTTGCTTACCATTTTTCCAAAGTGATTTTGCTGTAATCTTAGGCAACTCCCCTCCTGCCTGCTACGCCCACCTGTTGCCTCCCATATTAAATACATGTAATTAGGGCTTCAGGGTAGACACTGTCTTTTTTATGTGGTTGTATTAAGTCATGAGATGAAACTGCAATAAATATAATTGTTAATTCAAATAAGATATCAATTAATATTACAATTAAAGTAATAATATGAGGTCAAGAAGGGCAGGTGATGACCAGTTAAGCTTGTCATTAGGGATTTTGCGCAGGTCACCTTTTTAACAGGGTAATAAAATGCATCTTCTTTTACAGTCCTGTAGAGCACACTGTCTGTGTTGCTTTTTGACAAAGAATTAGGAGATTTTTTCAGATTGACTAGTCTTAGATGTATCCTTCCCCCTCCCTTTCCCAGGCTGTCACGCGTGTAGACATACAAGACAAACTATGCAAGCTTGAATTTTCATTACTTGGCATGAATTTAACACAGGTTTAAGTCAGAGCAAGCAGCAGAGACATAAAATTAATGCAGCATATGGTTAAACAAGTATCCCTAGTTATATTTGTTACATATAATCATATCAGATTTAAACATGTCTACTGTGATGGTGTCCAAAGACCCCTATCAAAGTTAGGACCTGAGTGGACATAGGTAAGAAAATATCTCTCCCAGAGAGTTTATATTCTAAACATCACACAAGAAGATGAAGGCTGAGAAGGATACAACCTATAAATAAATGAACATGATGATGACTGACATAGTTTTATTTAGTAAATATGTTTGTTGTTGCTGCTTTTCCCTAGATAACTCATCCTGAGGAATTATCTTACAAACTTGCTGAAAATAATTAGCAGAAAAAATATCTGGGGCAGATGAGGCTCTGAAAGCTTTTGATAGATCCTGTCTTGGTCAGTGGAATATTTTGCCAATGAAGACTTTGATAGCACTAATGGAAGTCCACCTGAGCCCCTACTGATGATAATACTAGCAGCAGACACACTGATAAATTATAATGGGCACAGCAGCAGCAGCAGCCACTCCAGAAACATCCTTAAAGTGAATTTCCTTTAATGGCTGGAAGACAAATGGCTCACATTTTATCATTGGATTCCTCCTCTTTCAGAAAATTGCCAATAAACTTCCTGTTCTTAGCTGAAGATTTGGCAGCGACTTGGACATAACAAATTTAACCCATTCAGTGGCTTTCATCTGTTTATTTATCTCAGTTATTTGTTCAAACTGTTCTTCTTAAGCAAATGGATCTTATGTCTTTTTATATGTGAAATTAAGATAATTTGTTTTTTAAATGGCTCACAAACTGAAGTAGTGTTTCTGAGGAGATCAGACTCCTGTAAAGTTGTTACTGAGAAGTGATTGCCTGTGCTGTAAATATTTAAATTCATGAGGTAATTCCCATTTAGATTCGGGAGTTTCTTTCTGGTCTTCCCAGACCAGCTCAGCATGAACAGCTTGTACCTAACTCTTCCTAAACCCAGCCAGAACCCCAGAGCACTAACTGTGGGCATACAAACAAATGTCACCAAATTGATGTGACTTAATGAGCTACCTCGCATTGGCTGAGCTTGTGTGCTCTGTTAGCACTCCGATTTTCTTTCACTTAGCAAACAATTGCAACATCCACAGTTAGAGACATTATTCCCCCATCCCAAGTTGTTTGCTCTTGTTCTGCTGTGGAAGACCATCCTTCCAGCCAGCATGGCAGAACAAATATTCCTTTTCTCTTACAGGTTAGTTTAAACACCTATTCACTGCTCATTTAATCTAGTCTGTTGCTTTATACTAAGTGGTTAAGATATGCAAGCTTTTCTTCTGCTGATTTAATTTCAAGGAATGATGATCTCTGGCAGAGGTATGGCGCTAAAGCTGGAGCTAGTTTCACTTGTGTTTGTCTATAAATGCCTTTAGCTCTTTTAGTTACAAAGTAAAAACACATTACTTGGAAGGTGTGGAAGGAAATTGCCCCACATTTGGGATGGGCTAGCAACATGCTGACAAACAGGTGGCTCAGCTGACAGGCAGAAATTGAGTGTTCTTATAGCTTGGGGATCTCGCACCCAGGGCTGGTAAGTGGCTTGATAGAGGCATTTCAAAGCATATTTATGCATAACCAGATATTCTCATGAAAGTCACTGTCAGAGACATTAATGTTTCCAGAATTGCCTGGTCACTATATAACAACTCTTTTTGCTCAAGCATTCAGTGAGAGAAGTTAGAAGACTTGGATTCAATGCCTTCATCAGTCTAAGGAGTTTTAAATATATATTCTTAAAAGACTTCAGTACAATAGAGGTTAGTTTAGATAGAAAGCACTCTCCACGTTCCTGTTGAAACTGGACTTTGGGTAGCGAAAGAAACAGGATTATTTTGGCTAGGAAAGCATGAATGATATAATCCAGTGAAAAGGGCATTTGGTAATAGATATCACTACCTACTACTGAGACCATCTTTTATGTAGTTATTTTGCAAAGAGGAAAATAATTCCAACGCTTCTGATCTTCTAATTGTCTCTCTTTGTAGTCTAAAAGCAGGAGATTTTCTAACAACTTCCAAGAATGATTTTTGCAGAAAACTTACTTGTCATTTGAAGTTTGCAGCTTGAGTCTTCTTTTGAAGCCTACAAGTCTGTGAGCAACATCTTACAGATCACCAGCTGTCAAAGAAGTTACCTGCAGAGCTATTATGTTTGGTTTTGAACATCCAGATCCTTAAGATTGCGGCTGCAGTTGAAACCTAAGTTGCTGAAGAGAGCTGACTTCTGAATGAATGTAAGCTGTGACATTAGCATTTGGTATTTAGGGACTGCAATTCATTTCTCTTTGCTTTCATTTAGTATTTCTGCACTCTTTCCTGTGCTGTTTGAGTGCAGTTAAAGTTTAAAATGAACATATATAATAGTAATCCTTTTTTTTTTTTTTTTTTTTTGTTTCTTGGATGGTGTCAGGCATATGCTTCTCTGTAATCCTTAAGTTATGCTATAAATAATTCTTTCTAATGTTAATAACTTACCAGTCTGTGTAGCACTTTAGAATGAAAAAGGTTACACAGAGCTTGTAAGGTCTGACTCCAGGGCACTTTCTGTCTGTTTCTAATCTAGAAGGGAATGGAAGCAGGGGTGGATAACTAGCCTCTGGTTAGCTCAATCTTTCATATCAATGAAAGTTACAGATCACATTTGTCAAGATCAAATCAAGATTTCTATCTGTATATAGGGCAAACGGCACTTTCAGTGTTTATGTGAATGATACATGGAATTCCCCCAAAAGTATTAATTTGAATCAAAATATAACTGTATAAACTCTTTAAAAATTGGCTGATTATATAGCTCAGGGAATAATTTGGCTGCCTATTATTGAAGAAGACACGGTTTTGTCTATTTGCGTGTGGTAGGAGCTTTTTTAATGCTATTAATCATATTAATTACTGTAGCACTCATGTAGCCTGATTGCACTGTGCCTGTGTAGTGTATAATACAGAAGATCTAAGGGTCTGTCCTCCAAAGATACAGACTTAAATGGCAGTAAGGATGGAGGCTGTGAGTATGCATAGGGATTGTCTTGACTCACTATCTTTATAAGTATCACCTCAGGCCTTCTGCTGTGTTGATTAGATGCTGTGGTTTCTGGGCAAACTGCATGGGCAGAGCAAGTTTTCAACTGTCCAGAATATATTGCACAGAAATAGGCTGTGTATCTTTTTTTTGCATGTTTCCAAACATGCAAAATGAAAATAACGTTCAAATTATCTCATGATCAACTTATTTGTGTCTGAGAGATATTTTGAAGATTAAAGACACTATGCTATAGAAATGCTGCTATTGTGTTGTCAGATACTCATCTGGAGTTTGACTCCTTAATTAGGTCTAGTTTCAGGTAAAAGGAAGAACGTTGTTTTGAATGATCATGAATGCAAAGACAGGGTATGCAAGAACAGCAGTTAGTTTCCAGTTCAGACAAGCACATTGATAACTGAGGTAGGGTCTTCACACAACAAGTATTACCTTTTTTTCACACAAGTCTTCACACAACAAGTATTACCTTTTTTTCGTTGTCATTCTCTTTTTCTTGTGGGGAAAAAAAAAAAA
>VXBH01004697.1:5723-17685 GCA_013400035.1 Rynchops niger
TAAAAGGTCAAAGCAAAAAGCATTTAAAAAAAAAAAAAAAAAAAAAAAACAAAAAACAAAAAAACAACCCAAACAAACCAAAGCAAACAAAAGAATCCCAACCAATACCTTCTCTAATGGAATTAAAAGGAAGGTTTTCATACAGATGTTTATACAACATCCTCTTTAAAAAAATGGCTGTTGATCAATATCAAAGTGCTTTTTTTGCTAGAGTGGGAGTGCCACTTGCTTAATAAGAGTAAATAACTGTACTCAGAAGGAGAAGAGATATAAGAGTTTCAAGTCCTGTTGCGGTGCTTAAATGGCATCCCATCCCTATGTGAGAAGAACTGAAGAGGATGGCTACCCATCTGCATGTTCTGAAACCCCTCTAAAATGGGAAGCTACTTAGAGAGAGGCTGAGATAGCTTCCTCAAAGTCAGGACTCATAGCTTCCTACTATATAGAGACATTGTCTATGTCTTACAGTCTTCTGAAAATCCCAAACACAGCACAAAGCTTTGTGAAAACTGCTTACTTGTGTTCTTCACAGGGTCCTTCTCAGTTAATGAGCTAAGGTATGGGAAAAAAACTCTTTGAATATGTATTTGTTCCTCTTCTGTTTTGCAATTGTTCAAATCAGAATCTAAATCAATTTTCTCTTCTGAAAATCCCAGGATTTCCATAGTGACTGCAGCTACTGTCTCACCAAATATCAAGGAGCAGTTATCAGGTTAACATTGTCATTTGTCAATTTTGGTCCAAAATTTTTTGTGGCTGACCTGAGCTCCTTAGTAAAGGCTGACTTTGGAGAAAACCCAGTTTACAGCCACAGCATGTCATCAGATGCTTTCATTCTTTTCTTCAATGTGAGTTATTTTTAAAACAATTTTCACTGGAAAACCTTTGGACCACTCAGTTTGTCCTGTAAATCACTAATGGTACAAAATCCTATTTAGTTCAGAATTTCTATGTGAGGTCCCCATATGTAACAGATTTTGCTGTAGACGACACCAGCATGTGCTAGCAGAAAGACAGGTGGAGTTCCTCATTCTCCGCTCCTCACGCACCCCGGGCCAGCAGCCAGATTGTGAGTATATTCAACAGCTGCAATTCTACTTATGAAATGGGTAAGAAGCATCAAAGGGCAATTGAAGGCACCTGAAGCATGCAAAAATTCTGCATCTGCCTGCTGCAAAACTAACTAGCAGATGTCTTCTGGTGATTGTAATTGGGTCCGTCCATCCTTGTCAAAGTTCCTAGCAAAAACTGCTGAAAATAAGTTCTTCTTAGGGGGTTAGTTGTTGCTAACACAGGAAGGTGTAATTTCCACCTCTCTGCACCAGCTTTATTGACTTTTTTTCCTGTACACAGATGGATTATCATTAAACAGTCCTGGAGAAATCTCAAAGAAAAGCAGCAGGCTGCCAGAACGATTTGAAATTGCAATTTATATTCATAGCACAATGATATGCGAAAACTGCTTATGTGTGTTTTTCGCAAAGATCTTTTCAATTAATGAACTAAATGTATGGGAAAGAAAACTCTCTTTGAAGACGTACTTGTGCCTATTCTGTTTTGCAGCAGTCAACATCAGTCTTGCCTCAGAAAAACTCCAAAACTTAAGCGTGCAATGGGAATATCAGAGCTAGGAATGGTGTAAGGCCCATTAATAAAGGATATCTATTTAGCAGCCAGGTAGACTAAGCCATTTCTAACTTTTTTTTTTTTTCCTGTGAAAGTTTCTAATGACAGTAATTTGCATTTATATCACAACTCCCTTAAAATAAACAACAAACAAACTTTAAAGATTAGTTTTAAAACTCTGGACATAATTTCTTCATCCTTACACTGTGCAAAGTTCCATAGACCTTGACAGGTTTTTCAGATTCACATCAGTCAAACCAGAACACAGGATCAGGACCCAAAGACGCATGCCCCATATTAGGAGCATCTTTGGTTAAGGGACAGTCAGAGTTGCTCTCATTTGGACCAGAAGGAGATGGACATGTACTGTGTGATACACATACACTGTGTAGCGTATCAATGTCCTATATATAGGAATTGCACGTATATGAAATTGAAGAATGCACTGGATTTACTGTTTAGGTATCAGTTGTCTATAAATGGCATATGACATAAAATCAATGCTTCTGAGACATCATTCTCACTGCATATATAATGTATTGATATATGCGGACACAGTGAGTCAGTCTAATGCATCTTGAAAGCGTCAGAAATATTGCACGAATACATTAATAACACTTTCAAAAATAGTGATAGGCTTTGAGTATAGTCGCTGTATACATTCAGTAGATCTCACAGGAAAGATTTCTAAAAATGTCAGGTTTATTAGATTTTATTTAACAAAATTTTCATTTGAGGGAAAAATAGAGATGTTTTCAGAAGAAAAGAACTAATTAGTCCCACGGAAGACAACATGTAGTGCCTGCAGGGAAGAAATGCAGCGGGTTTTTTAACAGCACTCAACAATACTGTTCACTCATTTATATTGGAACAGCAAAGTAAAAAATATTTTTCTAATAAGGAAGTCATTCAGAAGCTGTGATATTTTCTAAAAGACTAGGTGACCTTTACTCTTGATAACAAGTCGGACATCAGAGGACATGATTGATGAGGATTTTCATAGCTTGTCTCACTCAGAAGGAGCACAATAAAGTAACACATAATTATCTTCAGGTATCATAAATGCACATTCCAGATAGTATTCCACATACAAAGGGGAAAAGAAAAAATGATTAATTTAAAATAACATGCATTTGTCACAATGCTATGCTAAAGAACTCTTCATGCTGTCCTGCTTTCATACTTTTGTAGAAATATCACCCTTTGAAGTTCAGATTAAAAACACTCTACAGATGACGATCAATTTATTCTTATTCTTTGCTTATGCTATCTCCACTAATATCATTCCAAAATACGTATTTGACTATCTTTTTAGTTGGAAAGATTTATAATTTTTATGTTACGTTAGGATCATAATTAAAGCTGTTTACATCACTGTAATTGCATGCCAGCACATATGAAACATTTATGAATTCTTTAGGCAATGGCTGCTTGTAGCTACCATGAATTACAAAATCAGAGTAGCAAAAAATTTCCCAGCGACACAAACCA
Source organism: Rynchops niger (assembly GCA_013400035.1). NCBI lineage: Eukaryota > Metazoa > Chordata > Aves > Charadriiformes > Laridae > Rynchops > Rynchops niger. Next base: position 8,841 of record VXBH01004697.1, read on the forward strand.
CAGTGTAAAAGCATTAAAAATTGCATTTTTGAAACATGCCTTCCTGAACCTAACAATAAAAAAATAATTATTTCCAGATTAACCAAAACAAAATTAAGCAAACATTCTGTTCTTTTTAGTCTACTTGTGCTGGTTATTAAAGATATTTGATAATATTTGCCAGCAGTAGCAATCAAACATGAAAACCAGTGATACCCATTTTTAAAACTCTAGTATAGTAGGGGAAAGCTTGCTAGATGCTCCGGATCATCTTTCTCCCACAATGTCAAAACACAGGGGGAAAATGTTTTGCTCAATGAGTTTGTAATTATCTAGATGTGAGCAGAATTTACTTTCTATGCTGTCAAAAGATCTGGCCTTCAAATTGAACTATCAATTGCTTTAGTCTGTTTCTCCTTTGTGAACTGTAAGACTGACTTAATTTTTATGATTGTTCTGATAAATCATTTTTAAATTGAAATACGTGGCTCAAATCTGGGAGTTCATATTTAAGGAGTTAAATATTCTCAGCTAATATTTAATACTCTAGTCATAGCAGATGTTTTGTGCTTTGAAGTATACATGTATACATTGATAGAATGTGTTGATAATATTTGTGCTACATGTATGCAATTTCTCATTTCTTTTTAAAGGAACGATGACTTCAAATTAAATTACATATATGTGTTTAGATACACACACATGGAAACATGCTACTATATTGATATAAACATTGTTGAATATCAGGTAGTTGGGTTTACTGAACATTTTTCTGCAATATCCCTAGTTCTGGCTGGGAAAATGGTATGAGAAGGAATCAGATACTTGGCTTTCAGTGAGCTTTGCTGCTTCCACTATCCAGTTCAGAGAAGTGCCAAGACATCTGAAAACTCTTCTGTGATTCTCCAAATCTGACTGGCATTTGCTAGATAATTCATCTCACTGTGCCAGAGTGGTTAGCAAAAAACTGGCATGCAGGAGAAATTCTACATGGAAGATCTACAATACTTGTATTTTGGCAAAAGAAAGTTTATACCTGTACTGTATACTTCAAATGCATGCACCTTTGTGTATACACAAAAAGGTACATGTATATAATCACTTTATATAGTTGGATGTATGTCAGGCTTTCAAGAAATTACTGGACATGTTGTCACCACCCCCTACAGCAAGATACAAAGTTCTCTGAGACTTGGCCCAGCAGAAACACTAAACATTTCCTGACAGACAGTGCCTGGTGTAACCTATGACACCTATACACCTGCTTCAAATTTCCAAACAAGCTCAGTTGTACCTAGTTAAGAGAGGTCCTTACCTGCATTATTTAATGGTATAAATGTACCAACTGATGAAATCATCATAGAAATCTTAACACAGTTCCAGCTAAATAAAAGTAAGTCTTCTCTCTTAGTCTTCTGTTAGTCCATCTAAGGACTTTCTAATTTTATACTGATTTTTTTTCTTTCTCTCTGCTAAGTAATAATGTCCTAAAAAAATACCCTATGTGATTAATCATATGGTGTGTAACTACATAAAGAAGCATGGCCAAGTACAATAGGTCTGTTTTCTTAAGAATGATGCAGTCATAAAAAGCTTGGAGGAAAATTCAATATGTTGTTTCTGAATCTGTCTTATTTATCTTATTCCTCTGTGTACAGAAAATTAAGCTGTCAGCTATCATTTAAGATGACTGCTTCTAAAACAAATGCCTTGCCCAATAGTTTTAAAAGACACCATGTATTTATCCTTTAATTTCTTGTCAGTCATTGCGGGTTTAAACATTCTTAAGGAGGGAGTACTAAATATTAAACTTTGGTGAAACAATTAAAGTGCTTTCTCTCCACAAATGTAGTTAAAAAGACGTTATTATACTGTGGGAGTTCAGACTCACCTATGAATGGAAGAACATCTGATCCACAGGGGTTTTTTTGGTCTTGCTTTTTATTTTAAATGACATCAAAAGGAATTTTAGTAATTTTGGCAATTTTCACAAATTATTTCACACCACACTTGACACAAAATTATTTTTTTAATAATTACTCAGTCTGTATATCTCTCACCTTTGACTAGATGCTTGCCTTGTATCTGTGCTTCCTAAGGAAACCTAGCAGAAAGTGACTGTAATAGGATAAGTTGGCTAAAAGTTATGGGGATAAAATCTTTGGCCAAAATTCCCTCTCTTGCTTATCAAGCGGATCAAGCCTCTGGGATCTGCCCTCATCAAGTGGATCAAGTGTCCTCCCCTTTTTCATGCAACTTTTGATATTTCAAACCCCATGACGTTGTTTGCAACATCCTTCTTGCTGATGCACAATTTACCGTACAGGTTCAACAAACAAATATTAGTAGAGGTGAAATCATCCAGAACAAAGATCAGATACAAGATGGTAGACATATCCAGAGACTTCTTTCACTCTCACTAATATAAGATAAACAGCACAGAATGGAAAAATGAGCAGAGTAACCTTTTTTCAGTGACTCAGGCACTGGGTATAGAGGACAGCCAGGTCAAGGGAAACTCTTATGGAATGTTGAGGGGAGAGGAGAGGCTCAGGTAGGGATTCTTGACGGTCTATCGGCAACACGGACATTTTCCCGTTTCAATCCCTTATTATGGCATAAATGTTTGCACTGTGCAGATGGCAATTTCTAGAACAGCATCTTCTTCAAAAAGATGTACTTTCTTTCTTTCCTTTTTTTTTTTTTTTCCCCATTTGATGGACCAAGAATGGAAGTCTTCAGTTATTAGCACTGATTTTTTTTTTTTTTTTGCACTGTATTACCTAATGGAGTTCTCTTTCAAAAAATTAACTCCAGAAAGCATGTCACGTTCTGCTTGCTTTTAAAAGGAAATGGGCAGAGAACATTATATTACTGCCTGCACAGCTCTAGCATAAATAGACAAAACAATCACTTTTTTTTCCATGCAATTAATTGTAATTAATTGTAATATCCCACCTCTCCACCCTCATAAAAAAAAAGCAGTATACATAGAGACTTTTTTTTTTTAAATAAATATGTAAACTGAAAACTGTCCATGACTTCTGATTAATGGCTTTAACAGTCACAATCATCCCTCCATTTGAAAAATCAAGGTAACCTTTTATATATATTTCATTTTTAGTATCTGCTATACTGAAGTTAAATAATACTCAGTTTGCTAAATCCTGTAGTTGCTTCCTATTGATTCTAGTTCAAGAGCACCTGGAGGTTACTCTGCAGCAAGCATAATATATATACCTGTTATAATCAAAACTGACTGCAGTTCAGTGGTATTCAATGGTCATTTACAAGCAAAGTGTAGGTTTTTTCCAGTGATTTTTCCTGTTTACACATACTACAGATTTTTTATGTTCTGCTATTTCACTTTAATACAGCCATTAACCAGAATATCATACCCAAGGCTCTTTTTTATGAATAGTATTTTTCTTTCCTTAGATAAAATTGTTGAAAGGACACGATGACCAGTACGTTACGAACCAGCAATAAATGTGAAAACTGTAACTGAAATAAAGAACTGCCGTTTAGAATGAAAATGTAAAAAAGGGTAGTTTTAAACCTCCACTTATTGCTCTCTGCTGTCAGAATGTATTTATCCAAATGTTTTTCTGGTCTTCTACAATGATGGCAAAGACTTCAGAGCTGACGGTGGAAACAGAAGTTGTTAAACTAATGGTAACTGTCATAAGGTGGTTAAATACAGACTGTTCCCAATCTGTAGCACCAACCTCAGCAGGAACCAAGAAAGACTGCCCTGCAAGTGCTCTCATCCTTGAACACTGATGCCCCACTGAAACTGCCAGAGGGCTGAGCAGGTCATTGCTTTCTCAGTCCAGTCTCAAAACGATCAGTGAATATACTGTCTTTCTGTAGGAATGACAGCAACAAAGAAAAACTTAAAAGGCTATTCATGAGCATTTTTCAGGCACAGAGGATTTGAGAGGCTGTTGGCTAGACAGAGTACAAAAGGGAGTCACACAGAGTGAATGGGAGCACCTGGCCAAACCGGTTTCAGAATGCAANACAAAGTTTTGGGGAGCAGAATGGGGAATCTTACAAAGATACAACTGGTCTGTAGGAGATTCTGCCCCCGCTTGTCCAGGACGCTGTGCAAGGTAACTTTCTGGGACTGAGTGGCCTTACCTGAGAGAGAGGGTAAGTGATTTAATAACGTACGTATGATGTCTAGCATGCTCTAAGATCGTGATTTGTGCACTCGTTTAAAGTATTCATATCTAGCACGCTGGTGGCTTGTGTTGTTACTTTTCGGGACCACTTATTAGGTGGTAATAGTGTATTCTGTGAATTGTTTTTGTTCTTTTTCCCCTTACATTGCAATAGTGCATTCTTCTGTTGTATCCATAAGAACTTGCAATAGTGGCATATCAGACCTGTGAGTGTAGTCCAAATAAAATGTTAATTTGAACCTCTCAGTGAAGTCTTCTTCTCTCCTTCACACAGAGTCACTGACTAAATGTGTGAATTTCTGAGAAATAATTACCCTTTACTGAGAAACCCCTCCCTGCCCAAAAAAAACCCCTGGAGCTGTGGCTCATATTTTTAAATGGCACATCCAACTGAAACTCATCTGAAGGAATAGCAAAAAGGAAATAGATTAGGATCTTTCTCCTAAACTTACATTTTTTCAGATGTTTTCTTAATAATAAGAGCCACTCCACTACTCAGTTCTATGACATGGAATTTGTAACACACTTCATGGGATTAGGAAAAAAAGCTTTTGTTGCACCTGCAGGCTCATCCCAATCCATACATTAAACTGGCCCCATGCAAGGGTAGAAAAAACTTGGAGACGATTAGAATAGGATAACTTGATAACCTTTATCATTTATTTGAACCAGCTGTGTGGGCATAACAGTATGTCTACAGAAATAAGACCTTGGATATCCTTCTGTAAAATAACTTAATGTCAAAACGGAACTTTTAGCACCTGACAGCAAACATAAAGTTATCATTGATCATAAAGGGCATTTTCTGGTACCACAGTAGTGATCATCACAAAAAAGTCATGAACCACCAAATTACCAGAAGAGTATCTGAGATGCCAATTTTCCCTCCATATGATCAAAACAGGAAGTAAACATGGTGATTGTGCAAGTCAAACAAAAATTAAAACCTGATGTTTTATGCAAATAGAACATCCTCTCTGCATATTTAATTCAAGTGCAGTGTCTTGCTTAAAGAAATGACAGTTTGCCAGAGCTCAGGTCTGACAGGGCACAATCTGGGACACGCCATGGGAACAGCACATTTGGCATACTCTGCCATCCCATCACTTGGCATTCATGCAGCTGGCAGCTCCCGCCGGGATGAGCAAAGGGTGCTGACTGAGATGCTCATCTCTGGTGTTGGCCGCTGCTTGCCCAGGGTAGTGAAGGTAATGCAGCAGTTTCAAGCCAGATGCACAAGGGTGTTCCAGCTGGAACATTTGTCTCCAGCTAAGTTGTCTATTTTGGTCTGCTGTCTTCACCATACAGGGAAGTAAAGGGAGCAAGAGTGAAAGGAGACAGTATAGAGTCTGGTATTGCCTGTTTACATTTTGCCAACAGAAGATAGCTATAATGTTGCCCAAACATTAACATAAACCTCCCTCTGAATCATTACAAAGATACTCTTTTCCACAGTTACCCCTTCATATCCTGTTAACTCACACCTGTGTATATTGTGCTCAGAAGTTTTCTCATGGAATAATGACATGTTTCGCTGTTCCCACAAAACACCTGGATAGTTGTAATGGTTGTCCATTCTAGTTGTTCCTGTGTGTTCAATCCCGGTGATCTCTCCTTAATCATTCAAATCACAACCATGTGTTACAGCTGGCTGCTCCTGCTAAGATGACAAGAGCATGAACTGGTTCAGAAAGCAAACTCCTTCTCTCCCCTTTGCTGTGTCTGTCCAGGCCAGAACTGGATTAGGCAGAGGAGAACCTGCATCATGCCAAGGTGCTAGGTTGCTGCCACCTATGTTACACGTTAGCACGTTTGCCATTTCCTGTTGGCCATTTCTTTGCCAGTCTCCCTCCCAAATAGTACTTCTTAGACAATACCAAATATAATGTACATCCTCTGCAAACTGGCTTGCACAATACATGCATTCAGGTCTCCTCTTGTCTTTGAAAAGCCAACTGTTCTACACATATGAAAGGGCAGACTGGATGTGGTGGATTGCTAGTAGCAATCTATTACAGCAACTAGACTTTTAGGTGGCTATAGTATTATTAAAGGGGTGTGTAAAAGCATGGACACATATGAAATAGACAGATAAAGACGCAATTTGGGTATGAAACAAGATGCATTGCAATATGGTAACAGAGACAGGGGTGCTGCTGTAATTGCACTCCATGCTTTAGAAATGGGACAAAGAATGTAATGTTTTCTGGAGCTTCTATGACCAAAGATGTTCCCATTTAATCTAAAACAGTACACAGAGTATCTCTCTATGCCATTCCCTGGAGGGAACCTATGCAAGAGTCTTTGGGAAAGGATGTCTGTACAGCATTTTTCAGGTGCAATGTTACAGTCCTTTTAAACACTGGATCTTGTTTTCCTACTGTAAAGTAGCTGCAGTGTTTTCTGCTCTCACTGATAAAATTTTATCTAATAAAGGATATCACAGTTTTTGAATGTTCAGATCTGAACAGGCTGATAGTCATCCTTGTTTACCTAATCAGTCCAACCTTTGCAGTTCTTAAACCCAATAGGTAGGGCAGAAATACCCTTTTGTACTGGCTCCCCATGGCAAGAAAGCAAGAAATGTTATGGTGATACCTTTTGAAGTTGAATTACTACAATGCCTAATCAGTCACACACAGGAAAGAACCTCAGAGGTTACACCGACTGCAAAAGAAACATGAATGAATGAATGAATGAATGGCAAAGCTTCCTACAGCCTTTGGAGNACTACATTATGTCCTTTAAGTAGTTAATATTTTTCTATATGTGAATGCATCTGGGATTGATAGCTTTATTTGAAATGCTTTATAGGAAATGCTTTATAATGGGTTATATCTTAATCTTGGACATACAGGTTCACATGCCCAAAGGACCTGGCTGCCCGTAGTCTGCTTCTCTGATTCCTTCAAATCACCCCTGAAGCTTGCAGGCACAGGAGCAGGTTCATTCTCAAGCCTTTTTGACGGAGGTCGACACTGCAATACCCCAGCCACACCTGTGGCCGCAAGAAAGCTTTCAAGAGAAAACATCCCCTGACCTGTGCTCCCAGCTAAAAGAAACAAGGAGCTCAGTTTTTCCATCAGCAGTAGAATCGACCTGGAAATCTGAGGTGCAAGGCCTGCTTCCAAGGCTCTGCAAGCTCAGGCTCAGTGCAGTGCTTGGGTGGAGAAGTGCTGCTAGAGCCATTCTGCAGCTGCAGCTGTTGCCAGAAAGAGTCACCACTCCCTGCTATAAAATGCCCCCATAAGACCCCTCACTCTTTCCTGCTGCAGCTGAAAGAGGGGAATAATAGGGTCCCTGGACTGGTCTGTCCCCATTTAACAATGGAGAGCCGGGGCTAGGCCAGTATCCCTTACTTTTTTCCTTATTAGGATACTATTCCATGGGACAAAGAGGCTGGGGAAATTGCAACAAATATATAGACAAGTACTAAGACTTCCTTCATCTTTTAGACCTGTGTATCTATAAAAGGCATCTACTCTATGGAAAGCAATATTCACTTAGAAAGACTATGAAACCTGACTCTCTACTCCTGTGTCCTGTGTTCCTTTTTAGGGTATTCTCCCCAACACAGCTGAGTGTTCTTGAATTCACAAACTGCAAATTGATAAAAAATGTCATTTATCACGTACAGAGCATGGTTATCATGGACACATCAGTTGTACTGAGATGAAGACTGCACTACTTCCAAATTTCAGAGAACGGTATCTCTCTTTTTTAAAAAGACACAAATCAATCTTTTCTTGGTTTCATATTCTGCATTAACCCAAAGCCATTCAGAATTTCATTCTCCTGCTGTTTTCAATCCAACATTATTTCAGAATAAAACCTTGTTTAACTTCTATCAAGGTAACTTCGAGTAGTCTAAGGGATGATGTCCCACTGAATCTTTCATGAGTAAATGCATATTAGAAAAGTACATTATGTGTTTTGGCTCCAGCCACAACATTTTGAGTTTGCCTGGAAGGAAGCCAAGGAAGGAGAAAGTATAAAATGACAGTTTTGTGATACTCATGCTATTTCATTGAGGGTAATTTTTTGGACATTACACGAAGCCAGAAAACCTCCTCCTTGCCAACAGAATGATAGCTGTAGAGAAGAATTGACTGCAAACAGTTGTCCCTCTCTTTTCAGTGTTATGTTATGTAACTATATACAACGACATTAAAACAAACCACAAGATGCTGTCATTCAAACATATTTGCCCAATTTCCCTCAGTGTTGATTTTCTCTCCTAAGGAATTCACTGTTGAACCCTTAATTACAACCACATGATTTCTGAGGCAGGCAAATTTTCTTTAAAAAGAATCATTCCCATCAGCAAGAATAGAATACAAAGCAGTAGAGATCATGCACATCAGTGCTTATTTGTGTTTTGACACTCTTGTTTGTACCACGGGTATTCCCCAACATTAAAAAGCAAAGTTATGATTAAATATATTAATTATGACTTGAAATGCAAATAATAATATGTTAAGCCCACAGTTTTCTTGTAACCTTTACGAAAAGCTAATAAACTCCTAAAATATGTTTAAAAAAATCACACCACTGGCAAATTTTTAAGTCCTGTAAACTCAAAGAATTAAGCGCATTTTGAAAACTAAATAACAATGCCACGTATGAATCACAACCCTTCTCTTTCACTTTCTCTCCCTTTTCTTTTTAAAAAAGATAAT
>VXBH01004697.1:19558-53657 GCA_013400035.1 Rynchops niger
TTTAAAAAAGATAATAAATGGATATAATTCTAGGTTTCATAGAGTATGTTTCATACCGCAGCTATTTGTAAGTAGTCTGGCAAATTTTCCCATCATCTCTCAGCAATGAAGCGAACACTTCCATGAACAACTAGAAATTAAAACCAAAAAAACCCCTTCGAATTATCTCTTCACTTTTTCCTCCTATTCTTGTTGCTGGTCATGCTCTTCTTTTGGCAACCGTTACCTTGATGTAGGCAAATGACCCCTTCCGCTTTATACCAACACACAGACTTGTTGACACAGATTCTTGCTTTCCCTAAGCGTTCGTTCATCATCTTTGCAATCAATAAACATTTTATGGACATATCTACATTAGGGTAGTTCTACAAGCCACAGTAATGAAAATTGCTGCTGGATCAAGCCATTTTTCAGAAACCTGACAAGTGTGAAACTGGATTTTTTTTTTTCTTTTTTTCATTTTTGTCCTTTAGTTAGACTTTGTGTATGTGTTTATACATATAGGATGGCTAAACACCAAGAAAATTAAGAGAAGATTAAAAAATGTGAACTAGAGTCACATTTTCCCCCAGACATCAAAGACATCAGAGTCTCTCAGATATAAAACAGGGTCTGACCTTCATTTTGGGACCCTCTCCAAGCACAGCTGTGAGCTACGTAAGATTTACTATGTCTGCACTCAGATGAAAGGTTTTATTGAGGTGTTTTAAATAACAATTTGTTAGCCCTAGCGTTACTCCCAAGTGCTCTTCACAACACTAGATGAAGAGATCAAATGGCCAGATGACCTGCAAGACCAAATTACCCTTGCTTTGCTGAATTCTCAAAGAATGAACTACTTGTGTCACTGATCCATAATCCTCTACTTATTTCAGACTATTGCTATACTGGGTGCAAAACTATGATTAAACTTGCCAGCAAGTACAGGTTCAATTCACACAACAGAATCTTCTCCTTGCACTATTAATGTGCAGGACAAAGTTTTGCAGTTCTCTTTGAGGAATAGAATCTAATTTCTTTTTAACAACAGAATTAGTTACTATAATCACAAAAGACTATCAGTTAGTCTTAACTGTTTGTAAATCATAGTTATCAGAACCTACAAACACTGAGTTACCCTCCTCTAAGTACCAAAATCAAATTCATTATTGCTGCTCTGTAAAGGAAACAGGGCCAGATCTTGATAATACTCCCCTTGATGAGAAGAATCCCACTGATACCAGTCTGCTAGGAAGTAGGAACTAGCCTGAAGAACAATTTCTGATAGAATCCATGAATTACACTGTTGTTTAGTGTTACTGAAATGATCTAAGCCTTCATTTGCAGTCACCCATATTTCTGTAAAAAAATTTATTGCGCATTTAGCTTTGTGCTATTGGGTCACAGGTGCCAATCTCTGACATTATGATGTTAAAAGAAATCCTCCTCACCAGTTTGTGTTAAATGGCACAGGAAGGAGGTTAAGTGTATGGGGTTTTTAAAGATATGAAAAAAGGTCCACATTTTCCATCATTTTAATAATATATAGAAAGGGTTGTATTTTAAGTATTACCTGGAGAGACAACTGAGTGTGGGCAAGCCTTTCCTGAAAGAACTTGAACTTTGAAACACATACCAAGAGGTTTGAGAGGTAACTGTGTGTTTATGCAGACATCTTGAAAGCCAATTAATTTGTCAAAATACTTTGAAAATGTGTTTATGCTACATCACTTGTGTTTAACTTCCTTCTGTTTTGCTTGCCTCGCTGGTATTTTAGGAAATCTATAGTATGGAGCTATCAAATGTCAAAAGAGCAAAGTCAGGTGTAGACAACAAAATAAGAAAAGGAAAGAGATGAAACCTTATTTCTTGGGCCAGCACAATCAAAGCAGCTACAGGTATGCTGGATCCAGACTCTAATTAAATTTCTATTCTATGCATGAAAAAAAGCTAATAGCTCTATAGATTTCCTAATCATCCGCTAGTACATTATTCATCGAATTACAGAATCATACAATCCTAGAATGGTTGGAAGGGACTATAAAAATTGCCTAGTTCCAACCCCTCTGCCATGGACAGGGACACCTCTCACTAGATCAGGTTGCTCAAAACCCCATCCCACTAGAACACTCCTAGGGATGGGGCATCCACTCCTCTGGGCAACATGTTCCACTGTCTCACCACCCTCCCATTAAAGCCTTTCTTCCTAATAGCTAATCTAAAGCTACCCTCTTTCAGTTTAAAACCATTACCCCTCATCCTATTGCTACAGTCCTGGTAAAGAGTTCCTCTGCACCTTTTCTGTAGTACTGCAAGGCTGCTATAACATCTTTCTGGAGCCTTCTCTTCCCCAGGCTGAAGAACCCCAACTCTCTCAACCTGTCTTCATAGAAGAGGTGCTCCAGCCCTCGGATCATCTTCATGGCCCTCCTCTGGACTTGCTCCAACAGGTCCTTGTCTTTCTTACGTTGGGGGCCCCACAGCTGGATGTAGTACTCCAGGTGGGGTCTCATGAGGGAAGAGTAGAGGCAGAGAATCACCTCTCTCTACCTGCTGGATGGTATGGCTAGAGCCCTTGCTGGTGAAGACTGAGGCAAAAAAATCATTGAGTATTTATAGTTAGGATTTCTTGATCAGATCTCTTTCTCCTTTTTTTTTCTTTTTTTATCCTCTTTTGTATTAGTGACTGAAAAAAAAAAAAATAAGTGGTAGGAGGTTGCGTGCTTTTTTATTGTTAATATTTGCATTAGAAAGCCACTGTTCTGACATGCCTTGGGAACTTAGCACAGTTAAGACTCTCATCTGCTTTCATCTTTGTGGTACTACCTGCCTCCCATTTCCCCAAAAATTCAAAACAGATTCGCAAGACTGATGTAGAATTGGGAAATTCTTTCATGTTATTTAGCACTTTCATGCATGATGACCCAGATATCAGCTTCTGTGGTTTGAGCATCATGACATAAAGGATACTCTCACTTCTAGGGAAGAAAAGACATTTCCTCCTCACAGAGAAGCCTCAGTGAAAATTTCAGAGGGTTAAAACTAGCCGTCATACCATCTTTCCTTTCATTTTCTCAAAACATAGATGGGAGCAGCAGCAGAGGGACATGAGTTACAACTCTCATGGTAACATCCATTTTTATGATTAAAGGCCTATAAACATTATAAAGAACCAGTACAGTTCAGGAATCAGCCTCAAAACCCTTAACTTTAACTTAACTTTTAACCTTAATTTACTTACTTAACAAAACTTAACTTTTAACCTTAACCCTTAACTTTTAACCTTAACTGTTATCTTACAGGAGAAGATATATTCCCTGAAGAAATTTCGTGCATCTTTCCAGGCAGATATTAATACTCTTTCATACATTAGCCACTTTCCTTGACACTTTATTTGCCATCTCTGTGGTATTTATAAAAGTTTAAAGCTAATAGCACAACAAATACAACTAATGGTACTGCAGATGCATGTAAATCTTGGGAAGAGTAAATTATAAGTGTCACAGTAAACTGAAATTAATGGGACAAAAACTGAGTGCCTGAAAGCAAATAGGTATAGTTGTATTAGAAGACTATCCACTCTAATATTGAAGCGAATAGCCTTCTTGCTGAAGGATAATTGCTTCCCTGGCATGATACCATATAATGTTTGTATAAATATATAAAATCTTTACTTCTCCAAGAATCAATGGGTGAGCTGAGGCTGGGCCAGCTGCACTTAACTTGGTTTAAAACAGGTACGAACCTGAAAAAAGACAAAAGATCTACCTTTCAGGGCTGCAGAAAAGATTAAGGCTTTTATCTATACTTGGTCTGCTAAGAAAGGATCTCCTAAATCCTATATGTCCTCAGGGACAGATAAAATATCCCTTTTTTCCATTGTCCTCTTTCATTTAATCAAATTCTGTTTTATCCGCTACTTGAGTTTAAATTCCCTTCTGAAATGGAGTAACCAGACTTAGCCCATTTGTGACCAAGCAAGCCTTGCCTTCTCTCTTTACTACAGCTGAGGGCGAGTGCACTGCTGTTGTACTCCTTCTCTTCTTCTGCTAACAATGAGGCGGGATGTTACTCATCCCAGGTGAAGGGAATGCACTTTAAGAAAAGGTGATGCTGGTCAGTGACCAAATCCAGGGGAGAGAATCACAGAATAGTTTGGGTTGGAAGAGACCTCTAAACATCACTTAGTCCAACCCCCCTGAATGAGCAAGGACATCTTCAACTAGATCAGGTTGCTCAGAGCAACCTGAACTCTGCTGTTGAGCTGAAGTAGAAGGGGTGGCTACATAGACTTGTTTTTCTTAGTAGCAGCCTTGTCCTTTGCTGGCCAGCCTGTCCTTAGCTTAGCTTTAGCCTTAGAATGGACTGAGGGAATAACTCCAAAGAAACTGGACATTCAGATAACAGCAACTTCCTTATTGAATGAGGCTCCCAGGGTGACTGACACAGCAGAGAGTCTGTAGCACCATCTTTACACTTAGCCTGAAAGGAAAGTCCTATAAGAGTGTTAAGTTCTCTTTTCCTTGTCCATTCTTGTTTGACAAATGTCAGTGGGCTTATGAGACCAGAGTTAAACATGGAGTATCAATGAGTAAGAGGAAAACAAAAACAAAACAATAAAACAAAACACTAAACCCATTAGCCTGAAGCAATACCACTCTGAACTGTGATCTATACTTACCCTGCAGGAAAACAGAAAGCCAGAGATTTTGCTCTGTTTTAATGACCTTGCCTGGCATCTTGCAACTTCAAAAAACAACAAGGAAGCAAATATATCAAGAAAATAACACATTTTCCAGCTAAGCTGGATGAACTGTCAGACTCCAAGCTGTTCTCTAGATCCATTTTCTCTTCTGCATTAATTTTGTTTAGTGCCTCCCTCACTGCAGCTGTGGACCCTGTTGCTGGGACTTTCAGAAGCTGGCGACTCCCCATATACATAAACAAGGAATGCAAAGTATATACATATATAAAAGTTCATTCATACCTGGTAAGATAGTGTGTGTAGAACATCGTGTTTCCTGACACTACAGTAAATTACAGCTCTCTACAGATGTGAGGGCAGATGACATTAAATACTTTCCAGAAGCACTGCCTTCAGTTCATTTATTCATCTTTTATCACTGTCACATCCTTCTCTGATCCATACAGGCTTAAAATACATGAGTGGAGAAAATACATGAATTTGGATTTTGAACTATGTAACAAGGTGTACATTTAAAGCATCTCCTTTCCTATAGATTATTTCTGCAGAGTTATATTTCATATTTTCATTATAAAAGTAATATTAGTAGAAGAATTGCATATTTGGAGATGGAATGAAGAAAGCAGGGCTAAAAGAGTATCTCTCCCCATTTTTTACTTTTCTCATTGATTCGTTATTCTTAAAAATACTTTCCTTTCACATATTTAAAACTTTGTATGCGATAAATATATTTCACACAACACTTGCCCTGTTCTGTCTTTTTCTCCCGCTTCTCAGTCACTTGTTCAAAAAATACTGCTATTCCTCTTTTCAGTGGCAGCATCCCCTGACACTTTGCAAGCAGCAGTACCTTTCTATCAAAATCTTTAAAGTTTCCTGTCTGTAAATGGCAAGGGAGCCTATCAGGAGGAAAAGCTGAGACCTTTCATGTGAAATTTTGCTGCCTGGGCAGTTCTGATTGTTAAGATTAAAGGAAGGTAACCCATCTCTGGTGTTCCCCTTAGTACTTGTCTGCCCTTTGTTGATGCACACAATTCTTCCATCATTCGTTTCACCAGAACCTGCTCTATGCAATAATCACCATTGACAGAGAAGCACTAATAACCACTGCAGAGAAGATAGAAAAATGTCATTGTCACAAGTGGGCTTGCAATTTGCAGTTAATAACCCAGAGCTGGTTGAAAAAGTGCTAACCCAGCAGATGAGGTGGAATCCAGTGGAACTATTCTCACTTCATACATTTTGCTCCTCAGTTTTTAAATTAAAAACAAACGAGTAATTGAAAGTATTTGGACATTTTAAATTTTACTCACATAAATTTTGCATTAGAATCTTCCTCAAGATTTTATTTTGTCCTTATTTCCAATAATTATATTTTTGAAATGCTGGAACTTTGGGTCAATTTCTTGGCTAATACCATGAACCTATAATTCAGATTTCCACTCATTTTTTGCAAAGGAGAGGAAAGATCTATCCTTGGTGGCAATGATAAAGAAGACAATATAGCACAGGTGGTACAAACAATGCACTTCCCTTGACAGATTCTTAAGAGAAGGACAACAAAAAACCTACTCTCTGTGGCTTTGAACAATCACATTAACCACTGTTGATATAATAGACTAGAAAACTGATCTGAATTTTTAAATTATCTGTTAAAAAGGAATGGAACTCCTTTTACCGGGTGGCCATCAGCAAATAAATTAAAAATCAGCAACTGCAGATACGATTGCTTGAATAATGGATTTCTAAATGTATTTCAAACTAAAGAAAACAATTACATAATACTAAAATTTGAATCCATGTCATGCTGGCTGTCTTTTTGGAAAAAAAAAAATTAATTTCAGGACCAGCAAATGTTCTGAGTGGCCCTAGAAATGTCTGTCTGGAGGGTTGCTTAATTTATTGATTATATTTCCATTTTGAGACTAAAAAAAAAGTTGTTATGAAAAATCAAAAAGTTTAGATTTACTGAATTTTCTCTTCCTTACCTGGGCAAAAGCTATGTGACAATTTCCAGGAACAGTAAAATGAAAGAGGTCAATTCCAAAGGACCTTAGTTTGATCTAGAAGCAATGAAAAGAACCGTGTCTGTGTAAACCACTTTAACAAGAGAGCAAATATCTTTTTAAAAACCTATTAAGAAGTCCAGGAATATTTATTATATATATTATACCTAAAATGCCTGTAATAGAATGGTTACACAACCTCACATTCACACTTGGATTTCACTTCAATAATCATTTGAACAACAAGGAAAATATTCAACCCCCCACAATAATCTAAACAGGCTTGGGTCGGGTTTGTCTTAGTTAAAAAGGTAATATACAAACAAATTAAAAAATGTATTTACTATGGGGGAAAAAATTCAGAATCTTTGCATGTGGTGAAGCAAAGCTTCTAACAAATCAGATGCCTTCTTGAATATTATCAAATCCTTTTTTTTCCACACTGGTCTCAATGGCAAAATCTCAACAGGTTTCAGTGTGAACAGGATCTCATTGTTGCAGATGGGACAAAGAGTATCTGAATCTTTGTCTTTTAGATTTGTCTTGCAACACACATTCAGTGACAACATACAGCTATGTTATACAACACTCTTTTCTCATTCTACCTAGCCCACATAGATTTTTGAAAGAGAAGAAATAAAGAAAATTAAAACCTTCCTTGGTGACATGACAAGTCATGTGTAGTTGGGAAGAAAAACTGAAATGAACTGCAGAATCTAATGAAAAACCTAAGTCACATGGTATTAAACAGAAAAAAGTGTATGGCTTAGTGATGTTTTTTGTCAGAGTTAGGCTGATGGTTGGACTAGATGATCTGAAAGGTCCCTTCCAACCTATGCAATTCTATGATTCTGCAAATCTATTCTGCAGCAACTAAGACTGAAGTATCCTGCAGTGAAGTAGCAGAGGCTGGCAGAAGCTAATTTGCAAACTTCCTCTCCAAAATGTAATCTAGATAAGCCTGAGAATACCACAGAGGATGCTGTAAGTGAAGCAGAAATCAGAACCCTCAATTCAAGGAGAAACTTGGAATAAATTAAAAGGTTGAATTAAATATAATATAAACAAAAGACGATTTTTTGAGGCAATAAACAATTAGTCTACAGAGCTTTTATCAGAGTAGTTCTGATATAAATAATTTACCAACACAAGACAGTTTTTTTGTGTGAGGAACATCATGAACATGTCAGATATAAAGAGACTTTGAAAGCAAATTCAATAAAAACCATTAAAAAAAAAAAAAACAACATTAAAAAACCCGCACAACTCGTCAAAAGCTGCAAGCGATGTTTCTGTCATAAAGATGGCCTTGAATTTCACTGCCTTTCAAGAAATGTTGTTATCACATTAGTGACTTCACTCGTGTAAAGCAAGTTTTACATAGAATTGCTTCTGTATTAATATTGTGACATATACTGGACACAATAGTTTTTACCTAGCCAAATAAGCTGGTTGCAAAAGGGAAAATTTAGAATTTTACCACAGTTATGAAACCGCTGACACATATTGAGACTGAGCTGACAGTTCATGCTGGTTTTTCTTTCTAAATTAGACTTACACTGGAAATACTGTTTCTCTATTCACCATCAAGTCATCAGACACACACAGGCACACAAACATCTGTATTTAATTTTTCATTCATGCTTATCCAATAAGCAATGACAAGTATAGTCCCATAAAATTAGAGAATAGTCTTATTCATTCTGATTTATTGTTCCTAAACCATCTGTTATGGTAGAACAGCATAACATCTTCATATTCTATATAACAATAGAGCATTTTAGGAAGATGAACTAACATCACTCTTAGAATTCACAAATCTGGTAATTGTCTATCTTTACCTTTACTTTGCCTTTCTCCAAATTTCCAATGCTATTATTTCAAATAGTGCTTGCACTTACGTAGAAAATATTACAGTGGTGTGGCATCACATGGTGTTTATTATTGCACCCAGCTCCATCAAAAAACTTAATAGGAAGATGCTGGACTTATATTGGTTCTGAACAAGCTTATCATTTTGTTACTGTCTTAAATCTCAATTTATCCCCAGGTAATTGAAAGATAATTAGGATTTCAGGAATAATATAACTTTAGAGTATTAGGAAATACATGTTCAAGTCACGCATCTACTATTTACTTAATGCAAAAGAAAAAAATAAATTATTTTAAAAATTCAAGCCATTAGATTCACAGATAATTCAATAAAGACAACTTTACACCTGAATGTGTTCCCATTTTTCATCCATTAAAGCTCTGAGGTTTTAAGTTAACAATATTGTTAAATTAACAATTTAATTTTACAATAACAGGGTTATTGTTTTTCTTTACATGATTTATATTTTATTGCTGTTATTTACATTTGTGGATATATCTTGAGTACCTTTTCAATCTATTCATCTTTCATCTTTTACATCTATTTCTATTTTCCCGCTTTTATGCTTCAGCTATGATTAAGCAAAACATGACAACTTATGAACATATTACTCTTACCATTTCATTGTGTTATTCTTTCTAATTCTGTATCAAAATAATTATAGCTACATGAAAATTGTTTGCATGCTGGCTCTTATTTCCTGTGTTTTGGAGCATACAATAGTTGTAAGTAATTTTTGTTCTATTTCCAACATATGTTTAAATGTATAATAACATTTTACTATAAATAATTTTCTATATACTCAGTAAAAGCCATTGTGAATTTGAATGTCTGAACCTTCGTAAACAGATGTGGTAAGCTCAATTAGAGAAGCTATTTGTAATACTTCTATTGACTGCAAAAAAATGCCTATAACAGCAACCTATTCCATAAAGTAACACAGAATATTCATGTCCATTTTCTTCCCAAGCACCACTTGGTTAAAATGTTTTAAGTTGTTATAGAAACTAGAGTTTTTCAAAGATTTGCTGCTCACAGCATGACATCTCCAAGTTGTGTTTCAAAGAAAAGCTCTAGTGTAGTAATGAATATCAGCTAACTCTACAGAATTTAAGTTCCCTGCTGTATTTCATCATGCACAAATTATTCTGTTATCAAATGGCCTAACTGTTCCTGTCAGGTGAAGCACTGGGAAATTCTCTAACCACGGTGGTACAACTTGTCCCTCCTTCCCCACAGAGAATCTTTCAGAAAATGTGGCTGTAGCTTGTTCACTGCTATAGACCTCCCTGTGCTTACATCAATTTTCAGACTATTTCTGCATAGTTGCCTTTCTTAGAGACACCTTTTGAAGCCATGGAACAGAGGTGGAATCCACTTTTTCTAACTCTTGCTGCACTCATGAACCTTAATGAGGATTTAGGTGAGGGGCTACAATACAGGGACAATGCTCACATTTCCATCAGGGTCTACAGAAGCATCAGAAAAAATGTCATTCTACCAACTCAGAAAAGGTGAGTCAAGTGTCTACAGTAATCATACTAGTAAACTCAAGATGTTTCTTTAGTGTGCAGAGTCCTAGAGTCCTCTGGGGGATTCAGTAGAGTTCCTGCAGAAGAACATATCAGCAGCCACATCAGTTCCCATTCTCCATGGAGACTGGTAGCCCCATTTTCAGGGCTGCTATGACTGTCACAGCAAGAATTCCAGGGCACTCATTGTCAATTCAGGATCTTGCATGTACCCAGACGCCTGAAATGTTGTACAGCTGATATGCAACAGCAGGACTGTTGTGTTCCTCTCCCTGGACGTTTCCAGTCTTGACCCCAACTTCTCCTGACTGGACAACCTCAACTGCAGCTAGTTCTGCTTTGCAAAGCTTTCCCACACTTGCTGCTCCCTGCCAGGGATGGTGGTGTTCAGTTGCTCCCAGAACTAAAACAGAAACAGTTTACTCTTCTCACAGGGAATGGAATCAATGGAAAGTGGCTTCTTTATTGTACAGCAAAGTGACACTAAGCAATGCTGAATAGATAGTACATACATTTTAATTAAGCAGACTACCTTCAGTTCCCTTGTGTCTGTGATGTTTCTGAACAAATTTCTTCCCATCTCCCTTTATATATAGGATCAGTTATTTATTATTATGATTAGTTATGACAAGCAGTCCCTGGAAAGACTCAGGCATACAGTGGGAGGAAGAATACTTGTAGACTCTTTTAGCTGAAGGTCTCTGTTTCTTGAAGTCTGAAATAATTTGCTGTGACTAGTTTAACTTTCAACTTACACTGTTCACCTTGTGGAGAAAATTATGAATCAGACCTTATATTCTGAGGATTTACTGAAAAAGAAAATAACTTAAAATTTGCAACAGAGATATTCAGGAAAACAGCACTAGGCAATATTTCAGTAAACTCCTTCCTGTACCCCATATTGTAGGCTAAAATCCAGGCACAGTTATACTGGGATTCATTTTTGGAGGATAACCTCACATGATTTGAATCATCAGTCTGTTACAGGGCATCTACACAGTTGGTAGTTGCTTTGCTTCCCATACAATGTGTGAAGAAATGATGGAGCTCTTTGTCCAGATGCAATGTTAAGGTCTACTGACAGCCACTGCTTTCCACATTGTATGGTTTACATAATTGACTGCTTGATGCCATCTCCAAATTTCTGATGGATTGCTGTATCCTTTATTTCAACTTCTGATGTTGCTATATTGGCATTTTTGAAATGTATTTTCACACTCATCTCAGGGACCTAAGTGTTACTGTATTTTTGCTGTAGCCTGTGAGGCCTGGTCGTCCTCCAACGCATGATCTTTAAAATATTTACATTTCTTATGTCACTGCTGTTGATAAGAAATTTGAATTTATTTTGTTTATGTTATGTTCTTTTGAGTGCTATTGGAGTAGTCCTCTATACTGCTTAGTTTTCTTCCACCTCTTTTAACAGAGACCAACAGACGACGAAGGCCTTCAGAGTGGCTGAAGCTGTCTGGCTACACTACCATATGTTCCCTTTTCTAACTTTGTTTCTCTGCTCTTAACCCAGATGGCTGTAGAATATATTCAACATTTTAGTGCAGTTTAGATTTTTTCTGCATCATTATGTGGTTCTCAGATGGCAAGCCAAAATAATTTATCTGTTATCATGGCTTCAGAGCTTCTGCTCCTCTTT
Source organism: Rynchops niger (assembly GCA_013400035.1). Lineage (NCBI taxonomy): Eukaryota > Metazoa > Chordata > Aves > Charadriiformes > Laridae > Rynchops > Rynchops niger. The sequence continues at coordinate 31,305 of VXBH01004697.1, forward strand.
TGTACCAGGTTGCTACATTGCTTTGCTATTCTTAATTTTATTATATTTTTATTCTAGCTATCATTTTATCTCTTCTGTAGATAACACAAGACAAAACCTGACCAAGCTACTGTCAGCACATTAGAAGTACTGAAATACTTTGTGACGTACAGGATACCTCTTCCATCTACATTGTCTTTATCTGTCATCTTTTTGATGTTTTTTAGATTATGCATAGTCTTTCATGACAGCAGTGCATATGCTGTACCATGTTGAAAGCCTACCTCCTGTTCTTGATATGGAGTGGCATCTGTGTTGTAAGCTAGGACACAATCTCTGTCACTACATTGTGACTTTCCAGGTGACGTTGGGGGGCAAGGCCTCATCTTCAACTGACAGCTCTGGAAGCTGAATAACAGCCATTTTTAGTCACATGGATTCTTTCAGTGATGGCTTTTTCATTATGCTTTCTGAAGCTCATGATCAAACCTTACCTGAGACACAAAGCAGATCTACCTTGATGTGATGATTTCATTCCAAAGAGCACAGCTAGTAGCTCCTTTTCAGTACCTTCACACTCTCTCACTAAGTCTTTCACAGACTTTTTATCAAATGCACCAGATTGCTGCTTTTCTGTTACTACAGCTCCCTGGATAAATCAAGCAGTATGTTCTCAACTGTTAGTAATAGGTACCAACTTCTTTTCCAGGTGGTATTCTGCAGCTTGAGATCAATGCAAATTCTTAGAAAGAATAGCTAATTCCCTAGGATGCAATTTTTTTAAAAGCTCTAAAGTTGAAGCACTTTATTCATCCACTGAAACAAGACAAAGCTATTAGGCTTTTTATTTTTTTCATTAAAAAATAAGGGAATATGGTAGCCTCAGAATAACTAACATGGCCAAGATTAGGATATTAGTATGATACTAATATGTTCTAACCACCACACTAGAGACCTAGTTCTTAAATTTTTCCTGTTAGGGCTCTTCCATTTCAAGAATGTAATTAAATATCCACTTCACCAGGAAAGTGTTCATTTTACAGACAAATAAGTTCAGCACTAAAGGGTGTGGACTCTGGAGACCCATATCCCAACATTTCTTGGAGATCAGTTTATTGCCCAAATAATTTATTTTCTCTTTTGTGTTATTTCCTAATAAAAAGGTATTCGTCTAACAGGTGCATTTGTATTAAGAAGGTGTGCCTCTCCTATATTGCTTCTGCCATTGCTTTCTCACTATAGACTGTTATTTTAAATAGTTATAATGAATTTTATTTACGTTCTTGTTAATACTTTAGTAACAGCAGAAGGGCTAAGGTGAATGCATTTTGGCAGTCCCAAACCGTATGTAAGGCAGTCTGTTTAGAATTTCCAACTGCTATTTATATGTCTAGTTCACTAATACAGTTGCTCATATTGCTGGCCAAAGCCCACAATAACTATTCTTTCACATGATGATGATATTCCTATATTATACTGGGTTGTTTCAAAATGGTCTACTGTCTTGCAGTGCTACACAGGTACACCTGTATGTCAGCTCTCATAAAATCTAAGTGACACCACCTTTTGTTGCTCAAGAGCTTTTTAACTATGCTTGCTTTTCCCTATGAACAGGTCTTGTCGTAACCAGAACAAAGTTAGATTGTGCCAGTCCACTTCTGCCCCTCAGCACTGCCAGTAATGCATTACAGATGCCTTCCTAATCCCGCTGTGATTTAACTGTTGTTGATTTAACATCACAGTGGCAAATTTGGCCGTTGTATAGCTGACAGTCTTTTCATGCATTATGTGCGCACTGAGAGTCTTAAAATTTGTTAAAGCCATACTCCAGGCAGTCTTCTTTGCATTATAAGGTTTTAGTCCTCAGTCATGCTCATATTACTGCTGTTCTCATGAGAACCCACTTCCCTGGAATAAAATATGTGGATATATACCGTAGCCTCCACTGTCTAAAAACTTAGCATTTTCTTTGTGCTTTTCATGTTTCTTTCCACGCTGAATACTTTGAACCATTCATGGTGTCTATATTTTCAATTCATCTTTCTCTGACTTACCTCCTATGATTCTTTGTGTGGTAACTCCATACTTCTTTTGTGACCTGCAATTGTGAACACTGTAATTTTGTCTCTGGTCTAGGATGACTGGCACTGTTTTCCTAGAAGCATTTCTGCAGAGGTGGGCTATTTTTGTCAGCTATTTCTCCAGTAAACTTAAGTCATGTGCCATGTGCCAGAGCCATATCTTAAATATCTATTTTTGTGCACTGTCAAAGATGGGATATTGGGCTAGGAGGAACTGTATTATTACCCATCACAACCACACTCATATTCTTAAGGAATGTAATATGCCTTTGACATCAGACCATCAAACCATTTTTCCTTTTCTTTGCAGAATTGACCTACAGAAAATTCCTGAAAAATGGATAACATTGGAAAAGCAGGTCTTTTGAAGTGTGCAGATGGAAATATTATGTAGCTAAAAAGGGGCACAGGTTAATAAACTCAAGTGTAGCAGATTTTTCTCCTATTAAGTGAACAGCATTGGTGTGGCCTCATCTTGAGTGTTGTGTGCAGTTCTAGGCCCTACAATTTAATAAGGATGTGAAGGTGCTCAAATGCATCCACAGAAGGGCAACACAGCTGGTGAAAAGGTTGGATGGCACGTCCAACCTTGGAGTGGCTGAGGACTTTGGGCTTGTCTAGTGTGGAGAAAAGGAGGCTGAAGGATGACCTCATTGCTCTCTACAGCTCCCTGAGGAGAGGAAGTGGAGAAGGAGATGTTGAGCTCTTCTCCCTGGGGTCTAATGACAGGACATGTGAGAATGGCTTAAGGCTGTATAAGGGCCTGTCAGTGCTTAAGAGGCATTTGGACAATGACCTTAATAATATGCTTTAACTTTTGGTCAGCCCTGAAGTGGTCAGGCAGTTGGAAGAGATGGTCGTTGTAGGTCCTTCCAGCTGAAATATTCTATTCCATTATAATATGCTGTCACCTATAACAACACTATTAACATAGCCTATAAGGTTGGCATCACAGTACCACATAAAATAAGCTTATTTCAGAAAACATCTCTCTTTCTATCCTGCATAAAAGCACTTACAAGATTTTCTTCATAAATAGTACCAGACTCAACTCTTTGAACTTTGTGATATCAAGCACTTTCCTGATGGTTATATTTAGGGCACATTGTTTGCAGTGGACTGCAGCAGAAGGAATCCTAGAAAGAAAACAACTATAAATACTGTCCAGGCTTGAGACACTACCAGTTGCTTAAGAAATAAAAATAATGATAGACAATGATTTGCTGCAATAATGCTCTTTCACAGAAAATAAGGAACCCTATTCTTTGTTTGCAACAAAAGTAGTAATGAAAAAATAGTCCCAGGTAGCTATGATTTCAATAACGTCTTCTTACCCATTTCAGCAACCCTTCACTGAAAACTTATTTGGTCTACACTTCTCCATACAGTTACAATCTCAGGCCCTGCCTGGTGCTTTTCTTTCCTATCTGAAAAAAAAAGAAAATCACACCACAGTTAGGAATTAAGATCTTCCACCTACAGCTATCTTACTGTGCCTTTGCCTTGATTTAAGTCATTCTTACAGGAATCTGTTTTATGGACTTGGCCAGCATAGGAATACTGGTCTAGATGGAGCTGTGTCTGAGACAGCGGAGATGCTGCGCCTGCCAGTGGCATGAAAGAACAGAAGTGCTCAGTTTCTCCTAGCAATTGCAAAGGAAGGATGAAATCACTCTTGGTTTCCTGAACACCTCTTCTGAGAATAGGATACTTTTACGAGTTCTTTAGATAGGGAGAGTAATTCCCATTTCTCAGCTCTGGAATATGACTTTGACTTTTTCTGAATGACTCGATAGAAAGGTATAGGTAAGAAAATGAAACTATTGCCAGTGAGATGGAAAAGGAGCCAGCCATTAGTAAGGCATAATCAAAGTCAATAATGTAAAGGATCCAATACTGTCAGGCTTAGTAATAACATCATCTTGAGTGTCAGATAACAGCAGACAACATTTCAACAGCTGCTTCCTTTGAATACTTTAAGGCATTTTTACACATTTTATTGCAGCACCATTCAATATATATTATCATCTGCCTTCTACAGATTGTGCACTCAGATACAGCGTGCTCCTCCCTGCAAGATGCAAGGCAATTTGCTGAGGATGATGTTTATATCCTGGACTGGCTGTCAGTGACAGTTGTTGACTCTGGGACCTTCCATCTAAAAGGACAAATCTCTACTGGCACATTTAACTCTAGCTGCCACAGCATCTGTCTTCCCTTTGTAACTCAGCCACATTCCTGGATGTACAGGAAGAGAAAGAAAAGATAAACCCCAAGTTCCTTTCACATTGAGTTAATTTTGAAGGTAATAATCAGAAAACAGGTAACATTCACCTCCTTCTTAGTCACACAGAAGTTTGTTGGGAAACAAAATAAAGCAAGTTTGGTGGGTTTTTTTTCCCATTCTTGAAATGATTTTGGTAACCAGTGGTTGTTATTTGTTTGTTTGTTGTGTTATTAATTAGTACAAGTAGAGTCACAGAAAGAGAGGAATAGTCTTGAAGGCACCTCTGGGGGTTTCTGGACCAACCCCATGCACAGAGCAGGTCAGACAGAGTGTTGTATTAGATTGCTCTTTTATGACACTTCCATGCAAACAGGGAAACCTGGTTCACACGAATCCCCTGGGCTCATTTCTCTGCATTTTTCACAGAGACAGTGCTGTGCTGCAACATGTGTGAGCGCTTGTCAGGGTTTAACCCCAGACAGCAATTAGGACAATGCAGCCTCTTGCTCATCTCCCCTTCACCCCCTGCCCCCGAAGGGTAGGGAGAAGAGGAAGAAAAAGAAGGGAAAAGGGGAAAAAAAAAAATTATGGGTTAGGATACAGAGAGTTTAACAGAACAATAACAGAAAAAGAAAATAATAGTAATAATAATGGTAAAAGAATATACAAGAATTGGTTGCCCAGCTCGACCCAAGCAGTGATCACTGATTCTTCCCCCCACCAGCCAACACCCATTTATGTACCAAACATGGTACGGCATATTCCATTAGCCATCTAGTGTTCTGTCTATGCCCCTTCCCAGCTTCTCTGGGAAGCTGAAAAAAGTCCTTAACTAGTATAAACATCACATAGCAACAACTAAAACAATATGCATTATTGACATACCTTTCATACCAAATCTAAAAACAGCAACCACTAGAACGAAAATTTTCTCTATCTTAGCTGAACCCAGGACAGCACTTCTAGCCCTGGGATGAGGGAGAAACTAAACCAAGGGGACTGCCTCTCCTGTTCCTGGCCTAGGAACAGGAGATTGGAGGCTGCATGGTATTCCACTACTGGGAGAAGATTACACAAAAAGATTCCAGTAACTGAAATACAAAAGAAGACAAAAATAAAAAAAAAGTGTAAACAACAAGAAAAATCTATTTACCTTTCTATCTACACAGAGCTTTAATATGCCTCTTCTCGACATGTGCATTTCATGAATGTGTTTCAGATCTTCTGTATTGACCAACCTACGACTTGAACAGGACACCTAACTTTACATGTCCATTGGGAACAACCAGTCTTGCCCTGGTTAAACCCTAGTTGTAAGTAACAGCAATTTCAATTTTGGCCCAAGCTGTATGTGATGGTTCACTCTATCACTGATATCAAGAACCCAGTAAGGAGGGCTCTCCAGTCATACTTTTAGTGTGAGCTGAGAGAAAACACCTCTGATCTTGAGAGAGTTTTTTGAACACTGAAAATCACAAATATATGTTTTAGACTGTGTTGTCCTCTAGATCAGTGGAAGGTGAAACAGGAAGGATGCAGACCCTGAGATTCTGAAGTTTTTTTTTTAATTTTCCACAATGTTGTATTTTGTGGTAACTAAATCATTTGCAGTAAATTAAAGTTTTAAAAGTTATTTGGACAAAATATTTCAAAATTAAATTTTATTCTCATGTTTAATGATTTATGTACCTTATATGTTTATTGTACCTTTTAACTAAAACAATTTTCCATCAGTAGGTTAATAAGCTTATTAGGTAAACAAGGAAAACCACACCAGATGCTTTTATTGTGAATACACTGTACATTTGTTTTTTGGAGATAGAAGATAAACCAATGCTGCATTGGTTTTGTTTTGTTGTTGTTGTTGTTGTTGTTGTTGTTGTTGTTGTTGTTGTTGTTGTTTTTTATTTATTTATTTTAATTTCTTTTTCTCCTTTCAAATATATTTCAGCTCTACTTTTATATCTACTTCATTTACAATAGATCTCAGGAGGTAATAATAAACTGTCTCTCTGCATGGTATGGTGACAACCTAAGAGCTAAACAAAAAAGACCCCTGTCCTCTAAAGAATATGGGGCTGTATAATAACATTGCTGAATAATTTGATACTGTTAACAGGCTTTACATAACAAAGAGTTATGAAATGAAAAGTTCCCCGCTAGCTATTTCCTTCTTTTCCAGTTTCAAACCAAAGACAATTCAGCCTCAAAAAACCAGCAGATGCATCTGCCTGTGTTCTGGTAGTGTTGAGTAGCTGTTTAAAGGGAGTTGGTAAGTATGACCGGCAGTTGCTCAAATTGCAGCAGCAGGAACAGGAGATACCAGTTGTAACGCACTGGCCACAGTCCTTTAAGGACCCAGGTATATAAACAGAATCATCGAACAGTTTGGGTCGGACGGGACCTTTTAAGGGCATCTAGTCCAACCCCCCCTGCAATAATCAGGAACATCTTCAACTAGATCAGGTTGCTCAGAGTCCCGTCAAACCTGACCTTGAATGTTTCCAAGGATGGTGCATCTACCACCTCTCTGGGCAACCTGCTCCAGTGCCTCATCAACCTCCTTGTAAAAAAAGTCAGGACTCTGGATGCAGCTCGTCAGGTCCCATAGAATTCTGTATGTTCAGGTTCCTCAGATGGTCACAAACGTGATCTCCTCTTACAGTGGTAGGGACTTTGCTCTCTCAGTCCCCATCTTACATTCCATCCACTCGAGGGGTATGGGAAGAGAGACTGAGAGCAAAGACTGAAGGAAAATACTCGTTGATTACCTCAGCCTTCCCCTCATTTGTTGTTACCAGTTTGCCAGTCTTGCTCATAAGAGGGGGACACTTTCTTTGACCTTCCTTTTCTGGCTGACGTACCTGTAGAAGTACTTCCTTATTATTCTTTGCGTCCCTTTCCAAGTTCAGCTCCAGCTGTGCTTTGGCTTTCCTGACCCCATCCCTACCCAACTGGGCAGCATCCCCATACTTTTCCCAGGATACCTGTCCCTGCTTCCACTGCCTGCGCAATTCCTTCTTGTCCTTTTGTTTGACCAGCAGGTCTTGACTCAGACATGCTGATCTCATGCCTTCCTTTCTTGATTTCTTACACTTGGGGACTGAGAGCTCTCGTGTCCTGTGGAAAGTTTCCTTAAAGACCTGCCATCTCTGTTCTGTTCCCTTCTACCTGAGGGCAGTTTCCCAGGCGGTCCCATTGACTAACTCCTTGAACATCTGGAATTTTGCTTTCCTAAAGTTTAGGGTCCTGACTTTACTCTTCACCTGACCCATATCCCTCAGGACTACGAACTCCACCAGTTCATGATCACTGCAGCCCAGCCCACCTCCAGTCTTGACATCACTGATTAGCTCACTTGCGTTGGTGACTAGCAGGTCCAGTACTGCATCCCCTCTGGTAGGGCTATTACCTGGCTTAAGAATTTCTCCTCAATGCACTCCAGGAATCTCTTGGATTGCCCACAGATCACCGTGCTACTTTTCCATCAGATGTCAGGGTGGTTGAAGTCCCCAAGCAGGATGACAGCCTGAGAGCGTGATGCCTTCTTGTAGCTGGAGTAAGAAGACTTTGTCAATAGGCTCACCTTGATCAGCCGCCCTGTAGTAGACATCAACCACAAGGTTCCTTTTCTTGCCTCAGTCTCTAATTCTTACCCATAAGCTTTCAACCTGCCATAGTTGCTCTTCAGAGACCGCTCTTCACACACTGTCTGTCCATTTCTTGATGTAAAGGGCAACACCTCCGCCCTTTCTTCCTTGTGTGTTCCTTCTGAACAGCCATTGATAGCCACACTCCAGTAATGGGATTTGTCCCACCAGGTTTCCATAATGGCAATTAGGTTACAGCTTTCTAGCTGCACAGTGGCTTCCGTCTCCTCCTATCCATGCTCAGTGTTTTGGTGTAGAGGCACTTCAACTGGGCTGTCGCCTGTGTCTCCTTTTTAGAGGAACACCCCTTAATTCCTTTGAGGTATTTAACTGCTGTTTTCCTCTTGGCTCCTATTATCTCAGGAGCCTCTGGCTCATCTCTGTAAGTCTTCAGGTGTGCTGCAGTGTACACAGCATGTCTCAGAGCATACCTGTGCCAGGATGGTGGAAACAATTTCATTCAGCAGCAACTCTCATGGTAACTCTCTCTTTGCAATTCCCACTTGTGTACAAACAGCATTACGTCAGCCTTGAAACTTGACCTGGGTTCACTAAGCTTCAACACAACTGACTCAACTTGGTGCTGACCCCTAGCCAAACCTTAAGAAAATCATACAGGCACTGATGGCCTCAGATCAAAGTAATGAGGAAACGGAGCTGTTTCTGTTTTCATTTAAATGTAAAACTCAAGAGGATGAAACTTGCATGAAATTAAACAGACCAAATATTTTAATTAACTCCTGTGGGAAGGGCAGCAGAACTTCACACAGCTCTGCAACAAAGACACAAAATATGAATAAAGGATGTCCAAGCTACCAAGTTCAGAAAACAATGTGAACTGCCCATTCCTATCAAGGATAATCAGGTTGGATAGTTCAAGGCTATTCATATTGCACATGAGAACCTGCAGTTATCTGCATATACAACCTGATTTTGGCAGTGGTATTAACGTATCCTGTAAGTAGTAAGTATTGTATGTATTGTATGCAACTGATGTGATTGAGTATAGTATGGCCTGTGTCTGTGCGGTACAATTTGATGAACAAAGCCAACTCACATTTCTAAAACCCTGTATTAAACTGCTAAGATTTGTAATACACTTACTATTCTACAACAAGCGCTTAAATTAATTTTTTACCCTTTTATGGATATCAAGGACTGTCTGCATAATCCAAAAGCACAGGAAAATTAGAATCATATGTCAGCAGTAGATTAGGGGCTCCCTATATCTGCCATGACCAGGTACAAAAAGCATGCAAAGACTTTAAGCATTCTGATATAGAGAACAGGCAAGACAGAGGTATGAAGGGTCAGCACAGTTCTTACTCATTTTCATTGGGTGAGGCAGTGATGGTAGATGACAGTCCATTTATATCTGGGGAGAAGCAGTGGGAGTTCATTAAGTAGCCTACTCAGCAGTGAAACACATTGCTGCTTTTTAAATTGCCTGACTGATGTCCACTTACAGATTCCCAAGGAAGACTGAATTGAAGGAGAGGAATAGCACAGCAAAAGACAATCTTGCAGTCCTAGAGTTTCAGCCGTAATGGTCAGATACAACCCTTCCCCCTGTCACACCAGAGAGTTAGCAATTTCTTAAAATATTTTGATTCCTGCCTTGTTTTTATTTGTCTTCACCGTAGGGCACTTCCAGGTCATTACTTAGCCAAGAAGAAAAATCCTGCTAAACTCAAAATACTTAGAATGTTTGGAGTCTTTTTTTTTTTTTTTCTTTCCCCTGCAAAAGACACAATTTTGAGAAGGAATGGTCTTGATGCTAGTGGGTATTCTTGCATTCTAATAATCTTCACACTGTAATTCCCAAAGGAGTAACTCTGCAGCCATTTCATTTGTATCTCCTGTCTTTCTGGGCCATTTGAATTGTTCTCCTAAATGCTACATTAAGAAGGAAAAGAAAAAGTTTTCATAACGTACTTCTAACAATGCAAATCAGGAAATGACTGACAGTAAGATACAATACAATAGCAATGCATTCTTCTTTTGTTAAAACCAAGGATCTGCTCAGGAAAAGAAAGAAAGGGGAAAAAAACCCAGATGGTAAGTTTTCCTCACAATAAATACATGGGCTGAGGTGTCAAAAACTGTTCTGTTTGTGAAGGGAAGTATACTGCAACTTCTTTACTCTGACTCCATAACCTGAATAATTTCTAATGTATTTATAATTTTAAAAAATTAAGCTTTGAGTGGTTTTACAGGTTTTCCTTTGCATGCTTCTTATTAAATGTGTATTTTGCACGGGAATAGTCAAACAAACACCAGAAAACAGACCAGCGCTGCTTGCAGCCCTGAAAATATATTTGATAAGTAAAAAATGGACACCAAAGAGATTTTGTGAAGTAAAAATGAACAAGTTATTTATATTTCTGGCTCATGTTTTATTAAATCAAGGTAACCATAAATTAACTAGGTCACAGAGGGTTAGGTTAGCTTGGATAGAGTCTCTGCTGTGTGCTTGTTCTGTCACACACAGCAGAGCTGAGGTGTCTAGGTGTTACTACAGTTCTAAACACAACACAACAGCATCTGTCAGCCCAGGCATAAAAAAAAGAATACATACTATACTTTATTTATACTGCTCATTTTTAATACAGCTAGGCTTTTACATGCTATCGTCTTGCATCACCTCTGGCAGGGAGTAAAATTTTCCAACTCAGAACTTGGTTACATTGGCAAAGTAAGTTTTCTTAAGAACTTTACTATCTAGTGCTTTCTAATGCATCTCACACTTGGCCTGGCCAGTGAAGCTGAAGGATTACCTATTTCCAGCTTTTCGTATTCTACCAGCAATGACACTGCCCCACACTCCTGTGTAAGAGTAATAATCCACAATCTGCATATCATGGATTTCAGCAAAGAAAACCTCTTATGTTTCTCCAGTCACAACATTGCTGAAGCCTAAACTTTGATTACAGAAAGGCTAGAAACTGTCCTCAACACAACTAAGGTGAGTTCATGGTCAAAGGGGTTTCCCTTTGGATTTGTGTCTGAGGAAGAAACTTTAAGAAAATTTATCCTAATCCTAGACGGTGATTTTAGGAACTTCAGTGCTATTCAGATATTGAAATTCAGAGATAACTGCTCAAGTTTGAGTATGTAAGAACCAGCTCCTGTTCATAATGAATACATTGGTATTACTATCAACTTCAGTGAAAACAGGAGATGGGTTTCAAAGAAGAAAACTTTGACCTTTGTTTGCTTTAAAATATTCTGTGGAAAGAAAAGATGACCTGCTAACCTAAATTGAATCTCAAAAATAAGGAGTCATGTTACAGAGACACTTTGAATTATGTATGAAAAAAAAAAAAACAAACTCAAACAACAAAAGAATGAAAGATAACAAAAATAAAAACGAAAATTTAGTGAGAAAAGGAAAGCTTCAGAATTAGAGATGGATGCAAGCCAAATCACTAAGAATTTGAACACACCTCACTTGGTCTGGCCTAATGTCTATCTGAGAGAGAGAACAAAACACTGGATGCCTGAATAACATTAAAATAAAAGATCTTATTAAAATGTGTGGCATACATCCATCAAAATCCGACTGTCAGAACATTTCTAGAAAGTATGAATAGCTTGTGAAACATAGAATGGCATAAGATGTTGTTTCTGCCTTTGTTGAACTAATCCTGTAATAAAAATAGTATTCAGTATATGTAGTAATAGGTGTCTACACATCAGATTTTTTGGTTAATACGTTTTTCCAAATTAAGTGGCAGAGGTGCCATTTTTTTCTTTACAATACAAGAGGTAAAAAAGGACAACTTTATTTACATGAAAATGAAAGTTTGGGGGGGTTTTTTGTTTTGTTTTGGGTTTGGGTTTTTTTGTTTGTTTGGTTGGTTTTTTTCTCCCTCTGAATCAGCGTCCTGCTGGCCTAGGAAATTGCAAAATGAAATTAGAAAAGATAACTTTTCCACCTAGTTCATTAACTGTTGCCTTCTTTCAAACACTGCTAAAACATCTGGTTTGGGAATTAATACCAGAAACTAAGTGAATTCCCCATGAATAAAGAAAATTTGGTTCTAAGAGGTCCAACATCATTTTGTACAGCTGCCACACTTTTATTTTTGCTCAGCAGTGTACTTCATTTTCTTTCTCTTTTCATTTGGTTTGAATCAATATATTAACCCAGCCTATATAATGAAGGAAAGAAAAAACAAGAATGAGAAAAATCCTTGATTAAGATCTAAACCATGTTCAGTTAAAATCACACAAACCAAGAAGAAACATCCCAGTGCATTGGCAAGTAGCAATAACATTATAAACTCTGTGCTTAAAATGTAGTAGCTCAGGAATAGTTATACTTTTTGATATGAACCTAGAGTATATCCCAGTCTGTCAATTCATCCATCCAACCTTCTTCCTTTTAATCTTAACTGACTTCTCCTACTACATCACTTCCACCTCTGAACTCATCCCATCAAAAGAAAAAGGTATGCTTTTTGAGAAGCAACAGCAAAATTATCTTGTGTTTTCAGATGATGAATAATTAGCATCAGGATACTAATTCTATTAGATTGTGTTTACTATATTATAGTAGATTAGCATCTCATTCTATTTTATTGGACACAGCAGAAAGAACTATTATTGTCAAGAAATTATTTTCTTTAACTGTAACAAGACAAGGGAGTTATTTGGATCATATTTAGTGACAGCTAAAGAACACAACTATAGAGGAGATGGTAATCAAAGACTTATACCTTCTGCAAGTCTAATAGTCATTACTGTTATTTTTCATTGTATTCTAGTAGTTTATGAATTTTCCTAAACAGTAAACTCAGTAATATACAGTAGTCAGACTACTGAGTCTGTTTTAATAAGGAAAATCCTGTTCAAATCTGAACAATGGCCATAAATTTGTGCTTTCCATTTGTGGCTCTATAATAAACATTTCACAGTCGGACTGTTACTTAGGGAGGAGCCGTCTACCTTAAGCGTGGAAACTGAATAGAAATAAAAATGGAAAATCAATAAATAAAACAAGTCAATATTCCTTCTTTGAAAGTTTTTTTTTTTTTTTTTTCTGAATGTCTGTTGCAACTGAAAATCTGCTTCTTTTGTTTATTGTTATGGCCCTTTAGGAAAGTCATATAAATCTTTATTTTTATTTTGCATACAACAACATTGTAAAGGAATTGTGAAACAATAAAACATACCAAACTTTTGAAAACCTTTTAAATGAGAAATGTCAGCTTTTCAGCAAAGATTTTCCACAGTTTCTTTTGAATAAGTTCTTGGGGGAGATGTTTTTTGTTTTAAAAAAGTCCAAATTGTCAAAGTAGGCTGATTTGGTATGAAACGGTCTTGAGAAATGTTCTAACATGGATTAAAATGGGATTTCAATACAGTGTCTGGTTTCCTAGTGCATTGCTATTTACTTAGGAGTGCAAGGTTTAACACTGAGTTGTTCTCTGTGTTTCATATAATAAGAGTCTTTATCTGTTATTTTCCACTTACGAACTTTCTTACAGTCTTTTATTTAAGCTCAGTAGAGCGTTAAATTCACTGATGACCCCAGCTCACATTGGCAGCGTGTTTAGCTGAAAGCATCACATGGCCTTCCTAAAGTTAGCCAGCTGTGTACCCTCTCTCAGCCTGTATGTAAATAGTATGTTGTGTTCTCATAGCTATTACTAATGATGGATTATGTGATCCGTATATCTGCTTCCCCTTAGGAGGCTATAGAAAGACAGCAAATTTGACTTTGGTAATATGAAAATTTATTTCTACTGTGTAAAATCTAATTAAAGATATTTATACAGCAGGAGTACTAACAAAAGAAGAGCCAGGGAACCAATCTTATGTCACTTATATCTAAATATCAATGAATTTTACTGCCCTATGGGAAGTTGGTAGTTTATTAAATAAAAATGTTCCACAAAAAATTCCTTTAGGCTGGAGTGTGTGATTGATACTACTTCGCCAGGCTTAACCTCAAAAGACTAACTTACAAATAAGAGAATTAAAAACCTCTGAATATATTCCAGACCAGTTGTAACTATCTGGTTTTTTATAATTTGCCTGCTGCTTCTAGGAAAACAGTGTTCACTAGCAGCTGCAAACAATAATTAAAACTGAGTGGATCATTTGCATTCAGTTTTCACATACACTATTTGCCAACAATTGCCAACAATTTACCAACAATTACCAACAATTACCAATACCAGTAAGGTTTGTGTGAGGGGAATTAAAAGAAAAAAAATTAAACTAAAAGATTCAAGTTTACATTTGTTTTCTGTATTTATGAATTCCCTATTAACAAAGGCATGTGTGTTTTACATAATCTACATCTAATACAGTGTTGTGAATCTGTACCACTACCACCCAGGAAGATATTCCACAATCAAATGTTTTTGGGAGAAAATAGCCATTCGTTGAAAATGCAGGGTAGGATCTATTTTCTCAAATGTCGTGACATCTGGTGTGGGGGGAGGGAGGAAGGGAGCTTCCTAAGCAATGAAGTATGTATTTTTGATATAGTCTTTTTTTTTTTGTATTGGTATTTTATAATCTCTTATGTTTAAATCTGCTATGTTCTATACCCACTGCATCATTAGAATATTTGACTTTGTTTTGCATCCTTATTTTAGTGCAGCAATCCTGGGGGGGAGGGGGGGGGAAATAGAAGTCTTCCAGCAATTATTTCTTTGCCATGTCTAATTTTGACTGGATAAGATAGTGCTTTGGAGTGGGAAGAGAGATTGTCTTCTGCAGTCTAGGTTGAATTGTTTAATATGTTTATCATATATACACACAACTTGTATTAATGAAACTGAAGTTTGGAATAATTTCCTACATAAAGGCTGGTATAATACTGAAAAGAGCATTTCATGCGTACTTTAAAATTTTACTGTCAACAGACCAACAGCAAAGCCCTCAGCAACAAAGTCACAGTATGATGCCAAGTATCCTCAGGTCCTCCTTGCACAATGGAAGTTATAGGCACAGGACCTATCCTTGAAACAACAGATGTACACCTTCAAATCAGTTCAGGTGTTATGTTTCAACCCCAGAGAAATCATACAGGCAAAACCTGAATTAATTTCTAATTCCTTCTGTTAGACTAGAAAAGTCTCATAAAACATTAGTAACATCTCTGTTCCAAAACACACATAAAAACATTTTTCCTGCTTTTTTTTTNACCTCTCCTGTGATTTACATTAAGAGCAGCACAGGGTATAAAGGTAAAATGTAATTTATCTAGAAATTTGCTCTTAAAAATAACAGCAGAAAAGCTGGAAAGGCTTGTAGGGCTGTAATATTCTTTGCCATTATTAATGATTCTTATTGTACAAACAGCAGAAATAACTCTTACTTTAATTAGAGGTCTTGCAGTAACTGGTAGCCCCAAAATCACTGTATTTCCAAGATGACAGAGTAGCTACCAGCAATTAACATTCTGTGTCAACAGCAATACATTTTCCAAGGAAATACACACCTGCCTAAAGCAAGTGTTATGGTATGCAACATCCAGCTTTGTCTCCACACAGGAAGACATCCTACATTATGTAGCTGCTCTATGACAGTGGACCCAACAGCTACAAGTGTTTTCTTCTGTAACTGAGGAGCATTCTGGAGACAATGCTGACAACAAAATTAAGATCCATGAAGCAGCTTCACAAGAAACAATACTATTAGTGTCAACGGCATATTGTCTTAAATTATTAGTAACTAGTATGTTATGCAATAGTTACTGCTCTGTATAAATTTACTGGGTATGTATTTTGTAACTGAAATATTCTTGTCTGAAAATTGTGACCTCAGTCATAGGTTTTCTTTAGCTTTTCTCAGATCTAGTTGCATGAAATCATGAAAAACAAGCTATCAGTTTAGACCAAAATTTCAGAATAAATTAGAGATTTGCTATACCATTTCCCATTCCATGGTAATACAAATCACATTTGTATTTCTAAAACTGATTGTCTGAATAAAGAATGGGGAAAAAAAAAAGTGATAAAAGAGGTAAAACTAAAATAAGTTCTGAAATAATAATAAATAATTAATAAGAACGATCCTGGGATCTACCAACCAGTCAGCCTCACCTCAGAGTCTAGTAAGGTGCAGATTCTCCAGTGTTGAAACGTCTGGAACACAGGGAGGTGATTAGACACAACCAACATGGATGGCTTCACCAAGGACCAATCATACCTGACTAATCCAGTGGCCTTCTATAACGGAGTGACTGCATCAGTGGACAAGGGAAGAGCCAGAGATGTCATTTACTTGGGCTTCTGTAAGGTTTGATATGGTCCCCCACAATATTCTTGACACTAAATCGGAGAGATATGGGTTTGATGGATGGACTGTTAGATGGATAAGGAATTGGCTGGATGGCCATGTCCAAAGAGCCACTCAATGGCTCAGTGTCCAAGTGGAAACCAGTAACAAGTGATGTCCTTCAAGAGTCTGAACTGGGACCGACACTATAAACTATCTTCCTCAATGACATAGTGGGATTGAGTGCAAGTTGGAGATGAAACCAAGCTGACCTGATACATTTGAGGGAAAGGTTTCCATCCAGAGGGACCTGGACAGGCTCGAGCGGTGGGCCTGTGCAAACCTCATGAAGTCCAACCAGGCCAAGTGCAACGTCCTGCACCTGGGTTGTGGCAAACCCCAGTATCAATTCAGACTGGGGGATGAACTAATTGAGAGCAGCCTGTGGAGAAGGGATACTGGTGGATGAAAAATTAGTATGAGATGGCAACCTGTGCTTGCAGCCCAGAAAGCTGATCATATCCTGGGCCAGATAAAAAGATGTGTGGCCAGAAGGTCAAGGGAGGTTATTCTCCCCTTCTGTTCCACTCTGTTAGACTCCACCCAGAGTACTGCACCCAGTTCTGGTGTCCCCAGCACAAGAAAGACATGGACCTGTTAGAGTAGGTCCAGAAGAGGCCCATGAAAGTGATCCTCCATGATCCATGAATCACCTGAGAGCTGGAACATGTCTCTTATTAAGAAAGGCAGAGACACTTGGGGTTGTTCAGCCTGGAGAAGAGAAGGGCCCAGGAAGACCTTATTGTAGCCTTTCAATACTTAAAGGGGGCTTGTAGGAAAGACAGAGATTTTTTACCAATGCCTTTTGTGATAGGACAAGGGGCAATGTTTTAAACTGAAAGAGGATAGGCTGGGCATAAGAAAGACATTTTTTATGAGAAGGGTGATGAGACAGTGACACGGGTTGTCCAGAGATGTTGTGGGTGCCCCACCACTGAAGATGTTCAACATCAGGTTGGATGGGGCCTTGGGCAACCTGATCTAGCAAAAGATGTTCCTGTCCATGGCAGGAAGATTGGACTAAATGATATTTGAAGGTCCCTTCCAACCCAAACCATGACATGATTCTATGATTCAGATTTCTGTGCAAAAGGTACCTTTCCAGAAGATGATTATGTCATTTAACTATCTAAATAAAGAGCTGGATTAGGACGTGGGGGTTGTGAGTGCCTTTTTCAGCAACCTGATACATAATCTTAGAAAACTTGTTTCCTTTCACCTCATTAAAAAAAAAATTAAATCTTTCCACCTTAACTATTATGGTCTAGAAAATTCTTTCTTGCTAGAAAGAAAAGAAAAAGGTCCTGAATGTGAAACCTCATAGTAACAACCAGAACTATTTCATGGCCAAACATCACTGAATACAGATAATCATGTTACATAGCTGAATACATGAATAAAATCAGATATGAGATCCCTAAAGTTTTCAGACTGAAATTGTGTCTGAAAGGTAAGTCCCGCTGCCTTAAGCTACACTTCATTTATTAGCAAGAAAGTCTAAAATGATGCTTTCCAAGGTGACAAGAAATTCCTGAGATCCTCCCTCCTCTGAACCCCTTAGGGAAGCAGCCACCTTGGCTGCCACACAGTGTTACTGGCATTGCACAGCAGTGCTGCAAAGCAATCACTTGTGCTTGCATGCACAGACGTTAAATCCCCAGGCCATAACACCCTTCTACACCTCTGCCCTGGCTCCAGTAAGCTGCTGCTTCTTATCGAGCTGCTCAGCTTTTGAACAGAGGTACTGTGGAGCCCATCAGGCTGCTGCAATAGCTAAACATGTAGACATCTCCAAGACACATATTCAGTTCTCCCTGTCTGCAAGAACATACACTGGTTGTTGAAGCAATGATGATCAAAAACGTTACTCAAAAAGATGATGATTTTCACTTCTATGTGTTGGTTGATTTCCCATCTGGACATTCCTAATTTTGAAGAAAAAATTCTCTTGGTCTGACATTTGTGCATAGCTC
The DNA here is from genome assembly GCA_013400035.1 of Rynchops niger. Classification (NCBI taxonomy): domain Eukaryota; kingdom Metazoa; phylum Chordata; class Aves; order Charadriiformes; family Laridae; genus Rynchops; species Rynchops niger. Next base: position 49,513 of record VXBH01004697.1, read on the forward strand.
ATGGTTTAGAACCAGGCCCAAAATCCATGCTTAAGATTTAATTAAGAAAAAAATGACCCACTGTTTGCCCTCAATATGCAATACAGAGTGCAGTATGTGCAGTATGTGCCAGCTCTGCAGCTGTGGGAAACAGGTGTCAGATTTAGGATGCCATCCCCGATCACTCCCTACCCACAACAGAAAACTGAATGCACCCTTTTCTGACCTGATGCAGAAAAACAAACAAGGAAACAAACATAAAAAAGCCCAGAAAGACTGTTCTGGGGGACTATGCTCTGCAGTTTCTCTCCTGATGCCTCTTTGTAGTGGGTTACCCTGCCAGCTCTCTGTGTCAGGCAAAAAGAGGACTTGGGCTTCCTAAGTAGCTGTCTACTGTCACCCCAAAGTTGAAATTTAGTTTGCATAATGATAAAGATGTAGCAGACAGGCACAGATCTGACCACATATCATGTATGGAATTATGCCAGAATGAATCTTCAGTAAAGCTGTGTGAACTCTAGCAACTTTTATGTCTGGTATTCTTTGTCAGTGATCACTTATTTGGAGTCCAGAGGAAGACAAACTATGTACATTCATTTGACATTCATCATTACTTTATTATCTTTCATGCAACTTTAGATCAGTACAATTCCAAAATCCAGTTCTGCATCCTGTCTTGGCTAGGCAAGGTCAAATAGGATTTGTTTACAGCTTTATGCCTGAAAAAACTGCCCCTGCAAGCTGATTGTATCATGTTAGTAATATTAAAAAATAATTACAATAATTTTGCAAAGTGTGAGTGTAAACCAGGTAAGTGGGAATCCTTTTTAGGCTAACATTGATGAGTTAAAAGTATTCACATAAGCTTTAGACACTTGGGAAATTAATGCCCCTAGAAGTACAGGCCATTCTTAAAGTAACACTTCAAAGTATTATTTGACTTTATTTTACTATATTAAAGGAAAGGTGGATGAAAGAAATTTGTCTAAAATTACTGCATATTCCTATTTCAGCTCTGACCCTGAAGTGACAAGCTATTAATTTGTTCTTAATTTTAAAATATTACTGCATCTGTAAGTACAACCTCACCAGCATTTTAGTGGAGTTTGACAAATAAATGTCTACATGGCAAACACATTTATGTTTTACATTTAAACAGTAATTTAAAAATTCAGACACAGCTCTTCCTTTATTTCTAACCTGTATATGTAATCTAGCTATCAATACAAGTTTTTCTATGAATATGACTCTTGGCAGAATTTATTATTGAAATGCAGTTGGGGCTTTAGTTTATAGAAAATATCTCTATGAGTACGTCTCAAAAACAAACAGAAGAACTCAAACCAAAATGCTTCTTATCACTCTAACAGTACCTCCACCATCTGTTGCAACCAAGGGACCATTGAGATATTATGCCTCTTTTGGGGAGCAGTAGCAAAAGCCCACACATAATATAGGAGACTTGCTATGTTCCCCTACAAACACTTTTAGCAAACAGAAATTGATGCATTTTCCAGGTCAGATATTAAAGATTCTGCTCCATTCCACTTTCCTGATATGCTTTTCAAGCTAGTTATAAATTGCCCTTCCAGGAAAAATTATCATAGAATCACAGGATCATAGAATGGTTAGAGTTGGAAGGGACACTGAAGTTCATCTAGTTCCAACTCCTCCCACTCGAACAGGTTACTCAAACCCTATCCAGCCTGGCCTTGAACGCTTTCAGGGATGGAGCATCCATAACTTCTCTGGGCAACCTGTTCCAGTGTCTCACCACCCTCCCAGTGAAGAATTTCTTCCCAATATCTAATCTAAATCTCCCCTCTTTCATTTTGAAACTGTTACCCCATGTCCTATCACCGCACTCCCTGATCAAGAGCCCCTCCCCATCTTTCCTGTAGGTGCTACTTAGGTACTGGAAGGCTGATATAAGGCCTCCCCAGAGCCTTCTCTTCCCCAGGTTGAACAACCCCAACTGTCTCAGCCTGTCTTCACAGGAGAGGTTCTCCACCCCTCCGGTCATCTTTGTGGCCCTCCTCTGGACTCAATCCAACAGGTCCATGTTCTTCTTATCTTGGGGGGCCTCAGAGCTGGGTGCAGTACTCCTGGTGGGGTCCATAAATTTTCCGTTCTCTGAAAATATTCCCTTTGGAGCTCTAAACTTTCTTCTTGAGTATTTCTTTGGTTGTCCTGATTCTTATGAGAGGAAGTGGTTGTTTATTCCTATTGGCACTCTGTATACAAGGTATTGACTTCTTCCACATTCCCTCAAATGTCTTTGTCAAGTGAGAGAGATACGGTCTTTATGTAGAAGACCAGTATACCTGATCAATTTACAGCAACTTTCCTTTTTAAGATTAGTAACCAGACCTTCATGTATACTTAAATTTTGAAGCATCATAATTATTCTTTTTTTCTACTATCTTTAATAAATATTCATAAAAATAATGAAAGCTTGAGACAGATAACTTATAATTTCCTTTTGCAAGACTCTGAGTGGAGGTAAGACATATTTTCACCTTAGGCTAACTAATATATGTTAATTACTCAGAACAAAACAAACAGGAGAAAGCTGACTTCATTTGACTGTGACATAATTTTGGCTACAATTAATCATATGAAGGAATAGAACTTGGGGTTTCTTGGCCATATCAAAAATCTTTTTCAATGATGATTCTGTCAGATACAAAGTAAATAATGAGAAAGAGGTTGTAATTTGAGGGTAATTTTCAACTATACGTTTTTATTTGTATAAAAGTCTCTCACAGTTTTATTTTTAGAAGAAAAACATGCTCAAAACTGAATTGAAGCACTTTCTGGAGATTCACTTTTAACTATGATCTACTTATTTTGGCTTACAACTATTACCTGTTGGACCATTCTTCTCTGGCATTATCAGAAAACTTAAAAAGCTTTTATTTGGGCAGTTCTATTGCTACCCTTGCTTCATTTTTACAGCACCGTAAAAAATATCAATCCCACTCCTCCAAGACAGTTTTACAGTGGGGCAATTATTGCATAATTAATTTAGTTAATACCAGTCACAAAAGAATGAATGCTTCTTTTTAGAGAAGGTAATTTCTCTCCAAAATGAGTAATTTAAAGCTCTTCATCAATCTCTGCCTTTACTCATGCTCTGTCTGTCTGCACAGCACTCGAAGAAAAAAAGGTAAAAGGTAACAAGGTTCAAGCAATACCTACATAATAAATGTCCTGTTTGCAGATCATCAGCATTTTGTGAGCACTTCACAAGCATAAAGAAAGGTATCACATGATCTATGCTGGTAACGTGATCCAAACCACAAGTATGGTTTCTGAAGTATAAAGGAGTATAAATTTCTGAAGTATATATATATTTCTAAGTATAAAAAGGAACGGTAAAAAACTCAAATAATTGAAAAAGTCTTATTTTTTTTTATAAAATGGTAACTTGGATTTTCTGATTATGACTCAATAGATATGTAATTATTTCCACAAAAGCTTGAGCTTCAGTTATCTGCCTCTGCCTGCTAAAACATATGCATTGCTTCCTTATTTGCAAATTATTCTTCAAATGACCATTAGAAGCGCTATGCCTCACTTCATAAATACATGATTTATGCTTTTGTTTTGAACTCCAAGACCATTAATGATTCTGGTTTATCAATTAGTGAACATACAAACACTCAAACCCATGTCCTTTCCCTATGCCCTTACCTCGATTGGAAGACAGTAAAATTATGTTGCAAACTGACAGCAAATAAAGGCAGGGCAACTACACTTAAAGTTCTCTTTTTAATGTAAATCTGTCCTAGGTGTGGGTGAAGGAGGAAAGGAAAAACACTACAAAGAAAATAGGTTGCCCTTTGTACCCCTTCCAGAACTGAGCAGAATTGTCTGCTGCAGTTCAACAGTGGCTCTTTCATTAGCCAGAAATGATCAGTGGTATTTAATTAAAGGCTCTCCTCAAAATATTTTTAATTTTTCTTGAATTTTTTAAAGGTCTCTTTTAAATGTTTTGCTTACCATTTAAAGAAAGAAATGCTAGAAGATGCTATTCCAATAAAAACTCTAAAAATGTGTAAGAAGGGTGGAGAAAGTGGAGGAATAGCTGGAAAATGAACAAAACAAATTCTTTCATCATTTAAAAGAATCAATGCAGGTAAAATACAAAACAATAACTTTCA
>VXBH01004697.1:74362-94723 GCA_013400035.1 Rynchops niger
CATTATGATACTTAGATAAACATCTCTCAGAAATGACATACATACAGCTGGAGGTAGCACCGGGGAGGGGAGTGGGTTATGTACTCTAAAAGATCCATTAGGCCTACCTTTCATGATCCTTTCAATAATTTCTAGTTAATGTAGATATTACATATCTACATTACATCTACAAAAATAATTTTAACAACAGAAACTGATTATAGGATTGGGTTTATATTTTATCTTCTGACTAAAATACACATCTCTCATTATTTCAGTTATTAAAAGTGATCAAAAGTAAACTGAGGCAGGATTTACACGTTTAAAACAATGAGAAAGCAAAAAAAAAAAAAAAAAAAATTTCCCTTTTTAAATGTCCTTAAGAATTATATGATCTTCAGTTACAACAATTTCTATTTTAATAATTATGTATGAGATTTTTTTAAAACTAATACATTTCAGATTTCTGAAGCCAAAGCATGTGTTATCTCATTTGCTTTGCAGAAAGCCCATACACATTCATGATGCTTTTGCTGAAAGTCGAAAGAATGGATACTGAGCCATTCTGCAATAAGAGAATTCTGTTATTCTCTTCATTTTTTCATCACCATATAACATTAAATTAGAATGAATGCTTACTAAGTTTAATGTGTAAGAACCACTACAGACAAAAGTGATGTGAAAAAGATTATGGTCTTTGTAAAATCAGTCCTTCAAAACATTTATTTTTATGGCACTCAAAAATTTACTCGTTTTTCAATAGAAGTCACAATAATTGGACACTCTTTATCAAATTGCCACAAACAAAATGCAAAATTAAAATTACCAAGAAATGAAAGCAAAAATACTGCAATCTAGAATAAATCAAAGGGTCACCTGATGAAATCATAATCGTCTGTCTCTCTCCTTTCAGTGTTTATTGTCTTTGCCACCAACTAGATTCCTCCATAAAGACTACACAATCGTTACTTTCATTCCTCTGCGTACGGCTCAAGTGCTATCCAGGTTTGCAGCCCTTTACCAAAATCAAGCTACATGTATCTGGAAAAGCAGAAGGCAGTGTTGTTTATGCCTTGACTATATCTGTAGGTTTTTATTTCATCTGTATCATCCCAAACATAAAGATAACCAATATCGACATATGCCTCCTACTCAAACCTCTCAGCCATCCTATCCCATCTCCTTGCATGGTGGGTGAAACATGGTTTGGTGTGGTACACATCAGTAGAATTCCAGCTATTAAAATTGCCCAGTGAAGGACAAATGTTGTCAATACTTCTTTCAATGAACTTGTCATCAACTCACTTCTGGTAATCTGTGATACCAGGGCTCAGACAGGTTCTCTTATAGTTGTGAAACACTTCATGGTAGACTGGTATTCCGGGAACCACTCTTGATTTAATTTTGTTTAACATTTTGGAGGCATTTAGGAGTAAGTGGTTACAATAGCTGAATTTATTATATCAACCTCTTTTTATGAGAAATCATATCTTTATCATGGATATCAGGAAGATACACAGTCTTTTATGAACCAAAGACTTTACAAAACTATATTAGATAAAAACTGAAAATTGCCATTCAGTGTAAAACAGAGTTAGTGACACAGCATAAACCTGTTACACTGAAGTCGACAAACACAACATGAACATCTAAATGCCCAGTACTCACTTGCACCATTTGACATTCCATCATCGCTATTAATTGTAGGTTTCATTCATATAAAGTCTGACAGACAACTTTATTTTGCTCCATGATAGTTAAAAGAAATCAGTCTTTGATAGAAAAAAAAAAAAAAAGGAGCTAGGGAAATGATATGATGTAATATTAAACTGTTGCAACAGTCCATTTCATAATCCTTTCTCATTAGCTCAGCAAATGGGATTGTCACGAGAAAAAGTGAAGGTATAAGACCTTTATTCAGGAATGTTTCCCATTTCAGTCATGTATGTGCTGAGACAAGAACAGATGAGAAGTTACAAGAACAGGGATTAAGAAAACATGCATTTTTTTGAGCTTAAATCCAACACTACTCTTCCATTTTCTGCAGGTGCCCACAATCTTTGTTTTTCAGGTGCCTTCCACCTCTGTAATTTGGGTGCCTCTATTATTTACAATAGCAATGTTGCTTTCCGTGACCTACTGCTAATTTCTTGTGGAAGAATGAATATTTAATTTTGTGCTGTTCAAAAATAAGGATAACTTACTCTCAGAATTTAAGGACGAGTTCATGAAAAAAAAAAAAAATTATGTATATTGTCAAAAACACCTAACAGTAGGCTTAGCATATAGTTAGAATTAACATGAGACAGTAAATCCTCTAGTTAAGGTACTGTTTGTTAGCTTTTGTGGGTAAGCATGTTTGATCTTTTATTTCTTACTCAGAATGGTCCTGCATCTCTTCTAGGCCAGAGAACGGTAAGAAATAATGTGTCATGCTTCTATGGATGCCATTTGCTTTAGCAAAGGATACACAAAGTAGTATCAGTGCTAGCGGTATGGCTTAATGATATCACATAGTGCTACTAAAATCCATGGAGATTACCAAAGAAGGAAGAACCAGTCAAGGTGTTACTTTGCTTACCACTTCTCTGGCATACTCTGAAACAAATATGAGGTGCCTCTGAGATTTTCTCTTTCTCTTCCACAGCCAGGATTTTTCCTTATTCATAGTGAGAAACAAGTGCCCTAATTAAAAAAGTTACACCTATAAAATAAGGCAGCTCTCCAGCATGCATACATAAAAGGTACTTCATTTTATAGCTCTAATCTACCCGTAATGTAATTGATATCTTTTAGCAATATAAAAGAGAATATATAACTGTCACTATAACTAAATCAACTTTATATGAATGTTCTTATACTAAAGCAAAATGTTATTTGACCTTGCGCTTGTAACTTGATGGATGATTCAAGTGCGGGCCTGAATCATTTTGGAGGACTGTGCTTATAAAATACATGACATTCGTCGTCAGATTGAGAAACTGAGCTCTTGCCCTTAAGGTTTGTAGTAATCTTAGCACAATTGTAGTCTGGAAAAGAGTACCAATACATTTATGCTTTCCTTACCCTTTGGCAACATTACTTTCAGGGTAAGAGCTCTAGCAGCAAATATTTTGTTATATAGTCAGAGCCTGGTGCAGCTAGTGAAGCAAATCAAAACACTCCAAACTCCAGATGCTTCATTTCATGAATTCACCCCAAAGCAAACAGATTACCATCTGGGCATATGAAAGAGAAAGATAAAATATACACTTAAAGTAGTCTATGTTTGTGAGTACAGTGAGTGCAGTTTGAGTTTAGTATATCAGTATAGGAATTACACTATTTTAAAAGCTAACATACTGGGAATACCTGAATAGTATTTGAGATATTACTAAGATGCTGAGGTGTTATTTTAGGTAAAATCTAATATGCTTTAATTTATCTGATAAATACACCAAGAACACAAAAAAAAATTGACCCAACACTACTGATAACATCTGGACTACTGATTTATTTTTCAAATTATTGCTCTTCATTTCAGACATTCAGAAAACATATTGAGGCTATTTAAAGCATATTATTTCAGAGAATGAACTGTAACTGCCCAAACGAATTGAACTCATTTGCCCGAGTGTCTTTTACAGACCCTTTTCTTGTCTTCACACAGGTTAAAAGCTCATAATATAAATATATACAAAGCAGATAATAAACTCTTCCCCCATGATTTCCACATGTATACTCTTTAAACTTCTTAAAAACTGAAGTTCTTTCACAGGATTTTGAATATCTATTATGAAATTTTGGACTCACTGAAGACCATGGAGGAGAATTCCCACCAATTCAGCTGAGCTTATACTTCACCTTTCAATTTCTTTTGCCACAGAAACATATTTTATTGCCTGAAATGTGTGGAATCATGTAGACTGAAGCCTTTCATATAATTTTGCACCATGGACGCGCTTACCGTGTGCAGCACAGGGCAAAAGCAGCAATAATTATTTCCTGAGGAGTGAACTCATTTTGGGAAACAAGACAGCCATGTTTCTCCTGGACTCCAAAACCCTCAGCAGAGCCACTCTGGATGCAGATGTTCATGGCATTGCACTCATGGTGGAAAATACAAACTAACACTATTGAAAGTTTCAAATAAAAATAATAAAAAAAGTAATAGTACAAATGGATGCCCCTCTTTTCAATTCTTCATAAATACAAACTTGTGAACATCTTAGTTTTCATCATGTGCTCATCATGTTGTGATTTCAAAGCAAGAGCTCTGTATATGAAGAGTGTGAGCATGTTGGACCCCAACTCTGTAGAAGTGCTAGGTTAACAGTTGGGCTTGATGATCTTAAGGGTCTCTTCCAACCAAAACAAACAATTCTATGATTTCACAGTTAAAAAAAAAATCTGCATAGATTTCATTGGAAAAATAGAATCTATAAAAACTTTCTCAGATATATGAGCAACCCAGAAGGTATCAGCTGAACTACTGTATTTATTTATGTTTTTCCTAGTGTCTTGTACTCAACAAAGAATTTCTATGTCCTGCAAAATTTGATTTAGTGAAAAGGGGAGAAAATCCTCAGTGAAATAAATAAAGATGACTTATCTCTAACTGTGCAGAGAAAACGTTTGATCTTTTCTCCCTTTTTATACATGAAGGACACAATATTTTACAGACAATTTTTGCAAACTTTGACACTGGTTTGTTTTTTGTTTTAATTATTATTTTCATTTAAGAGATATAACAAAACCAACAGGTTTTCTTAAGAAAGGAAAAAAAGGCATAAAGATCCACTTTTATTAAGAGCTAAAAGTTAATAAGGTCCTGGGAGAATTAAAGTCAGTAACTGTGAATTTAAGACTTGACAACTAGGATAAGTAACCTCTGAAATATGTGTCTTCTGCCTGTCCATGCTCTATGGCTTCAAACTGTTTTATTTCTCTCAATCAGAAAGGATTTAATGCAGAAACTTTGAGAGAAAGTTTTAGATGCACTAAAAGAGAGAGGACCTCTCCCCCAATTCCCCCAGCTACAGGCATGGCATTACTGCAAGTGCTGAACAATAGCAGCAGCTATTGATGTTAGAATTTTTGAAGGAAGATTTCTATATACCATAATTACTTTTTTCCTGTGTTTACTGGCAAAGGTATATGTTCATCTGAGAGCATCAAGCTCTTTCTCATACAACCTTCTAGATTGGGTCACAAGTTTAAAAACTCAAGATATGTCTGCAAATGCATCACAGCTCATTTTAAAGGCAATAGCAAAATCTAAGTGGGTAGAATTGTAGAAAGAAACTATTCTGATCCACTGAACAAACTTCAATTAGGAACATAAAATACGTATTTATCACTTGGTGTCATTAATTACATGGAAGTCCATCACTACCAACAGCCAAAGTTTGAATTTATTACTTTGCAATGGCCTCAGGGAGTAGTTACAGATCACCGTGTAACCTAAAATTAGGAACTCTTCCTCCCTAAGTGATATTGTTTCCTTGATCTGCACATATCACTCACTGTATACCACTTAGCTTTGCTATGGTTATTTTCAAATCATGTGAATATTTGCTTCCATTGACTTGAACCACCAGTACATTTTCTTTTTTTTTTCTAGAATGAAGTCAGCAGTCTAAAATAAGAGTTTGCACCATTAGGCTCAGAATAAGTCATTTACTGTCAGGTATAGCAGATGGTATTCCAAATTAATGTTCACTTTGAATTTAGCCATTTGATTTCTTTCCTATAAAAGTAGCTAAACCAGGTGACATTTAAGAGGGTTCATGTCTCAGAAAAATAACCACTGGAGGCAGGAATGGGTGTGTAAACAAGCTCGTCATTTTAAGAGAGTCTGGATATTATGGCCATATAAGAACTGACTGAAAAACAGAAAAAGAAGCGTTGACTAAGTAAGAGTTTGGTGGTTGCTGTCAAGATACAGAATAGTGATTGCCTTAAAAATTGTATAACTAGTTGCATTGTTGCAACAAAACATTCAGCTGTAAGCATGGAAGAGATTACATATTAAAGTTATTTTACATCCAAGAAATTTTGCCAAGCTACGAGAGTCAATAGGGATACTTGGAGACTTGGAACATTTTGGGAGGAACAGAGCCAGTGTTCTTCACATCATTCATATCTGAATCCTTAGGGACAAAATTTGAACCCACACAAAGATCATACAGAAGACTTACCACATTTAACATCCATGGTGAACCTTACTCACAAGCAAAATTTTAGTAAAGAACTGTTAACTGATATTCTTTTATACAAATAAATAAGCATTCTACTTTTCTATAAAACCCTTATTTTTGTTTGTTTACCCTCCTTAAAACAATGGAGTACAAGAGACTTTTAATAATGCAGTTATGTTTCTGAGACTAAAGACCAATGAATAACTATTTATTTTACTAAGAACAGTATTTTATTAAAATCATTTATTTACAAGTTTCTCTCCTTCATGTAGAGGGTGAAAATGCAGGATGGTACACCTATGTGCTGTGTATGCTGTACTTTTTATCACTGTACAATGGCAAAACCAGAAAGCATACAACCATCACAGAGAAGAAGCTAAACCATCTGCTTAACAATGGTATAGTAAAGATAAGTGGGTTTATGCTGCTGCTGTTTTTTCTCTCGCTGTGTCTGAAAAGCTAATACTACTGTCAGTATACCTCAGACACCTGTCTTTAAAACAGAATAATACTTAATTTTACAAAATACCATTGCACATTGTTTTCCCTGTGACAAATAAACATGGTTTATTAACTTGTAACGATTTACGTAAAGCTCCTTGTGGTATATTTTCACTTGGTCGCAAGGCTACAAACTGAGATTGGCTACCCCATATTGCCAGGAAGAACCACAAATGAACTGAGCCTCAGTGATTGATACAGCTGCCCAGTTAAGGGTATCCTTCCATTGCTAATGAAGCACAACAAGCAGTGCTGTTGCCCTTCTATTGCTGATTCCTACCAACTGTGATACGAAGCAGAACACTTAGGGTAAGGAATGACTAACTTTTCAGTCAAAGTTATATTTTTCAGAGCTACAATGTAACTAGACATTTCAACAGCTTATTTAGCAATATATCAGTGACTCACATTTCAGGCACAGAAAAATGCAAACCCCTTTTTTAAGCATATTCATTTAATATAAAAAAAAGTTCAAAATATAATAGAAGAGAGACTTACTGACTTTTGCCAAATCTTAATTATAGAGTTCCATTATTTTCCATAATTAATTTACAGTTGAATAGTGTCTCTAACAGGACATGCAAATCAGAACTATGATGCTGTGCAGAATTCCAGTCACGCTTGAAAGCCCNTTCTTTTTGTATACAGAACAGTGAGATCCACAGTGACCAAGTTTTTATTCACAGTTGCTTTCCAGGAATCCGTGCCATTTGCACCTTCCAAGGCTGTTTTGCTTCTGAAGATTTAAGAATAAAATCCAGAAGCTGAAGCAAGTTTTAAGAAGTGACTGAGGCCAAAACAGAAAGCAACCCCTCTCCCCTCAGTTTCCTTCTGTCCTGGTTTGAGGTAAAACAGAACCAACTTTCTGTTGAGTAATTAAACTTATTAATTTTTAAACTCGTAAACTCTTATTAATTAAAGTCACAAATTTCTTTATCTCTCCTCCTCCTCTCCATGTGCCAAAGGTGGTAGAAGACCATATGTCACCGGCCATTGGCCAATTTGGCCAAAACCACGACACCTTCCCAGTTTTTCTATCTGCCTCAAGGAGAATAAAGCTCAAATGAGTATGGGAACTCTGTTAACATCCTACAGAACAAAGGGAGAAAAATGAAGAAAACCAACAGGCAGTCCTGATGCATGGTAGTTTTGAGATATTTTGTTAGAGAGGAATCTTTGTNAATTTTTAAAACAAGCTGTTTTGGCATCATATTAGGCAACAGAACACAGTCTAATATCACTCTCTACAAAACGTGTAGGTCTACATAAAATGATTGCTAGGTACCTGACAGATTTTATGTAAGAACTGCAGTATTTATTGCAGTGGACAAAGAAATGTATTGAAAGCATGGTGGATTTAACCTATAGAGAGAATTTACTCGTCTTTGGGTTTTCAAAAATGCTCAAGAATGTAAGATATTTCTTTTTGTATACAGAACAGTGAGATCCACAGTGACCAAGTTTTTATTCACAGTTGCTTTCCAGGAATCCGTGCCATTTGCACCTTCCAAGGCTGTTTTGCTTCTGAAGATTTAAGAATAAAATCCAGAAGCTGAAGCAAGTTTTAAGAAGTGACTGAGGCCAAAACAGAAAGCAACCCCTCTCCCCTCAGTTTCCTTCTGTCCTGGTTTGAGGTAAAACAGAACCAACTTTCTGTTGAGTAATTAAACTTATTAATTTTTAAACTCGTAAACTCTTATTAATTAAAGTCACAAATTTCTTTATCTCTCCTCCTCCTCTCCATGTGCCAAAGGTGGTAGAAGACCATATGTCACCGGCCATTGGCCAATTTGGCCAAAACCACGACACCTTCCCAGTTTTTCTATCTGCCTCAAGGAGAATAAAGCTCAAATGAGTATGGGAACTCTGTTAACATCCTACAGAACAAAGGGAGAAAAATGAAGAAAACCAACAGGCAGTCCTGATGCATGGTAGTTTTGAGATATTTTGTTAGAGAGGAATCTTTGTTAAAAAGATATTTATAGCAAGTAGTATGTGGGAAAAGCATGAAAATGCATACATACAAGTAAGTCAACTAATTCTCTAAGTATGCCTGAGCTGACCATTAACAATAAGCCAGCATCCCCGAGCATTAGGGTACAAACTCTGGAATGGGAGAAGGTGAACATGAAGGTGATGAGGTTTTCCGCCAAGTGTAAAATCAGAAAATCTACTTAATAGTGTGATGTATGTTCAGAGACCGTGTTTTATTTTCAACATCATATATATTATTTCAAGAGGTTTGATGAGGAAAAAACCTGTGGGCAGACCCATAGCAAAAACCTATGGTGGCTCTAGAAGAAGCTGAGAGCATAGCAAGAACTGCAGAATAATAAAGAGTGACAAAAGGCCTGGCATCGTGGCACTAGAGAAATGTACAAGGGTAACAGGAGCAGTGAGAGACAAGCTTGTGAGTGAGTAAAAGGAGCAGCCAACAGAGAGTCTTCATACTGCCAGGTTGGCTGCACCTAAATCAGGTCTTAGTGTCCACCCAAATTTAATAATCTCAAACTCTAAGTGCAAAAGTGCAAAAAATTAATTATCCACACTACCACCTTACTCTATACAGGAAACAATCATAGAATCACAGAATGGTTTGAGTTGGAAGGGACATTAAAGATCATCAACTCTCATGCTATGAACAGGGACATCTTTCACTGGAAGAGATTGCTCAAAGCCCTGTCCAACCTGACTTTGAACACTTTCAATGATGGGGCATGCACAACCTCTCTAGGCAACCTGTTCCAGTGTCTCACCACCCTCATTGTAAAAAATGCCTTCCTTATGTCCAATTTAAATCTACCCTCTTTCAGTTTAAAACCAGTGTCCCTTGTCCTGTTACTACAGGTCTTAGTAAAAGTGTCTCCGTCTTTCTTATAAGCTGCCTTTAAGTATTGGAAAGCCACAATTAATTCTTCCCAGAGCGTTCTCTTCTCCAGGCAGAACAACCCCAACCCTCTCAGCCCCTCTTCATAAGAAAGGTGTTCCAGCTGTCTGACCATTATTTTCAAGGTCCATGTGCTGGGGACACCAGAGCTGGGGACACCAGAGCTGGAAGCAGAATTGCAGGTGGGCTCTCATGAAAGCAGAATAGAGCAGGAGAATTTACACCCCTCAACCTACTGGCCATGCTTCTTTTGATGCAGCCCAGGATATGACCACCTTTCTGGTCCACAAGCACACATTGATGGCTCATGTCCAGCTTTTCATCCACCACTATTGGTTCTCCACAGGGCTGCTCTCAATCCACCAGTATCCCTTCTCCACAGGCTGCTTTCAATCCATTCATCCCCCAGTCTGAATTGATACTGGGGATTGCCACAACCCAGATGCAGGACGTTGCACTTGGCCTTGTTGAACTTCATGAGGTTTGCACAGGCCTACTCCTCAAGCCTATCAGGGTCCCTCTAGATGGCATCCCTTCCCTATAGCAAATCAACTTCACCACTCTGCTTGGTTTCATCTGCAAACTTGCTGAGGGTGCACTCAATCCCACTATGTCATTGAGGCAGGTATTAATAGTGTTGATCCCAGTTTGGACCTTCAAGAGACATCACTCATTACTAGTTTCCACTTCGATATTGAGCTATTGACTGTAATGCTTTGGACATGGCCACCCAGCCAACTCCTTATCCATCTAACAGTCCATCCATCAAACCCATATCTCTCCAATTCAGTGGCAAGAATGTTGTGAAGGACCATATCAAAGCCCTTACAGAAGTCCAAGTAGATGATATCCCCGGCTCTTCCTTTGTCCACTGATGCTGTCATTCCATCGTAGAAGGCCATTAGATTAATCAGGCATAATATACTCTTGGTGAAGCTATGTTGCTTGTGTCTAATCACCTCCCTGTGTTCCATATGCTTCAATGTAATTTCCAGGAGGATCTGCTCCATGATTTTACCAAGGCTGACTGGTTGGTTGTGAAATTGCTATTTGTATAGTTATCATTGGAGATTTGGTTCTTTCTAACACATGTATTGACTTGTGTTTCAGGACTTACTTATTTTGGTGTGGGTTTTGGTTTCATTTTATTTTTTTCTTTATTTTTTCCCCCTCATTGAAAGGGCTCACAAGAGGTGTTCAGTCCAACCTTCTGTCCAAAGCAGGCTCAACTGTGAGCAGGTTGCTCAGGGCTTTATCCAGTCAGGGCTTGAAACCCTTCAAGGCATCTTCAGTCACTTCCCTTGCTGTATCTTACATTAATCCAATTATCATCAATGCAGAAACACTAGTGCAAAATTTATGCAAAAACATTTAAATTTTTATTTCATATATATCTCTTACTCATACATCCCACATTGGTGGTACTACTCAAAATCTTCACAAATCTCTGTTTAAATCCTTAGGAATTCTTGCTAGCTACATACATTCTGATTTCGCAGGGTGTTTTACTAAGATGAAGATGGCAAAATGGAATGGAATAGAAATCAGCTCTTAGGACTGGTTCACAAACATACTGAGAACTTATGCCTAACTGAAACAGGGTATCAAGCTAATTTTAAAGGTCTGTCTGCAAACTTAAATTCACCTGATGTTATACAAACTACTTTTAATAAAGCTGGGACCTGAAATATGATCTGTGATGTCCAGGGTAGTCTGCCAAAATTCTAACATCCATCATTTATTTTAGCTCTCAAGCAATCCTGTTACACAGCTCCTAAGATAACCACAAGAAGCAAATCTTACTTTACTTCTTCTTCCTCTGAGTTTTATCCTAAGAAGTCTTCAGAGCTAATTTTTGGTTCCTTTAAATTAATAACGAAGTTCACGTTAACCTTAGAGCTGTAGGATTAGGGCCTTAGACTCCTGTATTGGGTCTGGCTGAGGTGGAGTTATTTTTCCCCACAGCAGCCCTCACAGAGCTGTGCTTTGTATCGGCAGCTGGACAGGGGTTGGTAACACCCCAGGGCTTTGGCTACTGCTGAGCAGCGCTCGCACAGCATCAGCGCTGGCGCTCCAACGTTCCCCCTCACCAGGGGGCTGAGGGTGGGCAAGAGCTTGGGAGGGGACACAGCCAGGACAGCTGACCCAAGCTGACCAAAAGGATATGCCATACCAAATGATGTCTGCTCAGCAGCAAAAGCTAAGAGAAAGGAGGAGGAAGCAGGGGCATTTGTTATTATGACATTTGTCTTCTGGAGCAAATGTTATGCGTACTGAAGCCCTGCTTCCTGGGGAGTGGCTGGACATCACCTGCTGATGGGAAGTAGAAAACAAATCTTCTGTTTCCCTTTGCTTCCACACACGGCCTTTGCTTTTGTTTTATTAAACTCCCTTTACCTTGACCCAGGAGTGTTTTTCCATCTTATTGTCTCCCTACTGTATCCTTCTGAGGGGAGTGATAAAGCAGCTTGGTGGGCACCTGGTGGCCAGACAAGATCAAACCACCACAACTCTTAACAATTCCTTCTTTTCTTTTCTGTAAGTTGCTGGAGAGAGAATTGTGTTCTTTAAAGGGCAGAGATTTTATCTTATGTGTTCTGTGAAGTGCTTTATGTATTTACCATAGACTATAAATAATGAGAAGAAAAGATGGTGATTTAGAGTAAGAAAAGATGTTTACAAGAAAAAGAAAATATAGTGCTCCTTTATATTCCCTGTGGAACACAAAGCAGAGCCATGGTGTCTCCTCACTTTCCAAAAGAACACAAACAAAAAGGTCATAGAGAGAAAGGAGGAACAATGCACAGAAGAACCACCAACAAAACAGAAGAAATTAAATGCACTCAGATTTCAGTTCTCCCCCCAGAAAGAATTATCTACAAGGAAAGTAATGGCAACATGCTGTCAGCCCTAGATATTTATTACAGCATCTGAAAATATGCCTTTTGTGACCACTGTCTCCAGCTAATACACCAAGACTGGGCTGATGGAGATATAAATCACAACATAACCTAATTCTTTTGTTTCAGTCCTCACTGCATGATTATTTTGCAGAAGGATACATAACCTCAGCTCACCCCGGGATGAAATGAGCAAAGGCCAGAGAGATTTGGAAATTTTGTCTGACATTTGATGTATAGAATGCACACAGCTGTTAGGAGGACACAGTGCCATTCAAGTCTTGCTAACATGTTACTAGGTCAAAACACAGGTACTGGGTCCTGGCACAACATAAATTTACATATTGATTTGCCTGTTGCCATGTAATGACTTTGTAATGACTGCTCCACTGGAAGAGGTATGGCCTTGGTGCAGCAGGTTGCCCCCAGGCACGCACCAGCCAACAGTCGGAGCTGGTTACCACCTCATGGCTACTTACATAGGGAAAGTTTAGTTTCCACTTCCTCCCTTTTCTTCCTCTCCTGCTCCCCAATGCTTCCAGCTGTGTGCCCCTGTCACCAACCTTCCTCCAGCTACAGAGCCCTCCTAAAAACTTTGGTGAATCAACTCAGCTGAGAAGTCCAGCTGGGTTAGCTTTCTAGTAGATTAGCAAATTGTGTCAGCTTATGGAGGAGTCTGATGAGAAGCAGAGCCACAAAAAAGCTGGCAATGTGAAGATACAGAAGGTAAGCACCCACAGCAGGTAGCTTTGGAATGGTAGGAATAGGGTAGGGAAGCTTGGGAAGGGGATCACCTCCTTCTGCAACTCTGTGTTACTAAACTGCCTTGCCCCATTTCATGGAACTGCACTGTTCTGATGTAACATAGCACCGTGCTATACCCTTGGCATGGGTGTAATTTTTCACATAAGTACCGTAAAACACCTAGGTATACTGAGGGCAAAAGGATAAAGGGGAAGGCATAGAAGATGACTGTGCCACAAAGTACAACAGCTTGTAGAAAGGAAGGACTTGGCTAACTGATCTAACACAATAATGACTATTAGCATCAGCTGTTACAGCATCAGCAGACATTACATTAATGAATCCTCACCATTCTTCTGAGATTAAATAAATCAATCTCTCATTCCATAGGGAGACAGAGGGAGCAAAGACTAAAAATATTAAATTATTCAAATTATTATTATTATTATTCAGTCCTGTTTTTTTAAATAAGTCCCATTGTTTTCATACTATTTGTATTCACATTCTCCAGATTCCTGTTGGCTCACAGGAATGATTATCAACAGGAATGACTGCCCTTTTCAGCAAATACAGCAGAAGAGAAGTTCTCAATTCATAATTCACATGGGGAGCATGATTCGAGGAGCTGCTGTATTCATCCAGCCAAGTAACAGAAATATATCATATTGCCTATGGGGCCATAAAAACATGTTCGAGTACTGGATACCTGGAGGAATACTTATAGCAAAGAGTGTGGGAGCAATTTATTGCCTGAAATAAGCTACTGCATTCATGAAGCAATTGACAATAAGCAGCACACTATTTGAACTGGAAATAAATCTAGCTATTTTTTGAGTTGGTAACAGTACTACGTTTGAACTAGTCTGTAGACCTTATTCAGCTTATAAGAGTGAAAGAATACACAACCTTGCACAAACTTCTGATATCTTCATCTTGCTCTTCCAACATTTAGCCTTTATTGTTCCCTTATGGACAGGAACACACCATCCCTCCTATTTCATATTATGATTGTTAAATTTTTCAGGTCATAAATAGCTTATAAACAGGTCTTGTCTGTAACTGCGACTGTGCATGAATGTAGGTGAACTTTCCTGCAAGTTGGTGAAGTGGTGTGCAGGCTGAGCTCAAGCATGTGAACTCACAAAAGCACATTCTTTGCTGAAAACCTATCATTCGCTGTGACTACTTCAGCTGGAAGTGATTCCAGCATTTTGAGTGTAATCTGCACTGTTTGTGGTTGAACACTATGGGACTTTCCATCCCTGACTTAACCTAAGAAATTACAGGTAAAATCTAAAATGGAAGCTAGAAATCTTTCCTCCCAATCCTTTACTGCAACCGTAACATCAAAGTCAGAAAGAAAATTTTAAAAAATTGGGACTGTTTGTAAAACAACTCAAACCTTCCCTCAAAACAGAAATATTTCACACTCTGTTACTGCCAAACCCCACTGAGGCTGCACAGATCTAGATATAGCCATTTTGATACAGCTTTTATCTCCCTATCTAGTGAGAACAGCCACCTGTCTGAAGTCTGAAATGTTCAAGGTTTTCTGAAATGGCTCATCTCAAACAAAAGCATGCAGAACCTGCCAATTTTCTTGGGACTGCTAGGCCACTAGAATCCTTCCTATTTATTTTCTTTGAGTAAGGCAGGGGATTTAGCTAAAAATTGTCTGATACCTCAAGAAACTGGGAATTTTTAGTGGCAATATTTGTCACTGGACTTCTGTAAATGTCATTTGGAAATTAAAACCCTAAAATTCATACCTGTCAAAGTCTTAAGCATTAAAGATTTAGTAATTTATTCCCCAGCTTGGCTGTAAATTGAGAATTAACTCTGTTCATGAGGTCCTCTATATAGAGAAGCTCTGTGCATGACTCTCTCTATATAAATATATATATATATGGAAAAAATTAGAATAACATGGCAATGATCACAGTTTAAATTATAAAACCCTTAAGACAATGCATATGAGCTTAAACTCGTTCGTGTCACTTCTTAATAAGAGCTTCCACATATAAATGTTCTATTTCAGTATTTCAGCAGGGAAAGAAAGAGAGAAAGAAAGTTTAAACTATGAAAATAAACTTTCAGACAGGAGATTATAAATACAACCATCTACAGAAGCTATTAGAAATTCACACAGCAATGACAGGTTGAGAGCTTTAAGATTATCATAGCAAAAATATGACAATCAGAATGTTATCAGGAAATAATCGTCAGGCTTTATCAGCTATAAACAACTACTCACAGTCCTTCAACCTCTACTTTGTTAACGTATACTCTTAAATCTAACTAATGCTGCTGTACACAGGGTGGCATTAAGACTGCGGAAGCCAAAACCAAGACTGCAGGTGGGCAGCAACATCTCCAGCAGTCTCCCTAGAGGATGGAGGAAACTATATAACACCAAAATCTCTTCTTGGTGTTAATAACGTGGAACATGTAATTTCTGTGGAAAGATCGAATCACACTGAGAAAAGCTTTTGAACAGAAACAATGGGGAAGGCAGATGACAACCCACAGGTTAGTGAAGAGGTGATGGATAGAGTGGAAAGGAAAGGGTGCTGGGAAATGGGAGCGGAAGAGACCTCAGGAATAGTACTGCAGGGTGGCCGGACTGCCACCCCAGGGTAGGCACACAACTGTATACAGATGGGGAAACAAAACCAGAGTGACTAAGATGTGGAGGAACAGCTCACAGAACTGGAGTAAACAGTGGTCAGGTAAAAACTCTTCAGTACAGGTGGACAGGAAAGAGGAGGAGGAGGCTGTCCTCAGTATGATGGCTCAGACACCTCTGTGGAGGCAGATAAGCCTAGCTAAACAGGGAATGCCTTTTTTTCTCGGTAGTCATGAACAAGGTTTTGCTCTGTGCTTAATGATGGGATTTAAGAGCAAGGAGAATGAGTAGAAAAAGATGATTACTTATAAGCTCTCAACACGCACATGGGCTGTGTTCAGCTGTGCTGAGAAAGCTAACTGACGTGTTGCAAGGATGCCCTCCGACAAGAAAGGTCTTGGGGATCAGGGGAGATCTCTGACAATAGGGAGAAAGCAAATGATGCATCTATCTTCAATAAAAGCCAAAAGCACCACTGCAGTAACTACAAGCCTTACTTTGGTCCCTGGGGAAAATCATGGAGTGGGTCCTCTTGGATCACATTTCTGAACACAAGGGAGAAGAAGGTGATGGGGGACTGTTGGTGTGAGGTTTGACCAAGGCTGAATCATGCACAAATCAGCTGGTTACCTCCTGTGATAAAATAACAGGATTTGTGGACAAATTTGCCCAGAATTTAGCAAGGCTTTCACTACTTCTTCCACAATGTCCTTGTATTCAAGCTAGATGTTAGGGTCCGGGTGGGTCCCCCACCCAGTGAGTAAATAGCTTGTTGGGTGGTGGGGCTCAGAGGTGGTGGTCACTGGGTCATATCTGCCTGGAGGCTGGTGCTTTGTGGTGTCCCACTGGGCCTGTCCTGGTGCCTGTCCTGCTTAACATCTCTATCTGTGACCTGAGGAGGTGACCAAGGGCACCCTGTCAGATTTGCAGGTGACACCAAACTGGGGCAGTGGACAGGTCTATATGCATGAGCGTAGGGCTGCTGTCCACCTGGTGGTAAGAAGCAGCCAATGGGGCCCTCATGTACTTGGGGCAGAGCAAAGGGCAGCCTTGTCCTAGGCAGGCAGTGGTTTTCCAGCTGCCATGGAATAAATTCCTGAGCAACGTGGTCTGACCCACAGCTCATCCAGTTCTGGGCAGAGGGTTGGACTCTGAGGTCCCCGTCATCCTGAATTGTCCTGTGGTGCTACAATCCATAAAGTATAGTAATAGTTTTGAATGCATATTATTCATGATTGCTGATTTACCCTTCATCAGCCTTGGGCCAAATAACAAACTGTCTCTAGCAATGTGATGTAAAGGATGAAGGATAGCAAAGCAACTGGATGAACGAACCAGGAAGCTATGTTTTTTTAAAAAGACAAATTGAATGTAATTGGAACTAGAGGAGCAACACTGTATTGTCACAGGCAGCTGCTTGAGACAGAATGGGAGGTGGATGGCAGTAAATCCGGCACTAAACTAGCTTAAGTTTGCCTCTGAAGGACATCAACCAGAAGTTGAGCTGCTGCGTGATGAGTTATTGCCTTTGACTATTCCAGTCAAAATATGTTTTGAGGATGTAAAAGCAATTGAGAAAGGAGAGCTATGTTAATTTTCTCACCTTATGTTTCTTTTCTGGATTTTTACAATTCAAGAACTTAAACTTTTGCTTCACGAGAATAAATTAAAATTCTTTCTAGATCACAGCTTGTCTGTTATTAAAACAGAAGATAAAGCTGGCAGCATTGGGACACCTGTTTCCTCAAAGGCAATGAGTCAGGCGAGGAGGAGTGAGCAGTTTATCTGCCATTTAAGAGGAGTTTGGGAGGTCACGAGTCAAACTGTGCCTCAGCATAACCCCTCATCAGGATCAGCAGATTAGTAACTTTCTGGCAGGAACAGCAGTAACATAGATCATTACTCCAGGCAAAAGCCCAAATTGTTGCAGCACTGTACACACCAATACCTGATACAAAGCCAAAACAATGTGTTTAGTACTACAGAACCAAAACTACAAAAGTATTAATGACACGCTTTCTCAGTGTGACCTGTTTTAATCTGTCAACATAGTTTGTCATTGCGCTTGTCATGTCTAAAACACTTGCCTATTGACCTCAGGCCAGGAATTACAGGGACAAATATAAAGCATTCAGCTTTGCACTCTGGCCATACTTTATCTCCAAAGTGAAATCTCCATGTCTTAAAACACAGGATTTGTCAGCTTTGCTTGAATTTAAACACTGTGTTTTCTAGTGTGAAGCTGGAAGACAATTTTCTTTTCTAGGGGTGTTTCATAATGGATTCTTTTATGCTTTGCCTTATAACTGATCATGAACTGATTAATGTCTACTGCACATGCTGTTAACTGAATCCCAGTTAAGTGCTCCAACAAATTATAATATTGGCAATCCAATTATTATTATTCAAAGAGTAAGAGATTAGAAAATACATTTTTTATATAAAATCATTAGAAAAACACTGTCTTTACAAATGTAAATTTTGCTTTTAGTATCAGCTCCACAAATTTGTATATTCATTTCCAATACTTGCTATAATGCAATATTTAATGGTATCAAAAGGACTAAGTACAGTCCTTTTGGGTTTTCCCCATGAAGGAGGCTCCCACAGGTGTTGACCGTTTTTAAGGAAGAATTTTAAACTATAGCTATTATTGTGAATGAACATTGTGAACGTGAACTTGTGAACGTGAACTTGTGAATGAAGCTGTAAATTACTCAAATGGGAGTCCAAAGGAAAGAAATGAACATACTGACAACCAGGGAACTTCTCTCTGGAGCTGATACTATAGACCACATAGTTCAGTTAGCTGGCTCGTGACTCCAGGCTTCTGCGAGGATATGTGCTGCTCTGACTAATGGCTAGCAAAGCCCACACAGTTCTCATAATGCCAAGGATGCTCCATTCAGCTCTAGTGAAAATCTAACAAGGAGAAGGAAGAGAAAGAATGGCAAGCAAACATAAGTGCATGATAATACGGGGTACTGTTCTACAGATTGTCAAGGCCCTCTTACAAGATGTAAATGTGGCTTTTGTCCAAAATCTTCAGGTTCAGTTAAGAAAGACAAGATAATGTTGACTCAGATTCAAAGAAAAATACAATTCTAAGTCTGACTTAGATACTATCAACTATTTAAAACCCTCAGAATAGTTTAACTGAAAAAATTCTTAAACAGAAAACACTTCTAACTTATCACTAAGAATACAATCCAAAGAAAAAGATCCACAATTAAAAAAACAAGCAACGTCCAGTAAGTTAACAGGGTGCATCCACCTGCCATTTACAACTTCCTTGTTCCACTTTCCATTAAAAAGTATGACCCAGCATGTTAATTATCTCACTTATTACCACTATTTTATGGTTTTACCTTTCGGGTTTTATAGTAAACCAAGTTACAGCTAATTTGCTGTCTACAAAGAACAATGGCAACTTAAGTTCTGGACCATTAAATGTTAAACTCATTGATCACTTTGGCAACTAACCAAAACAATGATCCTGATCTTCCAAATGCAGCAAGCTTACTAAATATGTGCTTAGTTATAAGCATGTCTGTGTACCTATAAGCAAGCTATAAGCACATGTCTTATTGGACCACAGCATGAGCTTTACAGGAAACCAAGCTGAGACCCTGCTTATCCAAAACAATGACATGTGGGAAAAGGGAGAAGTATCCAGCAAGAAAAATTAATGTAAGCACTTGGAAGCATTAAAACACCTTAATTCCAACACAGGAAAGATGTTCATGAACTTGAATGAGCCAACCCTGTCACTTAGGGCATCAGGAAACTGAGACATGGTGACAAACGGAAGGTGGCAATTTGTAATTCTGTGTCCTAGAAGCATAAGGAATGAGTATACAGTTAAAGGATGGGCATATCTTTCATACACAGAATCAAAGAACAGATAGACCAAAGAAAGTTAAAGAGTTTACCTGAAGACTAAGAAAAATTGCAATGGCAACAGATGAGTTTTAAAACCTGAATTAGTGTACAAAAGCTAGTAACAGCCAATAACAGTTTTTGCCAGAAACTGCTCATTGCTAAACAAATGGAGAAAAAAAGTCAGATTAAATGTAAGCTCAGGAATTCTGAGCACCTGAAGCTCTTTAAGCAAAAATGATACAGAGAAGCAGAGGAAGCTCATGACAAGGAAAACCTTAAGCTGAAATCCAAATTCAAATGCAAACCTCAACGATAATCATTCAGAAATATTTTCACACTGAATTAAGGACACTGGCCAGTTACAACACAGCAGTCAGGCATTTTGTTCTCTCTAGCCTTCTCTGATTCAATGCTAATATATTTCTTCTTCCAGCTGACTCTAATGCATTGAAATATGCTGAATGTAATGAATAAGACGTATAGATTCTTTGACATACTATGGAAATGCATTAACATACTGAGTGACTAAGCTTCTGTAAATAAATGTGTTGGAAGTGTTTAACTGTAACTACGAAGTGACAAAGCAGCTTTACCTGTATTTGTTCGTCCACCGAGTAACAACCCCCCTTGCTCTCTAACAGTCCCTACACAGCTAACACAAGA
>VXBH01004697.1:101673-131399 GCA_013400035.1 Rynchops niger
GACAATGGTTCCAAAAGAAACCACCTTGGGTAGAAGGACAGATATAACATGTACAGCTGGCTCTGAATGACTTCATGCACAACCACTATGCACTGACTTCCCAGTTCTGAAGGGAACAGGGTGCACACACATACCACTACATAGGGCCAGAAGAAATTTATTATTGTCAGTTCTTTCTCAAGTGAAAACGGTCCAAACAGCTGAGCTGTCACTAGAAACAGTACAGCTACATTCCTGAAAAGACCCAATGGCAATCTCCAGTCTCTCGCATCTCTCCAATGAACAGAGAAGATACCATCCGCTATTAAATGTTAGGAGGCTAGGCAACTGGTTTCAGCTTTGCAGAGAAAAAATATATAGAATATAAGTAATTGGAACACCAAGGAAATCTCTAATGACAAAAAAACCCTCCAAACCCAGAAAATGTGGTTTCTGTATTTCCAGGTTTGCAGCTTCTCGCTTCTCCCACTTACAAAATGAAGAAAATAATTCTAGCTTGCCCTACCAGAGGATTATGAGGCTTATCTTTATATTTATGAGGTGCTTTTTTATAGAGAAACTATTACAGCTGCGTGTAGCTCTGAAGCCACCAGGAAACCTAGAAAATCAACTGTTTCTAGTGTTTGCACTAACCTCGTTAAGTCAGTGAAAATACCAGAATGCCCGAAAGAAGGGTAGATGTTATCTGTTTTTTATTTGGACTGGTGTATACTGTATACAACAGATAACTACTAGGAATATTCAATCTGCACTGAATTTTAGAAAATATTACAATAAAGAATTCTGTTGAAACCTCTCAACCTGCATAAACACTATCTTAACATCTTCTCTACAGATATTATTCTGTAGTGCATTGCACAAGATTAGTGCTAAACAAATTAAAGGAGTGACTTGCTCTCTTGCTATTATTATTAGTATTGTTTAAGAGAATGATTATTTGTATTTATTTCTATTATGCTTTCAGTCCTCATGTCCCTAAGTTTTCTGAACTTAACAATAATACTACAGGGGCTTTCTAAAGTGGATGCTTTTTTTCATGTGAACTTCAGGGAACAGAAAAAAATATGAGATAATCCAAACTCCGCTGGCTAGGTTTGAAAGGTTTCTCCATTTACATTACTATACTTGTGATATCTATGTACACACAAGCAAAACCACAATTTTAGTACATTTAAAACCTAAGGACTACTGTAATTCTCACCCTCATCTTTAAGAGATAAGTACGGCAGATCAACCTCTCAAATTAAAATACCTTCTTCCATTTCCTGGGTTGTTCCAGCACTACTCCAGTTGAGAATTTCTTCTTGAAAGGGAGAAAAAAAATTAAATTGGGATGACTCTGAGAGAAGCACAGTCCAAAGAGACCTCAGAGTCATCCAGTCAATGCAACCACCTTAACACAAATTAGCTCTACTTACACCTTACTTGGCTGACTAAGCTACTTCACCCAGGAGATCCGTTCAAGTACTTCCTTATCCTTAAAGTTACAATTTGTTTTTCAATATATTTTTTAAAAATTGCATCACAGTTTAATTCCATTATGTTTGTTATGATTGACTATGGATACACTATATAGCTCAGTGCAAAAGGTTTTTCTTGTTCTCAAAGACTGCTATAAAGGTTTCTCATAGACAAAGTATGTCCTATGACTTAAATAAACAAATCCTACTTTCTTCCTACTTTAACTCAGTTACTGGAAAGCTAGAATTTGGACAATAGTATCTCTATAATTAAGCACAGAGCCAAGGTTCTTCTTAATAGTGAGTTATCCTGCAAGGATGAGTATCATTCAAAGTAAAAGGCAAAAAATCCACATGAATCAAAAGCTTGATATAGATGAGTGAGATGGAGATCAATCTTTATCAACAAAATGTGCTAAATTTTTGACAGCCTCAATTAACCTCACTAGGCAGAAGCAATAGCGAGGATTCTTGTTTTGCTCTCTTTCCTCTCATCTTTCAGTTATAAAGTATACTGTCTTAGGAATCTTCTGAAGAAAAGTACCTTGCTGAACTTTCAAGGCGTGAAGAAACAATCTTTCTTTCTTGTTTGGCTTAAAATGTAGCTGTTGGATTAGACTGTTTGGTGTTCATCAAGACTAAGCAGTTCTTCTTTCTATATGTGTGTTTCTCCATGCCCAGTTTACGATCACTGATAGTGTGCCAGAAAGCCAGACTTTCACTTCCAGTATTATATTTCACTACATTAAAACCAACAGTCTTCCAAATAATTTCTAGTAGTCTGTTCAAACAGAACTCCTCTCATCACTTGGCTGTTATACTTTCAGCTTTTTCCAGAACTTTAAAAAGTATCAAACTTTAAATGATAAATCTTTCCTTTGTGAATGGAATAAGATTGTCACTGTCCTATACCTGCAGAGGATATTTTTTTAATGTTTTTAGACATTCAGTTCCTTTTACTGTACATGATGCACTGGTTTGGTTGCAGAAATTTGGCAAGCAGCTGCACTTATTAAACCGTGTCTCAAACGCTGAAAGTTTATTCGTGGCTGCCTCAAGAAATTCAGTAAGGCCACCGGGGGCAGCATATTGGTCACATGATCACTTTCGGCTGCCTTTCCCATTCAACCATACTTACCAAAGAACAGTTAACGATGAGCTACATTACTAACCTACCACAGGATTATCTTCAGAAGCTTCAGATCTTTAATTCCCTTTGTTTCACACATACCTTTGGATCTAATCCCCTTTTGTCTAACACAGATTTTAGCTATATGACCCATTCCTTGGAATGCAGCTGATTTTAAAAGCTTGAAGTTGTGTGGCATGGCATTTTAGAAAATAAACTATGGTTATAAATCAGAAAGTTTCAACTTCTATGTTGAGTTTAGGTTTTCTCACATTGTCTAGGAGCAAAAAGTCAATCTAAGAATGATGTGTTGAATGAAACAACCTATTAACAAAAAAATAAAGAGATAATACTACTGGTTACTGCTCAAAGACCACTGAAAGCACATGCTTCTGTGCACACCTGCAGCAAAAAGAACACAGTACTGGGTTTCATAAATACAGAAATTGGATATACAAGACAGAAGGGATAATGTTGCTCCCTAAGACATTTCCCTGTCTCACAAAAAAAGATGTTGTTAATGATATGGATTCTGAACAAAGTGATGGGAGTTTATGCCAGGCCCAAAGAATGTACATTAGAGAAAAGGCAAAGAAGATTTTCTTTTTAATTAAAAATACATCCTAAGTGGCCTGGGGAAAGCAAAAGGAGACATATTATTCTTCCTATAAAAGGGGTAACCAACTACGTATTGAATATCTAAACCTGTGAAGATCTTTCATACAAGTACACTGCACAACTCTTCACATTAACTTACTTAGTCCTCCAGAGTATTACATAATTATTTATATTTACATTCACAAGCAACAAAGGAAAACAGCTAGGCCCCCAAATCCCACATTGCCCTGGTTTAATGGGAAATATTATTAATAATGGATTTAATCAAAATGGTGTACCTCTATTAACAAGTCACTTTGTTTTTTTCAATTTGTTTTATGTACTTTTTTTAAAACTAAAAACTCAGATGTAAATGTCTCTGCATCCAATTGAGAGTCTTTAGATCTGTTTATATGTAAAAAACTCATCAGGTGTAAACTTCAGAAATAATGACAATACATCCATGCCAGCATTTACTTTTTTTTTGCATTGAATCTACCCATTTAGTGCTACCTATGCAGCTGTCAAATTAATTGAAAAAAAGAAGTCTAAATCAGACTTTTCCTCTCTTCAACTTTAATAAAAAATTTTGCATTCAACAATGTGTCTAATCAGTCTTAATAATGGCCACATAGTTCATCACAGATTCATGCAAGAAATTAAGTGGAATTAGGTGGAAGTTCGGGAGGATAAACCAAGCATTCTCAGCAAATACAAACTGCCAAAACAGACTGCAGCTTATACCTTATTAAGCCATAACAGTAAACATTGATCAAACAAAGGAGAAGAATAAACCAACAGTAAGACAACCTCTCCTTCTTAAATTCTGGGTGAATAGTCTGGTAAGTCTATCCTAATTAACTGCAAATAACAACAGAGGGCAAGACTACTGACAGTAATATTCAGGCTAACACTACGATATTGAATGCAAAAACTACAGATGGCCTTAAAATGCCTGGATAAACAAATATTACATGTATGAACAGATGGACAACTAATAAATCTAACCGAAAGGTTGCAAACAGTTCTATATCATGCCTGACCCTGCTTAATACTAATCCTTCAGTACCTTCACAAAAGAAGCAGTGCATCTGAATCTCTTCTGAAGACAGCAGAATTCATTCCCCATCTTCTTGTCAGGTAAAGGATTACCTCATTTGGAAAGATAAGCCCTAACATTGCTGTATGTATTGCTGAAGTATAATATTGCATATCTAGCTTAGGCCATAACAATGTTAGCTATTATCACAGGCAAAGGTTTGCTACAAAGGGGTATAATGGAATCAGTAAAGCTGCTATACTGTGTTTGTAACTAGATTCACAGATGTTGTTACAGATAAGCAATTGCCTTTAATGTGGGATGAAAACGACCCCAAATGGCAATTAAAAGGACGTGGACCTTGACTGCAGAATCCGATTTGTCTCTGTGGTATCCATGCTACACTGTATTTACTCTAGTAGTTACTCCAACTTTATCACACTGTATTTCCACAGATTCCATTTGCAATACCGAACATAATGAAACTGGAAGAAACACACTGCCTAAACATGGGAGATTATATGAAATTAAAAAAAAAAGATAAATTCCAACATTAATGAGGAAATAGAATGCAAATATTGTTGCCGTTTTACTTGCTTCTTACCCTCTATCAATATAACATTTAATTGCCAAACATTGATATCACCAGATCATGAGATAATCAGGTAAAACAATGAATTTAGTATATACTGGAACACAGGAATATGATTTAGTGTTCACTGTATTGAAATATCTTTTTTGCTATTGCAAGAAAAGTTAAAAGAGGGAGTCAAATAGGAAGCCAAGACCGGGGTGCATTGCTCGACATAATTCCATTCTTTCAGGCACCAGATACATTACGCTACAGCTTTTATGGCACCCAGGCCGTCTACTTCAACAGAGAAAACTAAAATCAGGCAAGAAATCTTAGTTCCACCATTGCTCAGGGTTGAAGCAAAGTTCTTCCCTTACTAGACAAATACCTCTATTACGATTATCTAGAAAAAAAAAGGTACTACTTTCAGTGTGCCTAGTCTACACCCAAACCATTGCAACTGTAGTCTATTGCCTGAAGGGACTATATCTCATCTCCCATCTTGTAACAACTTCTTGTATGTTGTTTTAACAAGTTTCCATAGATACATATATTTTCAACAATGCTTAAACACATCATAAAGTTCTTATACTGTTATATACCTACACAGTAACTCTCAGTGGAGATTTTACTGGCTATCACAGAGTACACAGATATGGGCACTAAAGAGAACGAAATGGAGTGAAATGAGACAGATAAAAAGGTAGAAGCTACTTTTTATGTTTTTCAATGTGTAAGAATGAAACACTTTATCTTGTTTCTGTTTTCCTGATAATAAATAATCTATATTAATCATGGTTTTGTACGGTTTTATTCTACTGAACTACTGAAAGTTCAGTAGAACTACTGAAAATCAGCAGCAAGGGAGAACGACAAAGGAAGCTTTTAGCAAGTTTTATCAAGTTTTGGTGGGTATGGATGCTGCAACCACCAAGGCAAGAGCAGCTTCTTTACCTTATGAACGTGTAAGATAAGGCATGTTGAAAAGTTAAATAAGTGCAGATGGTTAATAAGCACATTTCCTTGTATCAATGTTGATCAACAGTAAGCTTTAAAAGAACGTACAGCTATATATTCACACAAAGAAGTTACAAAGAGTTTGTGTAGAAAGCCATGAAATTAGAATGTTCTTTAATAGCTACTTTTGCATTTGGGAAACTTAGAACAAAAATTAATGCATTCCAGTTCTTCCTGTGTAAGACAGGGCTGAACTTATTTCTCCCGAGAAGGAGGGGATTGGGAGATAAGACTACTCATCCACTCATAGGTTAAAAACCATAGTATCAGGAGGTTTTCTATCGGACCTTGATTACCACAGCAAAGTTGCTAACCCTTCAGTTTCAAGTCAGGCCTCACACAGGCCAAAAGAAAAAGGAGATGAGAGGAGAGAGAAAGAGAAGGCAGGACTTAATGTTATTGATGTACCAATGTATAATGCAACTTTTAAGGCTACACAATGCTATGTTTGCAATGTGGTGCTTCTTCTGGCGGCATCAATTAAAAAAAAAGACTTAATACTCTTCTTCTTTATATTTAAATAATTTCTAGTTGAGATCTATTCTAGCTGTATAGACCAGCTCTGGTTTTTTTTTAATGCAATCCACTGCTTGCTAATATAGAAATAAAAAACGTCACGTTATTATGACCAGTAAAACTATCTGTCCATTAAAATTCATGGAATTTTAGCCAAATGATCACTGAATAAACAACTCTCAAGTCAGAACCACTTTAGTGGAAATGAACAACACTCAAAATATTTTCTTAATCTTTTATTTTCTTCACAGCAATGTAAGAGCATGACAGATATTTTAATGTGATGATTCATCATCACATTAAAGTGGCCTCTGTGCTTTCCATGGGGTATAGTTGAGGCAAATGGCCTCATGAAGGAGTACAAAAGGGGAAGCCAGAAGAAAAAAAAANTTCCCGAAGGGCTACAAGTCAGAGAAGAGTTTGGGAACTGATTGGCAGAAAAAAGACAGCTGCCAGTGCTTTGTGACATTTCTTTCAAAGACAAGCTGCAAGCTCTGTCAGCTGCAAAATGGGCAACTTGCGCACCTTGGCCCTCTTGTTAACTTCATCTTTGAGCCTTCAGTTTGGGATGTGAATAGGGGGTGACAAGACCTCTTCCAATGTGCTTCCCTCATTTTTCTTTTTCACTTATATACACTTACTGTTGTGTCCTTCATAGGTGACCTGCAATTGGACAAGGAGCAAGATGTACCAACACATCCACCCTTTCTGCCGAGAAGTTGTTACATTTGTGTGTGGCTCAATGCAACTCGACCACAACTGGGATGGAGAAAACCTTAAAGCAATGTCTGCCTCTTGGTGGGCAGAATTCACTTCTGAAGCTATGGAAGTATAAAATAAAAAATTGCATAAAAACAGTAATCCTAAAGTGACAGGATATTACCATTAGCAGCAGCTACTTCCATGTACAAAAATGGTTTTCTTAAATTTTTATTCTGCCCTTCCCTGTTATCAGTGTTTTCTTAGGGCTGCTCCTGGATATGTTAACACCTGAATGCCTATGCATAGTGTCCAGTTGAGGCAACACTAATTTCCTTACACAATCTGTGATTTACACTATTAAAACAATACTATGTCAATATACAAGCAATTCTTATATGTCAATGGTCTGAGGTACAATGTATACGTAGCATCTATGTAAATAATACAAAAATTTAAAAAAGCAATTGCCTTACAATCTTGCTCTAACAACTCACAAGAATCAGCACAGTTCTTTTGCCATGTACTGGCTTCTTTTTAACAGGTATCACCTCTGTCCCTTACTATGTCTTGTTGCATTGTCATACTTTATTCCACCATCCTTGGTCGCACAGGCAATCATGGACAAAAGTTCTTTATTTTCAAAATCTTCAGCATCAAAACTAGAAATCTGAGTAACTGAATGCTACCAGGTGAGAGTATCCTGCCTCTGGCAGTTGATAGCAAAGAAAGATATCATGCTTTTCTTGGGTTTGTGATAACAAAAGTATATTATTTATGTGGCTGACAGAGTAGGGCAACTTCTTTACAGTCACAAAGCTGGAATTAACTATTTACACACTTAGTATACTGCTGCTAGAGAAAGGATTATCAAAATGCCTCTAAAATACACAGTGCCAAATTAGACCAACCTAGTACAAGTATAAATTCTTTAATCAGCATCTCTATGATGGTTACTATTCATTTAGTTAGCACTTGATCTGATTCACAAGTTTGGGGCGAAATACCTCAGGACTCATTAAAAGCAGCAGCTAGGTTTGAATATACTTTCTCCACAGAACTAATAACATGTCAGTTTTGGCAGGCAAAGGCTGGGTCGTTTATGTATTTTTGATATTTAAATTTCTTCTCATTCCTTCTCAGCACATGGTTTTATAAAACATTCACCTCTTGCTAGCTCCGAACTGCAGTCTCCTTTCCAAGTGAAAAATTAACCACCAGCAGATTATGGTAAATAACGTGTCCAATTTCCCTATTGCCAAGCCAGGTAGCAGAACTATTAGTGCACTATTTTTGGGAGCCCTGCTGATTTTTAGCTACTGTCTAGGGGTAAGGTTTCTCTCCCTCCCTCCCCTTCCCACTCTCCCTCTCCCCTCCATCTTTCTCCATCTCTCTCCCTCTGTTTTACGCACACATGCACACACACAGTCACTTGCTATTTATACAGCCTGAACAATCTTCGCATACACAGCACTGAGTAATAGAAGAAAGGTGTCAAAACACAAAGTCCTTGCCCTGGAAATCTGACAATACAACAGCACAGTATAGTACAGACTTGTAGTAAACAAGTACTGAATAGCAATTGGTCATTGTAGCCAAATTGCTTTATGCTGGGAATAAAGCTACCCCATAGAAAATACTGATAAGCAATTAATACAGCAGTATGATAAACAGACCTACCATTGCTGTATTATATTAACAGTTGGAAAAAAAAATCTGTAGTTTTTCTTATATTTACCTATGATCTCATATTTAGTCTTTTTCATTTGATGTTAGTCTCACTAAACCGACTATTTGCCTGCTTTACTGATTAAATTGGTGTCTTGCCAAGCGTTAAATGTGTGGTGCTATTTCCATAGTGCATTCTTACCTGCTTTGCACAGTGGAAATCAGCCAAAACAGGTAGTTAGAAACATGGTATGATTTAGTGGACAGAAAGAAAAAACAAAAACCATGCAAGTGAATTTTTTTCTGAGATAATTGAATTGGTCTAATTCCTTACTGACACTCCCAGGGACATCCTAGAGCCTTGTGATGCCACATGGACCAGCTCTGGCACGTCGTTCGCCCCTCAGGTGAGCCAAATGAACTCATGAACCTCAGATAAAGCAATCTGCCTCTTCTGTCAGGTTAACACCCTAACAGTTTAGCAAGATGAATCAATCCACTGAGCAGTCAAATGAGCACTAAAATCATTGCAAAGGGAAAAACCAGCATGGAGCTCGGTGTCAGAAGGCAGTTGATAGTGTACATGAAAGAGAAATAGGAGGCCTTTGACAGCTGTGATTTGTTAGATCAGCTCTGCTGTCTTGTGAAGCCTCACCATTAATTAGGACAAGAAAAATTCCATGAAACAGAGAGGCGTATCCTTTCATCTTTCCACAGGTCATCTTATAATTTTAGGATATGTGTCATCCTGACAGAGAAACTATTACATTCCTGGAAGACAAATGTGTCCCATCGTGTTTAGTTTTTCAAAGAGAATTAAAAGTTGTTTCCAGATGTAAAAATAAAAGGCATTTCCCAAGTTAATGTAACGACAAAATCTGCAACACATAAATAGAAAAATAAACCCCTTGAAATGCTAGATGGAAAAAATGCTAGCATCCCTCTCTGCCTTTTGATTGTTTTGCTGTCCGCCTCCTCCCCAGGTTTGTCTGTGTGCCACTGCCTGGTTGACTGAAGTGATGGAAAATGCTGCGGGTAGGAGGACAGGGAGAAGTCTCCCTTACTGATCTCAGTCCTCAGCAGCTCCAGCAAATGACGATCCTGCAAGAATCCTGCTCACAATGAAAATCGTACACTTTCTTCAACTGCTTTTTTGGGGTTCATGAAACAAAAGCAGTTTTTTTATTGGTTTGTTTGTTTCTTTGTTTATTGCCTCTACATCTGAACTGCTGATATGACTGCTTTTTTAATTATGGCAATCCCAAGATTTCATGAGCATTAAATACCAACCAAGACTAAATCGACGACATCTTTGTAGCTCAGATAAGCTCTTAGCCAGCACAGCATTAAGCAGAACAGGAAAGATCATGAAACCATAATTCCAGAAATCTAACCATGATCATGTTTTACTTGGCAAATAGAATATGATATTCCTGACAGCACATGTATTTTGTACAGGAATTGCAGAAATTTTATAATGTAAATTGCCATTTACATAAGACCAATTTCCACACATATTTTCATTTATGCAGATTTCATCCTTTCTAGTTGGTTCCAAGGTCTGCATAAGCCTTTAACATGTTTAAAGGAACACAGTTATTAAAATTATTGAAAAATGTCTGTGTAAAAGATTAAGATTTTGGAGACAAACTGAGACAAAATGCTTGATCAAAAATCCATCTGTATTCTGCTGAAAACTCCCAAGTTCTATTGCATGTCAGCAAGACTCTGTCTTTGCACAACTGCACCTTCCCTCATTCCTTTCTTTTTACTTTTTTTGTGTCACTTTCTCATTATGCTTTGTTGAAGGTTTTTTTTTTTTGAAACACCTTTTCCTTTCTACTTTTTCTTCAAAGCCCAAATCTTTAAGACAAAAAAAATAATTAAAAAAATAAATCTAAGAGCTAAGCAAATAAAATTGTGTTCCTCCTGCCCAGGCTGCAGGAGAGTTTAGGTAAGAAAGAAATTTAAACCACCCAAACCAACAAAATTTTACATAATGCAGCTAGATTGGCTTCCAGCATGAGGATCCTCTGGCATTCTGTGAGAGACCATACATCTAATTTCTTTACCTTCAGGAAAGTTAAACAGTGCTTTTGTGTCCCATGTTACCCACTTACGATACGTAGGAGGCCAACATGAGATGCATCACAAGTTCTGAATGCTCTCTGGACCATTAGTTTTCTTGTACAGACTCATCAATTTCTGAGCATCCCAGAAACTCGTCACAAACCAGTTTCTTAATGTGGTATTAGGCAATCCCTCTTCACCTGGCCTAGAGCTGTAGTCATCTAGAGCTTTTCAGCGCAGTTCAAGTGTCCTGAGCTACATGCTCCAGAAAAATGCAAGCCTGGTTATGATGCTCATCTGCACCCACTTACAGGATTCTTGAGGCTCCTATTGTGGAGCTTTCTATCACTGCCACCAGTGGAGTGTTTAGCCTGAAACCTTCTACTCTGGGCTTTTTACACTGAAGGTGTAGACTCTTAAATGCTGTCCTGATGGCAGTATTTCCCACACCTGCATCATACCCAAAAGCTAAACTGCCATTGAGGACTGTGCATTGTAGCAGCAGGCATGATTTCTCTACATCACTTTTGACCTATTATCTGTCTCTAGCCATAAACACACGGTTGCAATTTTTTCTCTTTCAGGCAATTTTAAATACAGAAAAATAAATGGCATGAATAGGTAAGCACTGCCTTTGGCGATGAAGAGATGCATAAAAAAACCCCAAACAGACACACAAAGGAGAATAAAAAAAAAAAAAAAAGACATGAGTATAGGTGTATGCAAGATGTTCTGTACACTTAGAAGAATTGCCACTTCAATTAAAAAAATGTATTTAGGATAGCAATAATCTTAGAAAGTTTCAGGAGCACCTATAATAAAGGTAAATACAAGATGCTGGAGAGGAGTATTCTTTCAGAGATCACTTGTGGAAAAAAGCCAATGCATACAGTAAAGGACAACTTTCAAAGTGGGATGATTTCAAGATTATGCAACCTTGGCAGTGTCCCTCTTCACTGAAAATTAAATTAAGTACATCTTCGTGCTATTTGTCACAAAAACGGTAAGCAATGAAATGGTTGATACAATCACATCTATTCAAAAATAAAAGCTCAGCCATCATACAGCTGTGAGTGAATGCCTACAGCAATAGCAAATTGACCATATTACATGGGCTAAGGTATCTTTTTGACCATCCAGAGCAACTGTGTTATTCCTGATTCAGATACATATTAAAGCATGCAGGAAAAAAAAACACCTGCAGAACTCAAATGCATGACAAATTTGCAAAATAAAAGTGTTTATTATATTGAAATAGAAAAAAGTAGATGACACT
Organism: Rynchops niger; assembly: GCA_013400035.1. Lineage (NCBI taxonomy): Eukaryota > Metazoa > Chordata > Aves > Charadriiformes > Laridae > Rynchops > Rynchops niger. Next base: position 113,719 of record VXBH01004697.1, read on the forward strand.
GATGGAAAAACTAAAGGTATTCATTATACCTTTGAGATTTGTGTGCATCGTAATGGAGTTAGAAGCAATGAAGCAGATAAATTTTTTCTAGAGCTATACTTGGAAATTGGTAAAAAATACTACTGCCAAGGTCAAAATTCAATGATCCATGCGGCGAAGAGCTAACACATGCCCTTCTCTGTGGCTAGCAGCAAGCAGAGACAGATGTTTATAGCAGAGATAGCTCTCTGATACACATACACCCTTTTTCATTTGCCTATGGACACAGTATCGCAAGATGGCTTCAGAAGGATTAATGGCTCATTGACACTGAAATGGGGAAAGTCCAGGTACTGTCTTAATTCCTTTCCTCCTCATGCTTTTGAAAAGTGGTTTTAGAGCATTTTTGTCAAACAGAAAGCTAATCCCTCTCATTGCAACAGAAGAAAACTAACCTATTTTCTTCTGTTACGGGGTGGGGGGTGGGGCAGGGAAGAAGAAAGAAACCTAATATGGGGCTAACGCTTAAAATTCGCTTACTGTGCTACCAGATGAGCATCAGAGTTGGGACTAGGAGAAGGAGATAGATGGTGAGAAGGGAGAGTGGGGAAGGATATTAGCACCCTCACTTCCAGTAGCTTGGAAATCAGCCAAATCCAGAGATGCCTCATTTGAAATAAAAAAAGTACACATTAGCAGCTGGCTCTGGTGAGGCCTCCACTGACACAATGCTGGAGTTAAGCTTGAACTTGGCAGTTAAGCAGTACGCCTTAACCATTTTGCCCCTAACTATTGCCAAACCAACTGTTAGAGACTTTCTTCTGTTCTCAAAGGAAGCTGTAACGAAATTGAGTTTTCTACAGTTCCCAGAAAGGTTATTTCTTCCTCTTGTAGGCATTCTTTTCACCATGCAAGGAGTCATATGCTGGTATTCTTCCTTTTCTAGTTATTCACTTTCTTTCATATTACTGAAAGATAACCCTAAAATTAACTACCCCTTCTCATTCTTTCCCACCTACGCTTATCACTAGGAACCCAAATTCACAACCTCCTTCCCACATATTCTACATGCTGGGGCATCCCCTGTTCTCCAAACCCTTTACATGTAGGCCCTTCACTCCCCACCAGTCTCATACTCCCTTTCACACCTTGGTGCCTTCATTTCTCCACAAAACTTGGTGGCATGGCAGATCTTAAAGCAGCATTCTTCATATGATGAAGATTCATATCTTCTTACCTATCTAAATTACGTTCTGTTTCATCTCCGAGACTCAGCATCCTTCTCAAAGAACTGCATAGGCTGATTTTTCCATGTTGTTACCAGACAGTACCACAGAATTGCTAGAGGCCATCAGGACCTCCTGCGTTTCTGGGGAAACCATAAAAGCACTCTTTTTTAAAAGGTAGAAAATTAGGAAGGGATGTTTCTTGGACTGGCTGGGTATACAGGTGTTTTAATGGACAACTAACTGAAAGGCCACATTTTAAGATATTTCTGGTAACCCCTGTCATTAGCATGAACCAGAAATCTATGACACCTGAATGCAGATCTCCTTTGTAAATGTAAACTGACTGCAGTTATGCATTGCTGCCTTCTAGGTGCAAAGTAAATTGCTACAGCAAGTTTTCAAGCCTGTGTAAATACATTCACACAGTTAAATAATAAATTCTATTTTGAAACTGATTTGAGTGTGTTAAATTTGGTGTATTTTTAATCTTGAGCTGAGTCAGTCACCCTTTTTAGTATCAGAATACAAATAATATCTAATAATTATTTAGCTTTTGAAAAATACTTTTCTTCTCCTTATATACCAAAATTCTCCTAATAATTTCCTAATATTTTTATTTTCTAGCTATACTCAAAATCACAAGGGTGTTTTTTAAAAAAAGTTAAGCTTTGTATCTTTTTATAACATGTTAGAGATTAACCTATTAAAAAAAAATCTGGCCAATTAACAAGGACACACAATGCTTCTAAACCTTTAAATACACAATAATTTAGCTTCATTTGCTATAATTGTATTACAAGTGTTTTTTTCCCAATGGTGGGTATTACAAGCAATGAGTTAATCACATTTCTATAAACAATCATCGTATTTCTTGAAAATTTAATTTTCACTTAATTGAATGCTGTTTTCTAGATTTAGTAATACAATCCATCTAGTCTACCTACTGTCCACATCTTCTTGCCTCATACAACAGTTTTACATCAATTATGCTTAATTCACAAATTCGCCATGCTGTAAACAAAACAATTAAAATTTATTATTTCACAATGTAGTACACCATATTAGCCAGCCCTAAGACCATGAAATGAAGACAGACCTAACATATGCTTATACAGAACAGCTTCCTCCCACCTCTCATGCCCTGCTCACTGTTTTGGTACTTATTTAGTAAAGCACATGATTCATTTCAAGCCTAGGAGTCATTTGCATTTAAATTATATGCCTAAAAGATATTAAGCATTCGCTCACGTGTTCTATGAATACAGAATCTAATTTAGTACTTGCATATGAGAAAGTTAACTTTTGCTGTCAAACAACTTAGAAAAAAAACCCAATTTGAATTAAACAGTCAAATAGTAAGAAAAATACCCCTGTCCATTTGAAATCATGGACAAAAACAGATTATGATGGAGATTTAACAACTACTTAATGATGGATTGTGTTTGTAACCATCCATTTTCCAGTCACTCAAAATGGTTGTGCTCTGGGACTAGATCTAACACATCTATTTGACAAGAACACCCATTTCAACAGAACATCCATCAAAATGAATGGGAAGCTGGAATTAACAGTATTTGCTTTTTCCTACATGCCATTGTCCCTTAAAACCCAAAGGTATCCTCAGAAGAGTGGCTGTCCCTCTGACTATTATAGCTCTTTGGATTTACCCTGTATTTAATATCATGCTAACGATGATGTATCCACATTCTCGTACCTGAATAAATGTCTGTTTTAAAATTATTAACTGAAAGAAAAGGTTTCCCTAGACTAATGAAAATGTATACATACAAAATGGCCACTTCATAGCTCCTACACCCGATACCTTCTGGAGTCTGATCTGTTTCTTTGAAGATCACTGAAGATGATAATACTGAAACATGTGCTAAGCTTTTTTTTTCCTTAGAGATAAAATTGCTTGTTGTCTGTTTGGGGTTTTCTTGTTAAAATATTCACTTTTCTAACAAACTCTTGCTTAATATTATCCAGAACTGACCTATTAACTTTTTAATTTTTTTGAGCTGAGTGAATCATCAAGACAAAACGACAAAATATTTCTTCAAACTTCCATCCCTATACCCTTAAGATACTGAATCAATATACAAAGTTTAAAAAAATAAATATAGCTAGAATTAGTGTTACTATTTCACTTTATAAAATCCATGATAGATTTTTTAAATGAGCAATGACTAGATATCACAGTGCCTGACTGACCAATGAGCTGTTTCAAATGCGTCTTCATCCCAGACACATGCACAAATGTTTCAGAAGAATACATTCGAAGCACCACTTCCTGTTAGTTTCTTCCCACTAAGCTTTCAGGAACAGCAGAGCACATCCCACACTATGCCCAGACGAGAACAAAGCAGAGCTGAGGACTGATGCAGCAGTCCTCCATATGAGTAAGGCAGCACTGATTGCCTATGATTCTGTGCTGCAGCTGGAATGAGCGAGGACCAGGAGGACTGCATAATAAAGCAGAAAAAAATCTCCCTCTACTCCCATTCATTTTAACAGCAATCTAACTGTGGTTTTACACGCTTATTTTTCTTTGGTGCATCTGGCCTTGAAGTCCATGTGACAGTAGGATATGTAACATATACCACAATACACCCATGGGTATCATGAAGACAAGTACAGCTCAGGGCCAGCGATATGAATTCTGCTCATTTGTACCCTTTGTTAAAAAAAGTTTGGAAACTTCAGTTTTGGCTGTACAACCAAAATATGGCAGCTTCTCTACTAACCCATTCTGTCTTGCCGTGGGAGTGGATTACTGCCCATCAGCAGCCAGAAGATGGGCAGTAATATGGGAAGACCAACAAATCATATGCACAGATGCTTGTCAAAAAGTCTGCTTGCTTGCTTTCTTCTCATTCATTAGATCTATTAAATCACTGTGTCATCCATCATAATATTTCCTTTTCAGGAAGCAAGTGTATCTGCGTTTTTCAGTACCTCATTTCACTGAAAATGCATTTCCAAGTCTCTGTAAGATTCCCAGCCATTTTGCAAACAAGAAAGGATGATATTCTATAAAAGCACACAGGATGCAAAAAAACTATGTATGCACCAAGCATCTATTTTCATTTCAATAATAAATAAGCCCATGCGAAATCATATTTTAATATAGGAAGAAGGCAAGTACTTCTGTTACTAGTTTAGCTGACAGAAGAAAAAAAAAAAAAGTATGGGAACTGCTTGCTTAGCAAGGATAACCAATGAGGTGTTGAAATAAATTCTGGGTTTTCTCAGTATGATTTGAAAAGCTATTAACCACTCACAGTGCTCATGAATTCATTATACTCATAGGCAACATTCTCCAGTAATTCATCTTTTGATGTATTTAGGCAAAATAAGGAAATCACAAATTATCTAACGCAATATAATTAGGTAACAGAGAGCACACAAGCAATTAAAAGGTTCAAAATAACTGCAGTTGGAGCAATTTTGAAATACTTTAATCTGGATTTATGAAGACTTTTTTTAGTTCAAAATGAGTATCTGTGAATTCAAAACAGCTTAGAGCTGACCAATCCTTAAAAAAAGGTTTAAAAGCAACTTCTGAGCACTTACCGCAAAGATCAAAGCTAAGGAAAAAACGCTGTCCAAAGTTCAAAATTAAGGATCACTCCCATAGCTTTACTACTAACTTAGCAGAAGATTATAGTGACTCATTCTCAATATAAAGACTTCTACCAATTCCAGCTGCAGGACCATGGCTGAGAGGAGCTGCCCAAAGCAGGCACAGAGAGCAGTAACAGAGCTCATGGCGAGATAAAAATAACCAGATAGTGGTTACAGGGAATGATGAACCCAGCTGCAAAAGCAAAAGCAGACCCACTCCTATTGCTGCACCCTGATACTAGTTGCTTCTCCTACTAGAACTTGCAGTACTAAGAAATGGAGCTTAATTTGTCAGAATTTGGGAAATCCAGGCATCTAGGTGCAGCTGGCTTTAATCCTCAGCTTCTTCCTGAGAAACAAAAGGCTTTCTACCCTTAAAACTGTTCACATCTGGTTGGTCAGAAAGGAAAAAATACTTAGACTGCTCGCTAATACTTGGATTGCCCTGCTAATGTAAAGAAGATTGCATTATCAAATGAATATACTGAAAACAAATGACGTTTTCATGATGAATCCTGTTTACAAATCATGTTTTCATGACCTGTTGGACCAAGTCCAGAGAAGGACCACAAATATGATCAGAGGCTGGAGCACCTCTCCTATGAGGACAGGCTGAGAGCGTTGGGGTTGTTCAGCCTGGAGAAGAGAAGGCTCCAGGCAGACCTTATAGCCCCTTCCAGTACCTGAAGGGGGCCTACAGGAAGGATGGAGAGGGACTCTTGATCAGGGAGTGGAGTGATAGGACAAGGGGTAATGGTTTTAAACTGAAAGAGGGGAGATTTACCTTAGATATTAGGAAGAAATTCTTTACTCTGAGAGTGATGAGGCACTGGAACAGGTTGCCCACAGAAGTTGTGGATGCCCCATCCCTAGAAAGGATCAAGGCCAGGTTTGAGCAACCTGGTCTAGTGGGACGTGTCCCTGCACATGGCAGGAGGGATGGATCTAGATGATTTTTAAGGTTCCTTTGAAGCCAAACCATTCTATGATTCTATGTTTTTCATTTGAGTCTGTAGCTTACATTAACTCTTCACAAAAATTAAATTCTAGAGACAATAAAACTGCTTGATCTTTGTTTGATTAAGAATTGAGCAGACCCACTCTATATTGAACTGAAATGTACATCTGCATAAAAAATTGCAAATTACTATGTGAATGACAAGTATTCATACGTAATTGACCTGAAATAGTTGTTTCTTCCAGCAGCCGAAAAAAGTTTTAAGTAATTAGGAACCACGTTATTGCAGTAGCTTATGACCATTACATAATTTAGCATCGCATTAATTTTATGGTTGTTTAAAAGATAAGAAGCAATTTTACCCAAACCATTAACAAACTGCATCCCTGTCTAGTAATATACATTAAAAGCAGTAACAGTTCTACCGAATATCTAAGACTTCTAAAAGACTTTGTCTAACTACTTTCTTAGCCATTTGTCAATGGCTTTTTTACAAGGTGAAATTACCTTCCAATTTGTTAAGGATTCTCTGATGTAAATCAGCAAAAAATGTTAACAGAAGTACCAAAATATGGAAAACTGATATAGTGTACAGTAGACTTTTTAATAAAACCAGATGATTAGAATCTTGGGGGGAAAAAAACCCCACATCTGTGGGCACCATGAAAATTATCTTACGTTCAAAACTTTTGCAACAGAACCTTATTAATTTTTATGAACTCCCAAAATACGGGCACAGGAACGGGAAAGCAAATATGTGCAAAGCTAACATTTCTAACATTTGTTTTGAACTCTGTAAGAGGACTACCTCCTGCCATCCAGAAATTAAGATTAATCAAGCTACCAGCAAGAATCTTGTACTTCTCTGTCACCTCCCAGAAGATCTGAATAGCCACAAGCTATGTCCCTGCACAACTTTAATTATAATAATTGCTTGAAATGTAACCAACATTTTTTTTTTCTCTGCAGTGTTACCACCCTACTACTCTGTCATAAAATAAAAAAATACAAACTGTATGCTACCATTAAACACCTGCCCATTTAATCCTCAAGACATCGTTTTTTGTGTCAGCTGTTACTGTTCCAATGCTGAATCTATCCTTTTTACCTTCAAATCTAATTGATTTCCCGTGTATTACCACAGCCAAAATACTCAGCTGCATCATATAATTTCCCAGCAGAAAATCTCCCACCGCAGTCAAACACAAGAAATCTACCAATGATCAAAAACTATTTGAAATGTCATTTTGTTTTAACATCATTTCACAGGCATGTCATTAGGAAGAGAAAATCCGGCGTGTGAACTAACCTGTGCTAGTAATGCTTCTACAGTTGCATCTACTCTATACGCGGTTTTTAAACTTAGTGATATTCAAGAGGTCTCTAGCATCCAACAAAAAATCAAAACCAATTTCATGATTATGACTTGTCATTGCTATTCACCACTACTGAAATCACTCAAATAGATCTTGTGGGGCAGTAATTTTCTGTTAATAGCCATTAATTACTAAATCTTTATTTTAATTTCATTATGCTTCTTGGGACAAATCCACCATCGTTACTGGTACTTATGAAACTTCCCATATTACTGGGCAGTGGAGTTAGGCTCGTATTGCCCTTTACGCTAATCTTTTTATTCTGGAAAACAGATTTGTCTTCTCAGAAAAAAAGTAATTGGTTTGTATCATTTCTATCCTTACTTTTTGAACACCAAACAGACATCCACAGGAGTCAATTGCTGGTTATTTTGGTACTACTGTGCTTCTTATTTTCAAGTAAGGTGATTAAGATGATTTAGTACTCTAGAGGTATGTCAGGTGAACATTTGAGGATAAAAAAAGACCATATACAATCATATACTGAGTCATAGCAGGTACACAGAACTGATGTTGCATAGATTTTATGTGAGTAAAGCCTGTGCATGCTTTAGTTTAGACTTTTTAATACTGAAAACAGCTAATAGGTAATATAGCTTAGATTACAGTTTGAATATATTGTAGAGTCTAAAATGCTTGAGGAAATACACTTTACATACAACTTAAAAGACATCCAATATCCTAGTAGAAAAAATTATAAAAGGACAGTGGACATGAAAGGCCTTTAGCTTAGTTCAAAATAAGAAGTAGAACAAAGGAGATTTTTTTTTTTTTTCTGAAATACGTAATACTGCCTCTCCACTGAGGCAGCTAACAGTGTAGAAGAGATTAATAATCTATTTTTCCTTGATGTATTCATTACTTTCCTACCTGCGGCTACCACTTGCCTTCTTACAAAAGAAAGACCATAGTAATTAATGCAAAAATTGTAACTAATTAGTGCAACATTATAGCTTCACAAATTTGATGGTTGGACTCGATGATCTCAAAGGTCCTTTCCAACCATGAAGATTCTATGATTCTATGACTGAAACCATAGGAGTATTTGCAACTAGCTTCTATGGCCTCATCCAAGCCACAACAACCCATGATCATCAAAGTTCACANAATACCTTCTCCTCCTTCAAAAGACTGAAACTCTTCACAGTCTTAATTCAAAATAATAATGCATTTTTCTCTAAAACAGCTAATTCTCTATTGAGTTCTTTTCCTTCATAGAAATGTTACACTCCTGCATGCATTTGTTGTTAGGGATTATGATGTCATCCTGTCCGTTTAAGGTTAATTAACACTGAAAATTACTTCTTTGGGAAAAGAAGAAAAAGAAGAGTTGCAAGGGCAACTTGCACGAGTTAAGGTTCATAACTCTTCCTGTAACCACAATTTTGCAACTGTATTTATTGAGGTGGATGATCCGGTAAATAAGGTGTGCCTTAGTGGCAAAAAAAATAATTACTAAGCAAAAGGAGTTGATTGTTCTGCAAGTCTCTCTTTAGCAAGTTATTGAAAGTATTGATTTTTTTCGACTACTACAATTTATAGAGCACTTTTCAGGTCCTTTGTCCTTATCCATTATNCAAAGTTCACAGATTAAAATATTTGTTTAACTGGGAAGCTAGACAGTTGAGCTGGTAAAAATATTTCAACTACATTTCGGTTGTTAAAAGGAAAATACTTCATGGGCACAAAAAATTAACAACTTAATGCTCAACAAAACTTTAACAAAATTAGTAACATTTTTCAAAGTAAAATAAAATTTTTTCAAGTTAACATTTTGGTATTTTGTATTTTGAAAAAAACTATTTAGGACCAATATGGAATTCTATAATTAAAAATTGAATTTTAAATTTCATATAATTTTAGATATAATNTTCATAACTCTTCCTGTAACCACAATTTTGCAACTGTATTTATTGAGGTGGATGATCCGGTAAATAAGGTGTGCCTTAGTGGCAAAAAAAATAATTACTAAGCAAAAGGAGTTGATTGTTCTGCAAGTCTCTCTTTAGCAAGTTATTGAAAGTATTGATTTTTTTCGACTACTACAATTTATAGAGCACTTTTCAGGTCCTTTGTCCTTATCCATTATGCCCTGAAAGACTAAGTTTAGAAGCTAAAGTCTCAGTGCAGAATAAAAACTGTGAAAAATAATTCAAACAGCAAACTAAGAACTGTACTAATACACATTCAGACAAGCCAGATGTACTGAGTTACACTTTATCACCTACATTTTTTTAAGGTAAGTATTTAACAGAATGTTTTGGGTTTTGGAGATGGGAGGGAAATGAAGGAAAGAAGATTTAAGGCCTTAATTGCCTCTTAAAATGAACATGCCATGCGCTTCAACAGTCCCCACTTCCTCTGGGGTTAAAATAGGCCTATTATAAGCAAAACCTTTTATTACATTCAGTCATATGTCTTCAGAAATTAGTTATGAGATGAACTGTCTTCATGTGTAATAGTCATGCATTTCTCCCTACGTTATACAGTGGCACCTCTGCAAGAAAAAAATTAATTACAGCAAATAGTTTTAATTCAAGGGGAATAATTAAAGGCAGTGTGGGGGAGTGAAAGGAAGATGATGCCATTTTCTAGTTAACTGGAGCATTTAAAGATTCGCTATCCTATTCTTTGAGCTTAATTAAATCTATTAAAATTGGTTGTGAAGCTAATATATTCAAGCTATGAAAAGTGATTAAGATTTTGTAGCTTTTAAACATAAACATTTTCAGATTTCTTCAGTTTCACAAAGTAACTTAAATTTGTGATCAGGGCAAAAAGGAAGTAGAATTTGGAGTTCATTCCAAATGCCAGCACTGTCAGCAACACTTCATTGTGCTCAGAATCTATTAATGGTAGAAAGCAAAACTTCAAAGCTACAGAAAACAACCTACACCCTTTACTTAGGAGATTATCAGCAGTACTGCTGTAATACAGCAGTATTATAGCCACCTACAGCACCTGCTAGACCAGTCTGCCGACCTGTGATTATTTTCCCACGTTTATGTTGTCTGAATTTACTTGAATTGAATTCAACACTGTATTCATCTGTGACCACATATCCTGATTTTTCAGCAAGACCATTGTGGCCTCTGAAGCTCTGCTCCCTAAAGAAAGAAATACTTTATTAATTGAGGATAGCTCTGAATCCCACCTCTGTGATACCTAAAAAAGGGACATCTGAGAGGTTTTTTCCAGAGGCAGATATTTGATACATTAGATTATTTAATGCAGAGGCATCCGTTGTGAATATACTTTTAAGTGAAATAGATAAAAGGGTCATCCAGTCAAGAGTCCATTATGAAGTCATAAAACCATAGCTTCCAAAAGACTGTATAAATACTGTAAATAAAGGCTTTTATCTTTTCAACTACACTGGTATTTCAGACTACAGATCAACTGAAAACATCTGCTAAAACAAGATTGTTAAAAAAGAAGTAGGATTAAAAATATCTGATATGAAATTGACACTCATTTCTGTACCAATTTCCTAATTGATATCTGCCAGATAATGTTTTTTCTTCAATAAGTAGTGTAATGTAACTTGTCAAAATGTTGGTGATTTTAGTCTAATATTAATTAAACATTTTGAATGACTTTTTTTGGATATGAATATTACAGCAGAATTTTTGACAACCACCATATATTCTATACCAATTGCTTATTCATAGAGGACCAGACTTAAATCACTCTTGCAAACACCATATTGCTTTGTTCCAGCAGAAAATAAGGTTTATCTATGGAGAAAGGTTCATGTATTATCTTTGGCTTTTGTAACCGGAGTAGTAGGTGTCAGGCAGAACATGCAGAGATATTTCCTGATTTGCCATGTACTCGGGTACATTGCTCAAAAACACACCTAGATGTAGCCACTCATGTCTTGGATAGGCGTACTCTTTGCTGGGTTAAAAACTGGCTGGCTGGCTGGACCCAAAGAGTGGTGGTGAATGGAGATAAATCCAGTCAGCAGCTGGCCACAAGCGGTGCTCCCCAGGGCTCAGTATTAAATAGGGCTCTGTTTAATATCTTCATCAATGAGGGATGAGGGAATTGAGTGCACCCTCAGTAAGTTTGCAGACAACACCAAGTAGGGCAGAGGTGTTGATCTGCTTAAGGGTAGGAAGGGTCTGCAGAGGGATCTATGGTTCTATAAGCACATATATGAGGATTATATGTACAGAAATATGCATATTAACCTGGCAAGTTTGATAAGTCTCATGTAACATAAAGTATACATTTTTTGGTATAACATTACATTTCCATATTGGAAGAATTTTCATTTTTGGACTAAAAGAAAATCTAAATTCTTATTTACTTTCCATTACTGATTTTATGCCACTGATGACATTTTAAACCACATCTATTAGTTTTAGTGTTTAAAATTGTTTTCAGGATTTAAAATCACAGTTTGAGACAGATGACAACAAAGGGAATTTAATATTCTAGAAAATGACCAAATATTAACACTTACAATTAAATTCAACTAATTCATGGTTGGTTACTGTATAATTATAGCTCAGTGGTACAACAAGTACTTCCGCCTAAGTCCATGTCTATATTACTAATTCTCATCTAAAAATCTTGTTTCCCTAAATGCTATAAACAATTTTCCATCCAGACTCATTCACTTGGATGAATACAAACTTAAGTTTATTTCAGTACCATTTGTCATGGGTTATTTCTTTCAGTTTGCAAACTACAAGAACATGGAAGGAATGTATACTGTCACCAGTTCAGAATTCTTTTTAAAATGGAAGCCTTAAAATTGATGGAGAGAGAAATGATATCTTAAGAAGTTTTAGGAGCCGCAAATAAAGAAGCCTTTCCATATCATCGACTAAAATTCTGTATAGTTTATTCACCTGGCCAGTGGATTTATTTTTTGCAGGAGGCAAAAGAATGGGTCTGCTTCTTCTTTGGTTAATAAATAAGGGTAAAATTAATACCGGTATATTACAGGTCTGCACTTAGCGGATGGTGCTTTGTGCTTAAAGCATTTTGTATGTTAAATTCTACACCATCTTCAAAGAGATATAGCTTATATGTAAGGCCCTTACTAAAAATCATAGTGGCTTTGTGGCTTTGCACAGATTTTGTTAATTCTGAGATTTTCTAGGCCATGTGCCTTGAGAGAACATTGAAATACTGTGTTTTCTTTCCCTACAGATATACAGTGGTGTTTTGTGATGTAGCTCACTAAAATAATCTCCTTAAGATCTGGATTTGGATACTGAGTCCAGGTTTGAATCTGCATTGCTTTTCAAGTTCAGCAAAATGTCCCCAATTTTATTTTTATTTGTATTCTAGTACAACTGTCTATGGTGTTTCATGAAACATAAATTGTCTGTCTAGCATGAGAATTAAAGAAAAAACATGACAAACGCTGTCTCTACTCCAAGAATAAAAATAATCATTTGGGTAACTCAAGATTATTCCTAATGCCTTATTAAGAAGAAAAAAAAAAAAAAGCCAACCAATGTATTTTATAAGGCACTAACTTCATGGTAAAAATTTGCCCATATGATTGCAACGTTTGCACAGCCAGCCAAATGCTGTGCACTTATGTGCATATGTTCTCCTCAGCTTCTAGTCATTCTTTTTCTGTCTGTAGCATTTCCAAGAAATCTCTCTGTACATACAGTCACTTCCAAGACTTCAGTACCTAAAAAGTGAAACCATTTAAAGCTAACTGCAAATTTTAGATGAGATTACTAAAACAGCTCATATTTAGGGAAGAACCTTAATATACAATGTTTTTTAGTTTTGAACAGCAGTTCTTTAAACTTAACCCTCAAATGTTCCACTTTTTACATAAATCATACGACATGGAATAATACTACTTAGTGTAGATGATGGGTAAGACGACTACTGTTCACATTCTCCAACTGGTATATGTGAAATCATGCTGCCTTTCCAGTGTAACTGATTGTCGGGGCCTGACATTTGTATAACTGTGTCATTCATCTAGAACGGGCCGGCCGGCCATCCAACGCGCCTAACATGAGATAATGCCTCTGGCATTGCCCATACAGAAATGGTGATTCTTGGAATATAAACCTGCTTTTGAGGTCAATATCAAGTACCTTGAAAAAAACCCAGAACAGTTTAAGTATGTATGTTAAAAAAGTGCATGTTTTAAATCCACTGAAGGCAGAATGTGATTTCTCTGAAAGATCATGAGTAAGTCTCATTTGATAGTTTCTCCATAGCCCTCTCTCTCCTTCTTGGACTTTACTCCAGATCCCTTCCAAAAGGTCTTTACCTGCTAATCTGGTCTGTTAGCAGCATCTTAGATACACGTGGGAATAAAAATTAAACCATTCACGTTGCGCTTCATTAAATAAATAACCCATGATCGTGAATTTCATGCCTTCAGTTGCCTGAGATTTCGGGTAATCGATGCAATGGTTAGGCATACTTACGTAATTTGTAGAGCAAACACAGAGTTGGCAAATGATTTATACATTTAAGTTAGGGTGTCCTTAGAGCAGAATCATTTGGGCTGTGGAATGACAAATCACAAAATCCAAAGATTATACCAATTATTTGTGTCTTCACAGTGTATCCTTTTCTAAGCCTATATTAGCACTTGCAGACAGTCCTATAAAGCACTTAAGAAGGTAATGAGGACATATGCTTTAATTTGCAGTGCTGCTGCTCCTGATGAAAACAAAGTGTGATTAACAGTGACATCATGGAAACTTCTCCTCAANCAACAGGGAAGTCATAAATATTTATACTGGGGGGAGGGTTATACAGGAGAGAGTGAGTGCAGTTAAGTACCAGTGCTGTTGCCTGTTTCTGTTTCAGGCTCGGATTTCCATTCCTGTCACCCTGCTTCCACAATGATTTGTGGAAAAAACTCCCTTCTTCGCTAGTAGGCAGTTTTCTTAAAATAATACAGACTGTCAGCAGCTAAACAAGCTCAGTCAGGATCAGATGTAGATCCTTTGAAACAATGATGATCACCATCATATCCACTCCTACTAGCTCAGTATTTTTTTCTGATTTTCCTGCCTTTATGAATAAAAACAGCTACATTCTAGTAGCATGGAAAAAAAAAAAAATGTATTGTGGTCCCCTTTTCAATGATCATGGACCTGCTTACAGGAGAATTCCCTTAATATTAAAGAACAGGTTAAAACAGTGGAAATTTTGTTAAACTTCTGGACTTGGGAAAATACCACAATTTTTTGTTTTCTGTTTATTAGGAAGTTAGGTAAAACATCTTTGCCCTGCTTTTAGCCACAATGCAAAAAGCACCTAGGTGAAAAAAGTCTGATCCTGCCTCTTAGATTTTCAGGGTTATCGGCAAAATCCATCCTGGGTGTTAAAAGCCTGGATCTGCATGGGCATGAAGAGTCACAAGCCTCCGTTCTCCAGGGATTGTGACCACCACCCTCCTGTGTGCTTTCTCGATACTCCAAGTGCAATGGGAAAATTAATAGATGCAGCTAAGCAGGTACTCTGGCATCAATGAAATGGAAGAGACTTCCTGAGTGCCCTGATGAAAATTCTGTTTTTAAAGCAGATTTGATTTGATTCAAATTATACTCATTTTTTGTGTGTGCATTGTTTTCCTTCAAGGTTTTTGTGCAAATCCGAACTTCATTGTTTCAGCTAGGGCTTTTCTCCTCTTTTTTTTTTTTTTTAATAATACAGACAAAGAAAGTCTAAATTTATTCATGGGCCTGGAACAGTCAAGTTCCCTTTTCACAATGAGGATTCAGAATAATTTCTTACCTAAAGGATTGCCCTTTTGTCTGTACAATCATTGCTGCCAAGCGTCAGGTCAGATCTATTGACATGAGACAATGGAGAAGGAGTGCACACAAGACACACTGCAAAGCTGAGAGAAAAAGACCTCAAACAAGAGAAAATAATATCTACTTCTTCTGAAACTCAAGGCTAATGCATTCTGCCTTAGTATTGAACAATAAATTCCTCCCAACCCAACAAAACGCATGTTTTAGAAATCAAAATGAAGCAGATTTAGTATTATTTCATATAGCATTGTTGGCTGCTAGCATGTGGAGACTGCACCTCACTTTCTGTAACCAAGTAAATTAACCAGAGCAATACAGTTAAGCTGGTAGTGGGGGGAAAAAAAAAAAAACCAACAACAACAACCAAAAAACCAAAAAAACCAACATTTAATAACCTTGACTCAATCTTGTAATCATTAAATTACATGAAAGAGTTAGCTGAATATTCAGCAAAATGCTGTTAATACTAGGTTTAGAACACACAGCAAATAATGGTTTCTGACAATATTACCTATGTAAACCTAGTCAATCAGTTAATTACTGAGCATGTAGAAGATTTCATAACTTATCCTTCTCTTCAGATACTGATAGACTTATGTCTCAGTGGGCAGCGTGACTTATGATTACATATACTCCATGTGTTTTGAATCGCTGGCTGATTGCCTGGTGAACAGCCCATTTGAGAAACTGCTGGTGACACAAACAGAGCACAAAATCGCAAGTCTCATGGAAGAAAAAGGTGCATTAGTAGCTTCCTGCCTCAGCTAACATAATTTCAAATACACTCCAAATCCATTTGTAAAATACAATGAAGTTTTATAATAAAAAAATTAGAAAAAAGTACTTATAAAAATGCTTGGGATCCCCTGATCACTCCCCAGTGCTACCAAGTCAGCACAGAGGAATGTTGTGTCTGAAGAGGAAGAGATTGAACATGACCACCCAGCTCCTATACTGCTGCTCCTCTAAACATCATACTGAAGTAATCATCCTTAATAATGCTTTATGCAAAAGGTGCTGGATGTTTTAGTGTCAGGGGGCAAAAAGAAGCATGCAAAACTTTTAAAAACATTTTTTTTTTTACCTGAAAAGAAATTTTTCTGCATTTTATTAGTTAGCTGCCATCTTTCACATATCACAAGAGATAAGCTTGAGGACCAAAATGCTCCAAGTTTTTGGTTTAGATTCTAGCTAAATGAAATCTCTAATTTCTAGCTGTTTCACACATGTGTGTATGTTTTACCTTCATCAGCAATGGTGAACAACAGCAAAGGGAACTACCTTTGGGTAGTTTCCATAAAATCTATGTAAACTGAAACATTCAATATGTTGCAGGGATGCAGCATTCTAGCTGCATGTCTTGGAGACGTTAATCTTTGTTTTCCCAATTTTTACCCACAAAATAAATAAAAAAAAAATCCCCTTTCAACATTCAACTCTTCTCACTATCCAATGTACATGCCACCTACTTTCCTTGAACTAAAGACTAAAATCCTTCTGCCTTTACTAGACGAATATGCTGATTCCAAATCCCTCTCCCAAACCAAACACCACAACCTATACAACCTACCATGTTTTCTTACTTACATGCTTTTAAACATACAGGTATTCAAGACAGAACTTCTCTTGCATTGCAAACTACTTTCCTCTCTAAGGAAATCCTAGTACAGATCCTAATACAGCTCTCTTTATTCAAATTCAGATTTCTAGGAGTTTCATATCAATGAACTTACTAGTTGACAGACAAATTAAAGAGAAATTACTTCAAATGATAATGGAAGCAGCAGTGAACATAAGGGTACCACAGGGAAGAAACAAACAGTCTCTGACAAATAGTGGCATCACATAAACCTAATTTCCACAGGAAACTATGCTAAAATAAGCCACCAACCTTACTTGTTTTATCAAATGCAATGTCTTCCTCAAGTATCATCATTATAATCCAGTCTGCCCATGAAACACAAGAAGGTGTTTATAAATTCCTAAGTAAAATGGTGCATGTCCTAAACAGGTAAAATTCAGTGAAAGGCTACAAAGGAAGAATACAGTAAGATATATTAATACTAGAAAAGACACAGAGAAGAAACTTATGTTTAGACAAGAGGAACTACACAACTGCTATTTAAGAAGATAATAAATAAGATAGGAACTAGAAGAGTTGGGTAAAGGTCTGAGGATATTGTGGGATCCACAAATATTAAAAGTGAAGCTCATACAACCTGTTCTTAGATAAATACAGGAGGTTTGAGGCAACGTGTAGCCCAGGATGTCCCTAGAACAGGGACTTCCAGAAGCTATACATTCTCGGTTTCTTACACCCTTACTTGATCATTTATAGGCAAAGGACAGGAAACTGAGATGGGATAAAATGCAGAGTAACAGTTCTCAGCTGATTTCCATGACTGATTCTGAAATCTTAATAAGTGCTGAGTAATGTCATTGATGCTCTAGAGGGAAGGGTTGTCATCCAGAGGGACCTGTACAGGCTAGAGAGGTGGGCCTGTGCAAACCTCATGAAGTTCAAGAAGGCCGAGTGTAAGGTCTTGCACCTGGGTTGGGTCAAGCCCAAACATGGACACAGGCTGTGGGATGAAGGGATTGAGAGCAGTCCTGAGAAGAACTTGGGGGTGCTGGCTGATGAGAAGCTGAATGTGACCCGGCAATGTGCGCTCACAGCCCAGAAAGCCAACAACATCCTGGGCTGCATCAAAACAAGTGTGCCCAGCAGGTCGAGGGAGGTGATCCTGCC
>VXBH01004697.1:138691-206682 GCA_013400035.1 Rynchops niger
TGAGGAATAGGAAAATTTTCATTTTCTTTGTTGAATCTGTTAATTCTCAATTCCTCACAGAATTAAAAAAAACCTGCCAATGCCTCTATAAAGTCCAAATCTTCAAATTTGCCAAGAACTTCTGCGCTCTTCCCTAATGTAGCTGGTTTTGCGTAAAAAATTAAGTCTTCTATGCAATGTGTAGGTTTTCTAAACTGCCTCTGGAATATCAAATGCTAGGTAATTTTTTTCTTAATGTATAACCATATACTGTCTTCCAAACATAAATCTGAAAGTTTCTCTTAAAAATTTGAAAAAAACCCCAATATTTTTTTCATAAATAGAGAAATGTTCTAAGGAAGGGTTGTAAACATTTCCACTAGTACATCATAATAAAGAAACTACAGATTGTGGCGGTGTGATACAGTTGTGCGACATAGATACAGTTTGCATAAGCTAAGAGCATTTCACAAAGTATAAATGGCACATACATATTTTATTATTCCCAGGACATACTTCTTTTAGCTTCCATTAAGCAGTATTAACCACGGCTTTCTGGATTCTTAAGGTTAAATTAAAAGGCATTTACCCTCCCCTGTATTGCAAAGAAATTTTTCTTATACATATTACAAATGAGCAAGATTGCCTTCAAGCTACATTCATAAGTGTGTTATTTTTGCCATGTATGGTTGCTACTTTATTTAATTTCTCTTCAAGACATATTATTCAGTACAGGTATTCATCATGTTAGGAATTGTCCATGCTGCTGAAGACTAAAACACACACCTTACCAATTACTTAACCTGCTGTGTTTTGAGTCCCTTGTGTTCTCTATTACAATGACAGTCTCCTAATCTATTTAAATCACTGATGCAATTTGTACCTACAGAAAATGGAGAATGTTAAATTCTGCTTCATCTAAATCACTGAAAAGCTAGAACACATTATAACACGATCTCAAACGTCTTCATATAACTGACACAAATGCTTACTGAAATGATTGCTATTTCCTTGCACAAGAGAGAAAATATGAAAAAGTAGCATTATAAAAACCTTTCAACATTTTATGCAAATATGAACACTTCAATACAGAAGCAATTATAAGCTAGAATGAACTGGATAGACAATCTCTACTTTTGATAATTCAGGATTTCTTATTAAACTAAGTGCAACTGGTATGAGAGGAATACTAATTTTCCACATTCGAAACGTGGTGTCCTGAGAAAACTCTGTGGAAGGAAAAAAACTTCATACACCTGATTTCTTATGGGTACTGTAGGGGAAAAGATTAACCCTAAACCCCTTCTCATTTGGGAGAAAAATGGTTTCCCAACTGTTTAGAAACTGTAGTTATATTAAATCTGCAAAAACCAACAATGTTTCTCAGGATTTTATAGGCTACATGAGATATGTAAAAAAAGCATGCTCCTTACATTCTAATAATCCAACATTTATTCTGCCCATGGCATACAGATTCATTATTCGTTTTTTACACCTTTTATTCCACCAAATTAGTTTATCTAAGGAAATGCAGATGTAACAGAAATAGAAAATCCAAGAAATACTATCTGTAGCTTCTTCTGTATACTCATCACACCATCACCCTCCTGCAAAAATGCTTAGAAGGTACCACAAAATCAGGGTTTGACTCTGCTGAGAAAATTGTTATCATTTTACAATGGGAAAAAATCACACTTTTGGAAAACTAACTTTAAAATTAGCCTCTGGAAAACAAAGAACTCATTACTGCAATTTCATGAGAGGAAAGTAAAAAAAAAAAAAGAATCCAAGATTAAATATCCAGGCTGCCTGTAAATGTAGTAGAACGTAGAAGAATGATGCAGCTGCAATATTTAAAATAGTTCTGGAGGCTTCTGGGAGATGAGATGAAAAATTTCAAACACTATGTCCTGTATCTTAGTAATTCAGAAGCCCGTCCTGTTTTAATTGCTGACCATCCCACAGATAAAGACAAGACTAATGTCAGTGTTCAGTTTATGAATTCAGCACCCCATGTAATCAGTATTTTGCATTAAGAAAAAATGCAATCTACAACAAAGTTAGGCCAGAACACTGCCTAAAACATACATTTAATTATTAATTAAGGTTTTCCCTCATCACAGTCAGACTGGTCTTTCTAGAGAGCTTGCATTCTTTGATATTAGGTCTAGAAGGAATTTTAAGTTGAAAAACATAACAGTTAAGAGAGATGGGGACTGCTGCTCTCATTTGTTAACTGCTATAAAAAGCTGCACCACCTTTTCAGAGGACTATACGAAAGTGGAGCGTGCATTAAAAAAAATAAAAAATTAATATAGCTGTCAGTATAAGCCAGATAAGGAAGTCATTGGCTTATGTATAGACTAGGACTTGGACTTGCCAGATAGAGAATTACTTGCTTACGAGTATTACTGCTGTAACATTATGGAAAGACCAGATTTTCATTATTCAGATGTCCTTTTCTCCTCCTGAGTTCAGATTAACACATTGTTAACAGGCATTTCCTTGTAAGACAGTAACTTCTTGTAAGATGCAGGGATTCCACTGTTGCTGAATGTTAAGTATGCAATATGCCTGAAGTGTTCATTTTCAATGAGAGCAAATGGAGTGCATAAACCAAGACATTACTGCAGCTCTTGATAAGAAGACTGCCAACCTCAGAGTTACAGTCAACATCTTGCCCTTTACTATCTTTTCTGCAAAGGTTACTGACATCTCTTGGGACTTGTTTCGATACAAGTGCTCAACATTTTCTGTAAGCTTAATGATTTCTATTCTAGTTACTCCACCATCTGAAGAAATGTCAGGAGAAAGAAACACAGCAAAAGTGTCTAAGCTGCATTTTTACTTATGCCAACCAAAAAATATTTTCCTGACCAAAAAAATCATGCAGACAGCATATGCGAAAAAGGAAATCTGAAAAAGTAAAAAGTCTCATTAGTAAGCCAGATGTATTAGTGTCCTGGTTTCAGATAGAATAGAGTTAATTTTATTTTTACTAGCTGCTGTGTTTTGGATTTAATATGAGAATGATGTTGATAACCCATAGTGGTTTAGTTGTTGCTAGGTAATGTTTATATCAGGTCAAGGACTTTTTCAGCTTCCCATAGAAGCTGTGAGGGAGTACAGACACCACAAGCTGACCAAAGAAATATTACATACCATAGACGTCATGCTCAATATAGAAATGGTGGTAGGCCAGGGGGCAGAAATCTGTGATCACTGTTTGTGACAGGATGGGCAATTGGTCATTGGGTAGTGAGTAATTGTATTGCATCACTGGGTTTGTATGCTATTTTACTGTTGTTATTATTATTTGCCTCTTCTATTATTCTTCTGTTAAACTGTCTTTACCTCATCCCAGAAGTTTGGGTTGTCTGGGTTTTTTTCTCCCTTGTCTCCCTTTCCTAGCAGGGGAGGTGCGGGGAAGTGAGTGAATGACTGCCATGTTCCTTGTTGCCAGCTGGGGTTAAACCACAACAATTACAAAAGTTTCAAAACCAGTATTTTTTTAATATCTGTATACTTCAGTGGAAATGCACAGAAGTATCCATTGTCAATCCACATGGTTAACAAGGAAGACTAAGAAAATATTAAGGATTTCTTTTTAAAGTCACATTAATTAAAAAAAGAGGAAAAGAATGAAGTTGAGTGAAAAGACCAACCAAGAAAAAACATTTAGCTCTATGTATAGCAGGTGAGAAAAATACAGTATTTCTCATAAATGCTGAGAAAAGGTATGCAGTCCCACAGACATTTTTGGTACATATTTTGTCTGATAAATTCAGAGAAATTATGTGATTAAAATGGTGCAAATTACACAAAACTTAGGTTCTCAGACAGGTATTTGAATAAAAAGAACTATATAATGTATTTAGGCTTCTAGCTCTTAGAAACAGAGACTGTTTACCTCCAGGTTTCATGTCTGTTTTACTTCCACAGTCCTAACGAGAGTCAGAGATCCAGATTATGCTAAAAATTTTCCCCAGCTGATGACATTTCTATTTATGATGAACAAATGGGATGGTATTCAACTATTTGTCTTGTCATCCTACCTATCAATAAACCACTACAAAACCCCTTATTCCTCTCCCTTCTTCCTTTGTCAATCATAATGCAAATTTTCGTTGAAACTTATGTTGTATTCTTATTACATTTCATTAAAAAAAATTGCCAAAAAAATTTTCTTTTCACATATAACTTGTTTTGAAATAGCAAAACTTATTTCAAAGTTGATATCACCCTTTTTTTTTTTTTTTTTCATTCATCTATTTTTAAATATTGTTAATGACTCCATTTAGCCCCTGAAAATGCTCACGTCACTAACAAAACACCACTATTTGGGAAAGCTTATATAAACAGACAAGCCAGATAAAGGCATTTTCCTATTTTTAACACAAAGAAATAAAGGAAAGGAAATATTATATAACTTGGCAAAAGCTATGGAGGAAATTAAAATTGGGAATTTAATTTAGTTCCAATAAATCTTAGGCACATCCTGTAACTGCAAGACAATCTAATCAGCTTTCCTTTCTAAGCACAAAATAGAGAAGAAGCACTCTGATGTTGTCCAAATTCAGAAACTATTATGTGATACCATATACTCCTGGATTTTCCTCCCACCATCTCCAGTAACTACTGGAAACTAAGCTTCCTAGCAAAGTGTCTCCAATAATGCATGGTTTTTTAACAAAGTATATTTGGTTCTGTATGCAAGTGTATAAAAATGTCTATAAAGATTCTTTTCTTCTAACAAGTATGGTTGCATTTCTATCTTTGTAAGGTCTACTGGCAATTGCAAGGCTTTAATTGGAGAACGAAAGAGAACAGCTACAGAGCCAGATAATGCAGCGACCAAAAATGTACCAATAACGTAGTACTAATAACGTCCTCACATTTTTTATTTTTTGAGTAGTTTCCACCAAATACGTTATCATTTTGTTCTTCATTGTTGGACAGATTGCCTGCATGGAGATTCTGCATGAGGGTCTGGGGAGCAAAATTACTCTGGTTGAGAATACCTATGGCACAGAACACATTGTAACCTCAGTGGCTATCTTACAAGGATATTCTCCTTGTTATATTCTCCTCATTATTTTCTGTTCCAGCACCATTGGCCAAGGTGCAAGAACAACTCTCTCCTTCCATTAGTGAAGGAAAAAAAAGAAAAGAAAAGTAACCAAAAATTACTTGTTGCAAAGTTCAAATAAAAGCTACATTCTTTCTTCAAAAACAGACATCAGTCCAAATACCATTTTCCAAGTTCAGCGCACTTCTGACCACAACAAATACCATTGTGTTTGCCAAGGAGAGGAGGAAGAGGAATACTACATAGCTTAGATTAGTATTGCATAAGCATAGATTTTTCTTACAGAAGGATATACACAACTTTCAGCTTCACATGACAATACAAAGCAATTTACCCTGTATGTACACCCTTCTCTAGTGACAAGAGTGTACAAAAAGGTTTCCTTCATTAGCTGTTTGTTACCACATCTAATAATAGTATAAATGCACTTACACCTGGAGAAAGAATATTTTATCCAAGCAAAGATCTGTCATGAGTAATGTACCTGGTCTCTTCTGATCCTTTCCATGCATTTTTAATCCATTTGTACTGGTCTTATTTGACACAGAACCAGGCAACAAATTCTTCTTTTCCCTTCAGCAGCTTTTAGACAATGATGTCACCTCTAACAGCTGCTGTGTTTTGTTTAGGCTAAAGGATACCACTTTCTTTAAGAAGAAATGCTACCTACCTCCAGTCATTCTTGTTCATCGTCTTTGAATCTTCTCCAACCATCTACTCTGTCCTGTAACTCAGCACTGTACCTTCACTCCCACTTTCCCAGATTTGAAAAGAATAACCAACATATTTATGTAGTTTTAATTTCTTAATTTAAGCAAACAGTGATAAATGAAACACATTCCACTCTATTTTAATTGAAAGTCCATTTTAATGTCATCTAACTAACACTAATTCAGGACATTTTTCTATACCACATGAAGTAGTTTGACCATGTCTACAGGTCATGACATTTCATAAATTCATCATCAGGTATTTCTGCATTTGCTTGAATGTCATTTTCAGAGATGCTTTTAGTGATGTTAGTCTCTTGTAGTGACTTCAAATGACAGACCAGATTTATCTGAGAAGTTTCAAGCCAGCATCTAAGCATGATTCCTGAAAGAAAATGTCCATTTATGTTTTCTAGCATTTTAACACTTATACAGTCCATCAAGTCTGAGCTGAAACCCAGTGAAACTCATTAATATCTTGTAAAATAATTAACTTCAGTCATACAGTGTTCCTGTAAATAACGTTGTACGCTGCTCCCACTTGACTTTTGTTTTCATTTATGTAGACCTCCTTGTATTAAGGTCACTACAAACATTTTTTAATTGTACTGGTACTGAAAACAAAACAAAACAAAACAAAACAAAAAACAAACAAACAAAAAAACCCACAAACAAACAAAAAACCCCCCAAACCAACAAAACCTGAATGTACCTCCTTGCAGAAACGATAAAATCAGTGTGGTCATTAAGCATAGATTTTCTTACAGAAGAATATACACAATTTTCAGCTTCACATGACAATAAACAGCAATCTACCCCCTATTGTCAGTGAGTTGGATTCTGCCTAGAAATTCTTATTTTATGATCTGCTTCTCATGCAAACAAAGGACTGCAATGCTAAGGTTCTGTATAAGCTGAAGATGCCAGCAAGAAGAAAACAGTAGTATACATAAAGCATTCCTACCTAGAGATTACGAACGTGCAGCCATAATGATGACATGTTTTATAAGAGGTGGTCTCTAGGGAGCTTTATAGTATTGCTTTCACAGATGCTTCATTTAGTCAACAGATCGCAATCCTTTAACCTGGCTAACAACTGAGAAGGCTGAAACCCCCCTAGGGTTAAATGGCAGAAGCGTCATTGCTGCAACAATTTACATTTGTAAGTCTTGGAAAGGAAATTCTGTCTCCTCATTTTCAGGTATAAAAGGATCCAAGATTAAATATACTTCAGAGTTTTCTGACTGAAATCAAATATCTGCACAAGAGTTGCTGAATGAATTTGACGTGTTTTTCCTAGTGTGAGGCAGCCTTTATTTTAAAGAAATGTGTTGATACTATAGTGATACACTCAGGATTAATAGCTATACTAGAGAGTCTACCTTGTACAATGGACTACATATGTTTCTGTAACCCATTCGAAGTCTTAGCACTAGTTATATCGGATTCAAGTCCCACAGATCTGCTGTGAAACATTCTGCAAGAAATCCCAATATCCTGTACTCCAAAGAGCTACAGGTGTTCTGTTCAGTAGACAGCAACCTCTGCCACTAAAGCACAAAACGAGTGTGTGATGAGCATATGCTCTTTTCTAGAGTGCCTGGTTTAAGCCAGAAATTTGATCACATGATCTCTGGCCTGGACAAAAAACCCACTTTGTCCTTCCCTTTACCTTTCCAGTAGGTGCTGATACACTTATTGGACATACGAGGAATAAGCAGTAAATATATAAACCATGTATGTATACAGGCTTTAACTCTACACAGAAATTACAATTTCTCTTTCCCTTTAATTTGAAATATGCTATGGTTTCAATTGGTTCAGATAGTAATTTTGTTATTCTGGTTATAGGAAAATGGCTACTAGTTCATCTACAAACAAACACAGCATTTTTCTGAATTAGAAGAATCTGCACCTGTCAATTTATAGGATCCTCAAAAATTCCTGAGGGACAACGCATTATTTTGTCTCCTTCCTTACTCACTTGCTCCTTTTTGCACTCTGTCACAGAAAGCTTTGTCTCCTCAGTTGCAAGCCACAAGAGCTTTATTTCTCAGGCAACACTGAATATGACATGCACAATGTTCATTAATTTGTCTCGGTATTCTACTTATTTAATAATAAGAAATGTCATAACATAGTTTTAAAAAAAGATCCTTTAATTTTCCTTCCCAAATGTTAGGAAAAACAGCCCTGCAAAAAGAAAAAAAAAACAAACTGAATATTCCCTTTTGATATTTCCAGCTTGACTAAAAAATGATTGTTACATACACCCTGATCTCACAGTAACATACACTGTGCAATATAAAAACACTAAAAGTAAACAATAATAATAAAAAGATGTCCAATTTACTTAAGACTGAAATTTTACAATATTATTTTTTTGTATCTCTAATCTAAAATCATTCCAATTCCAGGAGTGGTTGGATGAAAGAGGATTAAATTTAAATTCAGGCATTATTAATAATACATCTATGGTATGGTAAAGAGTTTCATTTTATAGCATGTTTTCATTAAAAAAAAAGAATGTGCACAACACCTTAGAGATTATATTGGATTTGCTCGTGCTGCTGTGTCATGTTGCTATTCTAATTTTCACCTTCATAAGCAGGCGAAAAATGTTTAGACAGAGTCTCTGTAAAGACTTCAGAAGACTCCTCAAAAAATATACATTCTTCAAACCATAATCCAATAACATTGGGTTTAGGAAAAAAACAAATGCTATGGAAAAGTGCATACAGCACAGGATAGACAACAAGAGTAGGACCCAACAGATCTAGTTCCTATTCCTGTCTTTAACCTACGGAAAAGCTGTGAAAAACCTAATTATTTCTCAATGACACTTTTCCTACTTATATTTGTTGCTGATTTTGTGTGGATTTGGATGGATTGCCTCCCAAGTATTCCTGTAAAACAAACTCAAGGATCCCTAATGGTGTCTTGGGCCTCCTTGTCACGCAGCAATTCAGTACAACCATTAAATCTGTGTGCACACTATAAGCAAATTTCAGCATTAGTTGTCATACTGGTTCCATTTTCTAAAAGAGCAGCAATGGTTATATCCTCAGTTAAAATGGCACCGTCGATCAACTGCAATATTTATGCAGTAAATGATAACAGTGTTTCCTCACAATAACTACTGTCCAAATAACTGGGCTAAGACATCCACACTGCACCATCATCGCATAAAATGAGGTATTGCTTTGAAGAATACATGCAATTTTCATTGCTTATTTTGAAAGATTAGTGCAAAGATTTTTTTTCTTCTTTTAATTATTGGATCTATATTTTAAGTGGTGCATGTTCATCAAAAAGAGCACAAGACCGATTTAAATAGTGCCTTGAATGATCCCTTCTTTTCTTGCTTTTTCTTTTTCTCAAATAAACTTCTTGGGTTTTCCTGTTCCAGTATTAAAGTCCTTGCTAAGTGATCTTCTGTCCATGGAAGTAAGCTTGCTTTTTCTTATTCTCTTAATTTCACTACCTCTAATAACCTGACTAGAAGTTGGGGGAACTATTCATATAACAGAGAAAAATTTGCACTATGATTGCTGAAGCCAATCTGAAAGAAAGTGAAATTTGCTTTATCAGTCCCAAAAAAAGAAAAGGATTGGTTAGAGAAGAAATTAAATTAGGGTTTCCACATTTATTTTTTTTTTTTTTTTCCACAGAGACTAAAACTCCTATAAGAAACATGAAACTGACAAGTGACACTAGAGGGATGAACTCATTTAAACATTAGTTTTAGTAGACCAAAATTTATCTTAGGATATGTTAGGAAATGTTAGGAAATATTAGGAAATGTTAGGAAATAAGATGAGCAGTGGTAATGAAAATACTAATTCTCAGTCATCTGGAGTCACCCAGAAAAATCGGAAAGCAGTACTTTTCTGTAATAAATGATGTGGGTTTTGGAGTAATTAATATACCTCTAAATTTAACTGTGAACTCTGAAAGTTCACTTAGAAAAATATCTGTAGACTGATTCTCTTTTTCTCAAGGGTACACCAAGCTATACCAGACATAGTATTTCGAACAAAACATAATCAGAGGAAGTTAATATTGCACAAAACAATGCCATATCAGATGGATGAAGGATAACTACATAAGAGTCCCATACAAGATTTTCAAATGTCCAGAAGTCAGCAGCTGAACACCACTGGTATGAATCATCTCTAGCTGGCCAGCCACGTCTAACCAGGCCCCAAGAGATGAAGCTTCAGGTATCGTTCTATAGTGCAAGCCCTCCAGCCCAGTTTTTCTTTAGCTGCATAATTCAATGCACCAAGAGGAGGTGACAAACTGAACTTCCAGGGTGAATAATTTTAGAACAGTCAACATCTAGACATCAGTGTGATTCAGCTTTCCTCTTTTCAAAATTTGGGTCAACTAATTCACTTGAGACCCTCTCTCATCTTCAGTTATAACCTGTGTCTAAATTATTATTTAGAGAGGACTGTTCAGTTGCCTCAACAGCAATCAGGATTGCAAAAGAGATCTGTACTTTTTGAATGTATGCAAAACTTTAACTTTCATGCTAGAATATGACTTTCAGCATAAAACTCCCAAGTGTGTGGATCTATCAATGTTGATTCATTTAAGGTCTTAATAGTTTTTGTCATCTTAATGCTCAGTGGACTGTTTCTGTCGTTTCTTCCAACAGTCATGATACTTTGTCAACAGCCACCAGGACATGCCCCAAAGCCTTAGGTAAAATACAAAACGCAATTGCCAGCAGCTTCCATAAGTGCACAGCACTGTTGACAGGCAACCCATTAGCAGCAGACTGTCCCTGCTTTCTGGCAGCAGTAGTAAATCCAAGCATCCTGCTGCTTGCAGAGCTTTATCTGAATACACAATGCCAGTGCAGGCTGATCTCTTCAGGACTTTGACAAGTACCTGGAGAGTTTTGCAATTAATATTATTATTATGTACTTTCTGCCAGTAATGCCCTTGAAAGTATGAAATGTTCCCTACTGTATCTGGGAAGGAGAAAAACACTGAGGGACGAGGAAGAGAAGCTCATTTTGATAACCAGGGCCTTCTTAAAATGTTAAACTGTGAAGTAGCAAAATGCTTTTGAAGGTAATTAAGCTAGTCATTAGCAGTATTTTAACTACAGCAATTTCAGAGATTTCTGACCAGCGCTGGAAAAAGCAAATAGCCTTGGCATAGTCCTCCAAACCTGTGAGATTAAGGGCTGCATTTGCAGTCTGAGCAAGGAATTTAATTATTCTGAGTATCTTGTACTCAAACATTTGCTACCCGCTCTATCAAGTTGTGAATGGACAAGTTACATTTTTATCTCTTTTGATCTAAGACATGTCTAAATCTAAAGTGGGCACCCATTCACCTGGCTCAACTCTGCACCTATTTCTGGTGCATCTGTGAAAAAGCACTCCATGACTATTTGATGCATAGCGCTGGAGACACTACCAAGTGGACTTTTAAGGTCAAAAGTTTACATAATGTTTTGATTCAAAGTAAAAAAAGAAAAAAACCAAAACACAAAACCCCCAAAATCCCACAATTGCATTACGTTTCTGCGAGACCATCCTATCCTATTCAAAGTCAGTCCTTAGACATTTTTAATTTTGTGTTGGAGACAAGGCTAAAAGTTAAGCCTCGTCTCCTGTATTAAATTAACTAAACTAAAACAAATAAATCTAATTATTTGAAACTTAGACAAAAACTTAAGAGTTTTGTGAATTTTTGTTATTATTACACTGTTTCTCACCAATGCTAAAAATACTGAGAACAGAGGTAGAACCAGATGGTTTCACAGGAAAGCAGGAATTATTGTGTTGTGTCAGAATAATGGTTCATATCTTTACTCTGAGAATGGCCAATACCAGCTGCTTTGATGAAGAGTACAATAAACCCAACAGTAGGTTGTTACTGCTTTTCTTGAATCAGAAACACCACGGAGCCAAGTAATTATTTTTTTTTTTCTCAGCAAATTCTCTGTAATAAACACATTCAGAAACTATAATAACTATTATAAATGGCTGTGCATTTGAGCAAGAAAATGTAATTATTCTTCAGTAATATTTCACATTAGGCTTAGAGATACTCTAATCATCATTAAGTTGCAGAAAAAATGCCCATGAAGGACCCAGGCACAGTGCCCATATTTTTCACAGGATGCCACAAATATCTTGGCTATTCAGTTTTTGTGAAAGCTTGTTTCTTTACATATTTTTAATGTCTTCGGGGATCGCAAGGGAAAGATAAGAAAGGCGGGATAATGCCACTTCTCTATTATCTTTAAGCCAAATTGCACATCATCTCAAGTTTAGCAACCACCATGTTGGGTAGAAGCACTGGAAATTAAATGTTGTGAACTGAGCTTCTGAATCAGCATGATGATATTCCAAGGTGATTTCCAAGAAGAAAAATGGTGAGTATCAATTACTTCTGGAACTGAGGCTTTAAAAAAAACAAAAAAAAAAAACTCAGACAAAAAACCCAGCTATCCTCTCTTAACAGAAAACCAAATTATCCTTTTCATCTTTAGACAATGTGACCCGCATATGGTCCCATTTCAGAAAATCCAGTTCACTAGTTTTGTTCAGCTATTTTTACGTTATTATGTTCTGGTTTTAGGTAGATATCTCTATGGCATTAATGTTTTTCACTAAAGGATACACAACAGGATGCCTGCAGACCCTGCAGCCCACCTGCTGGAACTACTGGCTCCGTCTATGTGTTTGTGTGTGTGCGCACATGTGTGTGCACGGCCTGGTGCAGAAAGGCTGTTCAGAAGCTCAGCTGTGCAGGAGCTCAACTTCCTCACCCTCAAACATTTACTGGGCTTAGAACACCTACAGAAGAAACTATTCCACGCCGCTGAGCTCCCAGTCAGCAGTACTGTAAACTGTCTGACTGCAAATGTTTTGTCTACACAATGTGAAGCTTCAAGCCAAATTTTAACCAAACAGCTGGTTTTTTACCAAAACATTATTTATATGGGGTAAACAATCACTTAGCTGACACTTTTGTCCAGGCACATTTAAACCATATGTTGAAGGAAACAGAACAAGCTACACATACATTACGTGTTATGTGTCTGTGCATACACACACATATTTACCCTAGTAAGCAATGCAGTGAAAATCCAAATTCTCCCTCCCTGCCACGCAAACAAAGGGACATCTTATTTGAGCACTGGAGGCTCATACTCTGAATGCAGTATGAAGATGCTACACCTAACTGATGCACAGCACAGGAAAACGTGTTCATGAATTTCACCTCTTTGCCATACTCATTTCTAAATGGTAAAGCAAGATAGTAATCGTTTGGAGTGGTATCAATGGGAACATATACCCCAAGAGTAAAAAGATGCTTATGGCAACAAAAAGCTTACATGGTGCCCTTCAAAGCCATCCTGGCAGAAAGGGACATGATTTCTCAGAACTGGTGTGAAGAGGCTTAGCCATTTTTACAGCCGTTTCATTATTCAGGTGCAAATTACTCTATTTACAAATGATTGCAGGTAAATCCAGTTGAAGGAGTCAAGCTGTTTTAAATATGACTACTGCTTGACTAAACAAGCCTTGTACAGCAGTAATGTTACACACAAATAAATGCAAATATTTTTATGTATTCAACCGACATTTATCTTTGATCTAGAAATTCACGAAAATTATCTTGGTCTTACCATACCGCAAAATGAATTTTGTTTTCATTTTGCTCCTTCAAGTAGATGTGCACATATTGTGCTGTTAAAGGTTCATCTCTCAAAATCATCTCCAGAAAGTTTCCAAATAAGGAACACAATTTTTTTTTTTTTTTTTGAGAACTGAAGCTAGGTACTAGCTCTTAAATTTTTTACACATCATTGCCATCCAGGATCTCCCTCGTCTCTTTACCAACACTAGAGTATGCATGCATTGATAGTTCCAAATGATTCACAAGCCTTTGCAATTCCAATTATATTAGCTTTTGCAGATTTAGATTTGATGCATAATTCAATATAGAGTGTATAAAATAGCAGGCACGACTACTCAACCAAAGTTCTATAAATATTTCTAGTAAAATACCTTGTTATCAGCTACTTATAACTTGCACTTAACAGGCTGTCACACAAACTCTTGGTCTAAGTCTCATGTCGATAACTGGAGCAAAACAAATTTGCTCATCTTGCGTATGAATGCGTACACGTACTCAGGCTGCCCTGTCCCTGCACATTTGTATGAGGATTCCCACTGCACAGACATCCCTCTCTGGTAGATATTTCCCCATATTTCAGAGATATGAATAACAGTACAGTCTCAGTAAGTCAGAAAAAACAGAGTCTGAGAAGGGCTGCAAGTTTACTGAGGGGAGCATCCTCAGCGCATCCATGCAGAAAACATCATGTAACCTGTGCCATTCCCTGTGCTTCACATCACACACGGGCCATCATCTAGCTCCACAAACTATTATCCTGCTGTTCAGGCTGCACGTTTGATACAGAGCTTGTTGCTCTGGATATGATATAGTGTAATTTTGAGTAGTGGTATACACATGAAGGAGGTAAATCTTAAGAAAACAGAGATTTTGTCCAAAGTAATTATTTCCTTGATACTATTCTAGAGTTCATGCTAGTGAATTCTTTCAGGAACTGTCCTCATTGCTAAGAAAAACGTTGACACTTGTGTGCTCAAATATACTGAAATAGCTCTTACAAGTCAGAGATGGCAAGATTAAATGACTGACTGTTTTTTAATTACTATTAACATAAACATAAACAAGTTTCCCCACTGCCATGCACAGTAAAAAATTAAATGCACTTACATTAAGGATACATGGACTTTGCCACTGGAGATAATATGATATTCCAGTAAATGTAAAAAAAAATATGAGGAAGAAATATGCACTTGCAATAGACTTTCACCACCATGATGAAACAAAAAAAGGGGGGGGGGGAAGGAAAGAAGGATGATTTTTCAATTTTGTAAAACTTATGACAAACTTGAAAAGAGGGAAGAAGCGAACAGTTCTTGTAAATACCTTAGTAATCCACAGATGTAGCTGTTCAGAAATCCAATTTATACAAACTGCTTTTTAAAAAACACCCCTTTCACAGTGAAGAAGACTGTTTGCATACAGTAGAACTTCAAGAATCTTCATAATTTGCTCATCTCATTACCAATTTTCAGTTGTCCTTTCCTTTTTTACCCCCTATCCTGTCGTGGCTAAGGGTCCTAGAACTCAAAGATTTTTTTTCATAGAATTCATAATCTTTCCTAATTTTAAAGATTTCTTCATTTTCCTCTTTATGTTAAATAATAAATACGTACACAATAGTTGCTTCTGCCCTAAGCTACAATTAAGTACTTCAGCAGACAAAGTTTTCTTCTTTTCTGCATGACAGTACAGTTTCTTATCAAGTT
Source organism: Rynchops niger (assembly GCA_013400035.1). NCBI lineage: Eukaryota > Metazoa > Chordata > Aves > Charadriiformes > Laridae > Rynchops > Rynchops niger. The sequence continues at coordinate 153,847 of VXBH01004697.1, forward strand.
TAGCTTTAGGAACATCTAAAACTTGCCCCATACAATAACTCAATAAATCTACATGGTGAAAACACACCCACCTACCCACTCCCCCTACACACACTTCCCCAAAACCAATCCTAATGAACTGAATTCTAGTATGCGTCCACTGTTTCTTATTCTGCTTTGAAGCATGAATGCACATGCATATGCAGCTAATGCCTGCTCCCCATTTCTTCCCTGCGGCCAGTGCTGTTCTACTCTGCCAAGTGATTTTGCCCTTTACTGGGGCTATGTGACATGCATAGTGAGTAATATAAAACCACATCCTTAAAAAGACACCATGAGCCTGAGAGGGACGCTCTTCTTGTTTTGGTAGCTTGAACAGGGAAGTGAGAAGAGGAGGAAAGATTTTCTAAGTGGCAGAATGCTGTTCTGCTACTTTCTAGAGGAAAAGTTATGTTTTATATGTGTTCTTTATTCTTCAATTAGCTAATTTTAGTTAATATTTTAAAACAGTTTGAAATATCTTTAAGGGTCAAAATTAGATCTAAGATTTTTGATTGACCTTATTCAGCTGTTGTTTGTATCCTAATTATCAATTTGTAAAAGAACTTACCCTCTGCTTTCTGTTTTGTGTTTAATATTTCAGCAATCCAGAGGATATTTAAAGTCTGGAGAAAACATAACAGTTTTTTGCTGTCCTGGTGGTATAAATGAAGACCCATTTTGTAAAACTCTGGGTCACTAGATACAACACACAGGAAAAAAATGTTTTCTCCTCTTGATAGCACATCTGCTTCCTACTGACCTCATTAAAAACCTTGCTCCCTTCTGATGGGGCGATATAATTCTTGTACTGTGAAGGATTTTCTCCCCCTACCAGTACCTGAAATTTTTCATTAAAAACACAAGAACCTGAACTAAAAGCAGACAGACTCCAGGGCGTACTTTGCTTGAGGTGAGGTGAGGCAAGGAAGGGTGAGGGAAGGAAAGAAAAGGGGGCAAACTGAAAAGTTTCATAAGGACTTCAGAGTGAGAAATTGTATGTTTGAAAGACTGTAAAAAGAACACTGCTTTGTCACTTTTTTTACTTAAACATTTTTATTCTGAGGATTCCTCTCACAGTATGCACTACGAAACAATGATAACTCAGAATAGGATAAAACCTTGTCAAGTAACTCTTCCCAGTCAACTGGAACCAGCTTATTTGGGGGAGAAACACAAAAACATAGAACACACCAAAAAGCTGTTCATCCCGGAGGTCAAGCTTGACCTTGATCATACCAGCTGTACATGCTGTTGTTGCACTGTCTATTTTTGCAGAGGACCAACCTCCTTAACAGTCACTTATCTGTGTTTTACTCTGCCCACTTAGTCTTGTGGGAGATAGAAGATGCTACCAATGCAACGGCTGAGCAGCTCACATACACACTTTCCCCACTACCCTCTCATTTAAGCAGCTGTCATTCACCAACGCAGCAAAAAGTCCAATATGTCAATGCTCTAATGAGAGGTGAGAGATTGAGGACAGCAATTTCAGTGGTAGCGTAAGAATAGGCGTGCTGCTGTTAACTAGCTTCAAAGGGAGAGCGAAGCACTCATTTGAAGTTTTGCTGTATGCTCCTTCTTTGCTCTCCAAAAATATAACAATTATCCAAAAGGTAGTCAAAGAAATAAACACACAAAGTTGAAGAGGCCATCACACATTCAAATCTACCCTCAGAAACCTCATATTCTAGTTCCTAAAGGCTGAGTTTACTGTTTTGAATCCCACACAACACAGAAATGACACCTATGGTAGGGCAGTACCTAAAAGCGATCGCTGTCTCTAAGCACCATCAATTATATGCAATCATTTTCAGACTTCCAACAAAACATATGCTGATGAATACAGGAGGATTTTACTCCTCCTCAACTTGCCAGTAATAAATGCACTGCCTGAATTAATCATGTTCTTGTCAGGCAATGAAAAAAACAGTAGCTGTCAGTGAATGAGGCCCCTGGAGTGCTAGAAACCACGTGCTGCCTGAGTGTGCTCAGGCACCCAAAGCTATCTTTGGCATCTGGCGTATGAGATGTCACACAGAGAGCTGCCTGTTTCAAGTCAATCTCTGTTCCAATAAAACATTTTTGGGATTCCTGGTCTGGACTGCACCAGAAGCTGGGGTCAACATGGGCTATGAAGGAGAGGACAGGTCCCCTGGGTTTGCTGCGCTAGAAGAAACCCCTAACTGGGCACACAGGGTCTCCATGTCTTACACGGGCCACACTGGAATCCAGTCTGAATATTGTTAATTCCATCCCACTTTGACAGTAACAAGAAATAAATAGCTGCTATATCATGGATCAGATCATGGAATGGATCCTCCTAGAAGCTATACTAAGGCACATGGAGGACAGGGATGTGATTCAAAACAGCCAGCTTCAGCAAAAGCAAGTCTAACCCAGTGGCATTCTGCGATGGAGTGACTACATCAGTGGACAAGGGAAGAGCTAGGGATGTCGTCTATCTGGATTTCTCTAAGGCATTTAATACAGTCTCCCTAAATTGGAGGGTTATGGATTTGATGGATGGACTGTTCAGTGGATAAGGAATTGGCTGGATGGTTGCATCCAGAGAGTAGTGGCCAACAGCTCAATGTCTAGATGGAGATCAATGACAAGTGGTGTCCCTCAGGGGTCCATATTGGGACCAGTACTGATTAATATCTTCATCAATGATATGGACAGTGGGATCGAGTGCGCACTCAGGAAATTTGCAGATGAGACCAAGCTGAGTGGTGCGGTTGACACGCTGGAGGAATGGGATGCCATCCAGAGGGACCTGAACAAGATTGAGAAGTGGGCCCATATGAACCTCATGAGGTTCAACAAGGCCAAGTGCACAGTCCTGCACCTGAGTCAGGGCAACTCCTGGTATCCACACAGGCTGGGGTTGAAGAGACTGAGAGCAGTCCTAAGGAGAGGACGTGTGGGTACTGGTGGATGTAAAGCTGGACAATGTGCTCTCACTGACCAGAAAGCCAACTGAATCCTGGGATGCATCAAAAGCAGCATGGCCAGTGGGTCAAGGGAGGTGATTCTGTTCCTCCACTCCACCCTAGTGAGAGCCCACCTGGAGTATTGCATCCAACTCTGGAGTCCTTAGCACATGGACCTGTTGGAGCAGGTCCAGAGGAGGGCCACAAAAAGCACCAGAGGGATGCAGCACCCTGAAGACAGGCTGAGAGAGTTGGGGTTGTTCTGCCTGGAGAAGAGAAGTCTCTGGGGAGACCTTAAAGCGGCCTTTCAGTACTTAAAGGGGGCTTGTAAGACAGATGGGGACAGACATTTTGGTAGGGCCTGTTGTGATAGGACAAGGCATAACGGTTTTAAACTAAAAGACGGTAGATACAGACTAGATAGAAGGAAGAAATTCTGTACAGTGAGGGTGGTGAAACACTGGAACAGGTTGCCCAGAGAGGTGGTTGATGCCCCATCTCTAGAAACATTGAAGGTCAAGTTGGATGGGGCTTTGAGCAACCTGATCTAGTTGAAGATGTCCCTGCTCACTGCAGGTGGGTTGGACTAGATGCACTTTAAAGGTCCCTTCCAACGCAAACTATTCTATGATTCTACAATTCTGTGATTCTACATGTAAATACTAAGTGCCTGGATGAAAAACTGGTAAAAATAACATAAAAAAACCCTTAAGGTAGCATGAAGCATAATATAACACAACATTGCTACTTCTGTACTTCAATTTCTGCCTCTACTTGTACACAAGGATTCCACAGGACAGTATAAAGCAGCATAAAGCCAAAATATTTTTATCTGTTTTTTCTAAACAACACTTTGAGAACACCATATGCAAAATGTTACTCAAGACAGCAAAGTTGTAAATACCATATACTAATATTACCATTTACTATTGTTATTTGAACACATAGTTTTATCAAACATGCTATAGTCTAATCAAGATTAAAATACTGAAGCCAGGCATGTCTCAGGTTGGCTTCTGTAATTTAATTTTCTATTCTCCTAATTACCAGGTAATGTAACTTGAAGTTAGGTGCCATGACATTTCTTTAAAACAAAACATATTACATTTAACATTTGTTTATGGTAATGACTTTACTTCCCAAAGAAGCCAAAATAATAATTGTCAAGGTTGAAACTACTTTATACCCTTAGTCCAATAAAGTATGTGAAGCCTGAAATCAAATGTCAAAGCTGAATTTTCCTCCACAGTATGCATCTCCAAATGATTTTCTCAAAGGGATTATTAATGTTTAATCCTCTTTAGCAAAAGTGCTCCCCAATTTACTCTTTAATATGCAAACTGACTTGTGATCCTGCTGATATTTCCATAAGAAAGTACACTGAACATTGCTGGCAAGTCTTCAGGTATTACTCAACTAGGGAATTAGAGCTGCCCAATGCCTGTGTAGGACACAGTAGTTCAGCTTCACTGTAAGATGTTCCTGCAAAATCATTTAGTACTACTGCTATTTAAATAAAACAGAACTCAAATAATTAAGAATATTGAGGGCTCAAGAGTATGCTCGATGTGGTTGTTGCTGTTCACTTACAATCTCAGGAAGTTATCCTGCAAACCCATCCTACTAGGAATACTGTTGACTTCTGTGATGGAAATCAATTTCAATTTTCCTGTACTGCTCTAGGGATTAATCCTTGTACCAGGTTGTGTCTGTAAAAAACAAAAGGGGGCACCAGGGAAAGCAATCTATTTCAACAGAAACATGGAAGTTCGCGCTGATTTGCTTTCTAGAAAATAAAGTGACTTTTAAAAAAATCACGTTTTGGGTGACTATTAATGAAACATATCATCTGCATTATTTAAACTTTTATTTTAAATTGCTTTGGAAGAATCAACTTCCTTGCTGTCCTTCCCCCAGACATTTCAGTCTCTTCTTCCTTTCACTATGTTAACAAATTGTGTTTGGAAAATAAAGAGGAGGAGGACAAGACCACTGGAGACTTTTTAAGATCAAGAGATCTAAAAGATGATAAGAGCAACAGGATGAGGATATTACCTTGTATCACCAACTAATGAAGCTACCTTGCTAGTGGCTAGACAATTATTTGTGACAGCTGAAAAGTGCTGGATATCTGGTCTCCTTCTTTTTTTCTTGGTGGCATCTGAGATGACAGAAGGTAATAGAGGATAGCCCAATATATGGATTTGCATTCTCGTTCTGGAAGAACATGAGGCTCAGGGAACATGCGTCTAGCCTATGAAAGACAGCATGGGTTTCTGTGCAACTCGGTCTCAACATGCAATTCCAAATTCACATCACACTAGGTCAAAGATAGTCGTTGTGTGTCACCCTATTCTGAACTATTCCAGAGAGGGAAGCAGCCCTAACAAAGTGCAGAGAAGACTCTGAGGCTCTTTTAAGTCACAGCAGCAGCTGTGATCTGGCCTGCAATTTTGAATACCCTCTTCTATATCCAAACCCACTTTCTTCATAAGGGCTTATATAGCAATATTTGGAAAGAAGATCTGTGGTGGTTTTCCAGAAAGTACTAGGATTATCCATTTCCTGGAGACTCCAAAGATGCCAGAATGTTACTCTGACAGATAATACAGTGGCTCTTTTTCCTAATATGCTAGGTGTGCCCTTGGGAAGCTAGCTTGTGAGATGTAATGTGAAGATGTGAACCCTGCCCAGTAGGTAGATATAGTTCCCTTCATCAAAGGTACTCTTGGGATGCAGTTATGCAATGTGGTAAAATTGCCATTGTCTAAATATAGCCTGTGGAAACTGGCCTGGGGAGCTGCCAAATGCATGGCTCATAAGAGATGTATGACAATTCGAACGACGCCACATAGAAGTCCCAAAGACCACTTGCTGGCGTTCTAAAACAATGTTTTAACAAATTCTTTATTCACATTAATAACTACAAGGGTTCTGATGCTGTTTCAGAGGGTTGTCCAACACACACACACAAAAAAGGCTTTTTTTCCCACTTGTATCTCACTGCAAATAATGATGGCACTGCAGAGAAAATGCAATCTGTGCAGAGAAGCAACACCATCACAGATTAAGTCCTGTATCCTTGCCTCACTCGCAAGCAAAACATCTTTAAATGGGAAGATTTAAACCTTTGGGTATATTAAAATATTTTTCTGAACAGCTGAGCTGCAGAGATGATGTCAGGACACAGCTGCCATCCTGACATACTAGTTGTGTCACAGCTTTGGCTTACCTCAAAGGCATCTCCCACTGAGATAAATGATGCTAACTGATGCCATCAATACCATGGAGTATTGCCAACAAAAACCAAAACCGCAGGACAAAAGCAGTACCTGCTGGTCATTCACTACCACTTTCTGTAACGAGCTTCCCCACTTCCATCTTGTTTACTTTCGATGCTGTATCTCTTTGCTGCAGGTGACAACAGTGCTACAAAGCATTTCTATTTATACTTTTCCTTAGAATACCAATGCACATTCTGGCAACACAAAAATACTTGTATAAAAGAACACAGTCTCTTACACTTCCTATTCTCCATTTCTAGGGAGTCAGTTGTAAGGAAATGGCAGCTGTAACTAGATTGCTGCAGCAGAGAGATAGAAATGCAAGACTGGCCCCCCTCAAGTGTTGAAGTCAAGATTTTTTTTTTTGTGAATTGAGATAGCAGACTTTCTGAAGGTTCTTCCTAAATGTAAAGAAAAAAAATAATTAGCTTTACTGCCCTTTGTGTGCTCAGTTTTTGCACCGAGTACAGCCCATTTGGTGACAGTTCAACTGAAGTCCAAGGTAGGCATTGTCAGCCTACAGACTACAGTTATTTGAAATGGCATACAGCAGCCTTATGAGCGTAATGAAGGTGACGTGTGAAATAACCTCTAATTTCTATGAGCTTATGGTCAGTGTAGACATGAGAGGATTACTCATTAGTGCTCCAACAAATGCAAACTGAGTGCTATGCTATCAACTGGCGGTTGATTACAGCTAATTAGACAATCTACTAAACTGTATTCCCACTGATGAATGAGCACACTGAGAAGCAGAAGTTTAGCTTCTGTGATGCCACTTGCCACTGCATGCCTACACCTTCCTTCTTTTCCAGTTCCTATCCCAAATAATTGTCTGTGACATGGCACCTAAACTAAGCACTTCTCTTTTCCAAAGCCTGAGGCTTCATTAAATTATTTTGCCAGACTATACAGCTAATATAAACTGTGAAGTCCGTAAAACGCAGGCACGTGAAGTACACACATTGAGTAAGTTATTTCTCTTCACATTAGGTACCAAGATTCACTCCCAGTTTTCCTTTGCTGACTTAGTAAGATATGTGGTTCAAGACAAAAAGAACATATCCCTCCTTTTGCAACACCTGTTTAATAGTATTGTCCACTGAGAAATAACACACCAGGATCCCATCTTGCACCACTACACAATATTTTTGGCATTTTTTCCCTCGTTGTGGGCTGTAAGACTCATTTCCATCTTGCTTCCCTGTAACAGAAAAAACTTGAATGATCTGTTGCAGGTCATGACGGTGATATATAAGAATTAGTGGTTTTTTTCTCCATAAAATATTATCGTTCTTACTGATCAAGCGATCTGAAAATCCCAGAGATATACTAGGGAATATCAACCCTCTTCATCATTTATGTCTGCCACCATACTGCAGTAGCAATTACAAGCCTGTTCTTCTGCATTAAAAAACCCAAATAATATCAAGCTTTTTACCTAACCATCTGATGTATAAAATAATCCTACTGAATCACTATGTATAATTAATACACATTCAAGCAAATGATTCATAATGTGCACTGGTGTGAATATTAGTGTGAATATTCTTCAGTTTTACCATACAAATTTAATTCAAAATATTCACTTATCGTGAAGGAAAATGAGTTCCATATAGGCCTGATATCACAAAACAATTGTGCTAAATTTCGCCTGGTTTTGCTGAAACCAGAGTGAATTTTACTTTATCTCACTCTGTGTACAAGTGAAGTGAAGAGAAGTAAAGGCAAAGGGAAGAGAAAGGAAGCAGTGAAGTCAGTTTTGTGGAAACAGCTTTATTTCTGAATATCAGAAATAGAAAGAGTAGACAGGAAATGTTTTGTCACAGAGTATTTAAGGATGCTTTTTCCTGTGCGTGCCAGGAAGATATAAGCCCATAATACAGTGGCAAGACTCTGGTGCTCCTGACTGCAAAGCTGAATTAATAATTAGCAAATTCTTTCTCTCGTGGACTGTTTATCACAATTTCTTGACAAAAATCCATTTTATTTTTTTTTCTTGGCAGCGTTTTTTTGTGTAAAGGTTTTCTACAATGCTACATATTTTACCAAGCCAAATTATTTTATAGGCTTGCAAGTTACTGCTGAAATCAGTTGTTAGGACTTGAACATCAATTGTCTCACATACAGGCTTTAGAAATTATTCTAATTAAATCCCTCCCTTCACTAGTGATAGTAGTGATAATATATATGGGACATTAATTCAGCTCAGACTGAGTTATCAGAGAGGCTTCGAGGAGTTTTGGTTCAGATTGATAACACTGCTGTTCCTTCTGTGGCTTAGACTCTTCAGCAACCTCCTTCTATAACTTGTACAACAGTTAATTCAGCTGCGGGAAAACAGCTTAGGTTTCTCAGATGTGTAATTTCTAAGTAATGAAACCAGGAATCCCTACCTAACATGGAAAGAGAGGCAAAGGAATATTCAAAAAGGATGCCCTTTGCCTATAAGTTCAGTTTCAAAACAAACCAGATGAAAACCTCACCTGGACAGGTTGGAGATCTGGGCAAAGAGGAATCTTATGAAATTCAATAAGGGCAAGTGTAGGGTGCTGCACCTGGGGAGGAATAACCCCATGCACCAGCACAGGTTGGGCGCTGACCTGCTGGAGAGCAGCTCACTGGAAAGAGACCTGGGAGTCCCAGTGGACAACAGGATGACCATGAGCCAGCAATGTGCCCTTGTGGCCAAGAAGGCCAATGGCATCCTGGGCTGCATCGGGAAGAGTGTGGCCAGCAGGTCGAGGGAGGTCATCCTCCCCCTCTACTCTGCCCTGGTGAGGCCGCACCACGAGTACTGTGTCCAGTTCTGGGCTCCCCGGTTCAAGAGGGACAGGGAACTGCTGGAGAGGGTGCAGCAGAGAGCTATAAAAATGATGAGGGGACTGGAACACCTCTCCTGTGAAGAAAGGCTGAGAGATTTGGGCCTCTTCAGNCTGAGCTAATTTTTTAAAAGCTTTCTATCCCGTTAATATTATTGTTATTTTGAACTCTGCAGTCAGGATTGAAAATAAACATTCTTAGTCACTCGGGTTTTTCTTTTCAGATACACATTCTGACATTTTGCGCAGCCTCAGAGTAAATTTTAATAATTAATGAAGAATTAATAAAATTTATTCTTAATTAATATTTAATAACTAATAAAATATTTCACAGTAAAATATTAGTAGAAGCTAAAAATGCAATATAAAAGGTAAGTTATTACATCACCATGGAATCATAATGATTGCTTTTCTTTCTAATCAATTTGAATACAAGCAAGCTGGGTATTTAATTCTACTTTGTATGCTCTGCCTTTTCTTTCTTACAAGTGGTGATTAAATAGCAGATTTGCTTCTGTACTTAGAAACTGCACATTTTTAAACTAGGATGAGGGAGTTATAGAAAGCCTAGTAATAAAGTAAGTCTCTTAATTAGTTAATACATACATGGCCCTGTGTTCCTCAGGCAGACAGGAAAACCAAATACTAACAGACCTAGAACAACTTTGAGATGTCACCTAGAATCATGGTGTATGCTTTGCCTTCTGTGAAAAAGACCACTGAGAACTGGAGATACAAACGGTCCACAGGCACACCTAAGTTTTCTCCAGTTTGCATTAAATGGTAACCAGACTTTTGGTGAGCAGACAGTGAATTGCATTTATTGTTTCTAAGGCACAGATCCACACTTAGAGAATCAAGTAGTGATTCTTCCGTGGAATCTCTGATCCACGATTATAGTTTGGGTCTATGGATGCTTGAGCAAGTGACTACAAATTTTAGCTATTGAAATGAAATATTTTAACCAAAAGCATTTTGCTTGCCACCCTACACAAAAAAAAAAAAAAAAAAAAAAAAAAAAAAAAAAAAAAAAAAAAAAAAAATAAATCCACCCCTCAGAAGTGCATGGTTAAAAACTCATTCATGTGCTAGAGAATACTCCATCCATTCTAACTTCTCTTTTACCAAGATTATGAGCTAAAGACACTGGGAATTCAGAGCTAATAGAAAACTACAAACAATAGCATGAAAACCATGACAGAAATAAACAACATGATGTTCAAACTGCAAGTTTAAGTCTGCTGGGTTAGCTCATAGGTAAAAAGGTAAGCAAAGAAAAATGACCCAGGTTTTCTAAGCCGAAGTAGGCAACTGTAGTCTTCCAGACACATTTTTCTGCACGTTACCTTCTTCTGACTCACTGACCAGAGAATAAAGAATCATAAGGAAATAAGGAAATAAATAGCCTAAGTTGAGACTGTATGCTTGAGCTCAGGTAACATATTTTCTTCACAACTGCCTGCTGAAACAGAAACTCTGCAGTGGGAGAGAGGTTCATCTACGTTCTTTACTGCTGCGGGTCAGCATGTAGCTCCAGGAATATAGATCTATACAGACAGATTCATGAAGCAGAGCAACCTTAGTAATTATTATTCCCTCAGACTGGGACTCAGCACGCTTGAGTCTAAAGGGACTGAGAAAACTGTAGCAAGAAAGAAGTCTGGCATAGACGTGAAAAGCAAGAAAACAACACACATCCTGACAGAATGGTCTTTTACATTTCTTTTAAGCTCTCCTTCCACAAAAGGAAGTAAATTAACACACTGCTGGACATGCTATTACTTTAAGATTTCTCTACTCTGCCCACCTCGTTCATTGACTTATATTTCCAATGTCTTATGAGTCTCCTAACCAATAAAGCTGATGATTAGACCACGTGTCCTTGATATCCTAGAGAAACTACTGTGCAGGCTAAAAAATACTTCCTTTATTTAAAGGGGTTTTTTTGCCCCCTTTTTTTTTTTTTTTTTTAAGCTGAAAACTATGCAGCATTTTCTGGAACCAAAGTTATCCTTTTAAAACGTACAAGTCATGTGGGTTGTACACAAGTATAACTTAGCAAACAGTTAATTAAAAACACGTGGTGGAAAATTGTGCTCTTATTAAAGATAACACACTAAAAATGGCTAAGCCTGAGTACCAGTAAATCAGTGATTCATCTATCACTGCCCTGGAGTATATCCTATGCTCCTGAGCAGAATGGTAGATGTTGAATAATTTGACGATAAACACCATATTAAATCAATGCCTTATTAAAAGCAGAAAGCATTACAAAAATTACAATGCAGTCTAGCTTGTGCAAATTTTTTCTGGACAGTTAAGAAATGCTCATCTGTTTTCAGGATCATGCACTTCCATGGGTTGATGTAAAATGGACAGAGTGCTGAAATACAGTTCTAGTATCCTGCTAAATCTGGCACATATATTTGACATTTTCCAGATATAGAAGCCAAATGATTTACTAGTGTTTATGGGACTGAACTGTACATTTATTTCTTGTATTCACTTATATGTCAGGTACTCATTTGCTCAAGGTCTTCCTTCTGTGACAGTTGCAACCTTTAACTTGGAAATCAACCTCAAACCTACAGCTGACAGTTCCAAAAGAGCACACGGTTCAGTTAAATCTCTTTTTAGGACATACAGGGTATTTTTATCTCAATTTCTAAGAAGAACTGGTCAAGGAGCATAAATAACTTGGCACAATGTCATAAAGAAAAGTAGATGTGAATACAGAAGACTGGGTCTAACATTTCTGATGTAGGCTTTTCTACTTATTTAAGAATTTTGGGATCTGGCACTTATTAGTCTCAGTTATGCATATGTACAGTCTTAAACATAAAAGGCTGAAGGATCACATGATGGAAGTCCACTTCTTTTAAAATATTAATGGTCTATTCTCGATCAAGAACTAATGACATAGATAGACAATCAAGACAGTAACCACTGTGGACACTCCTGGCAGTTTTACTCCATACTCCATAATACACAATGACAAGAGACTGGACAATTAACAGCAAGAACACCTGAGATGCAGACAACGGATGCTTGAGCAAAACAATAACACGAACGAGCCTGAAGAATTCTCATCACGAGGCTCTAGAAGCTCAGCTGCTTGGGACATTTATGTTCAACTGAGTAGTGGCGAGGGAGGGGAAGGTGGGGAGTGGCAGTGCCCTGAGAAGAACAAATAACACTAGCGAACTGAGCTAAGAAGTCTTCAAAGTGCTTGAGTCAGTAGTAGGAAAATCTGACACAAAAACTTAGCCCCATGTTTATATTGGTTACATACAGAATGCAAACAGTAACTGATTTTGAAAGTAGAGGCTTATACTGCAGACAGAAGAAGGAGTTTCACGTATGAAAAATATCCGCTTAGTAAACCACTCATGGCTGAGTATGACTTGACCACACCTCGGTATTACGAACTAAACTGACATTATATTAACGAATCAACCCCACCGTTAAATATAAGGGCGGAAAGAAGAATGCCTGAATATTCCTTACATGCAAACCTAACTGTTCAGTTTTTTACATTTTTGTACATTTTTTACATTTACAAACTGTTTGGTTTAATGTAAATATTATGCACTTAGTATCCTTATCAATTTGCAAAAATGTTAAGGAAAATCATTTTTAGGAGGACTGAGGTGACTTTCTTAAGTGCAACATATGCCCATGAGGCATCATCCCACGAATATATGTAGTCCATGCATTTGAAGCATGTTTGAATGCATACTGTAAGACAGATCAACAAAATACACGTGACATGAGGTTTGTAGTAGCACATTGACATTTCTTCCATTGTGATATAACAACTGGAATGAGAGATTCTTCAGCTGAAAGTCAATCTTGACATTGTTTTCCCTTCTTGGTTCTGCAGATAACTTCTGTAACAACAAATCTATGTGTGCTTTTGACCCTGCTATCTACAATTTCCAAAAGCCTGACATGTAAGAAATATTCCTATAGGGACACTGGAAGTCTTTGTTTTAATAACAGGAATACTTAGTCATTTTAAAAGGTCAAAATTATACAAATACAGTGCCCTAGGGACATATGCTTGTGCTTTTCAGCCTTTACGAGCATTTGTGCTAACCTATAAAACTGAAGTAAAAATTTAACTACTTTTTCAAAATATCCCAGAACCCTTTTGTTTAATATATCTGCTTTTCTATAAGGCAGCGGTTTCCTCTCCTTCTCATTTTTGGTGTGATCTTAAAAACATGAGATTATTAAGGTTTATTTTGTTAAATAGATTGTGGATGTAGTTGATATGGATGGTTTTAGAGTATGAAATGAAAAAGAAGTGGGAACTTAATAGATAGATACGAAGAACAAAAGTTGGATTATCAAATTACTTCAATCCATTTTCAATTTATCAAAATTCATTTCTGTAATTTGAAAAAGAAAAAAAAAAGAATCATAGAATCATAGAACTGTTAGGGTTGGAAGGGAGCTTAAAGACCATCTAGTTCCAACCCCGCTGCCACGGGCAGGGACACTCCCACTAGTTCGGGTTGCTCAGAGCCCCGTCCAGCCTGGCCTTAAAAACTTCCAGGGATGGGACTGCCACCACCTCTCTGGGCAACCTCTTTCCAGTGTCTCACCAACCTCATGGTGAAGAATCACATTCTTCCTTCCTTCTCATCTTTTCATAGAAAGTCCTAGCAAAGACAGACTTAATAATTTTTGCTTTAAGCAGCAAAAGTGTGTTTTGATATATCTCTAACTTGTTTTACATTTTCATAAGACTTTCTAATCAGCAGTCACAGTAAAGCTTAATACATATACATATACACACACATACATCCACATATACACTCAGTTTGTCCCATGAAAAGCCATGGGAGCTCTCAGTCCAAAGGTGTAAGAAATGAGGAAAGGAAGGCAAGAGACCAGAATGGCTGAGTCAAGACGGGTTAAACTGAAGGGCAAGAAGGAAATGCGCAGGCAGTGGAAGCAGGGACGGGTATCCTGGGAAGAGTATAGGGACACTTCCCAGGGTCAGAAAGGCCAAGGCGTGTCTGGAGCTGAACTTAGCAAGGGATGCAAACAATAATAATAAGGGATTCTGTAAGTATTTTAGCCAGAAAAGGAAGGTGGAAGGACAAAGAAAGCATAATCCTCCTGATGAGCAAGAATGGCAAATTAGTAACAATGGACAAGGAGTAGGCTGAGATACTCAACAATTTTTTTGCCTCAGTCTTCACTTTCAATCTCTCTTCTAACACCTCTTGAGTGAACAGACCTCAAGGTAGGGATTGGGGGACCAAAGTCCCTCCCACTGTAAAAGAAGATCAGGTTCATGACCACCTGAGGAACCTAAACAAACAGAAGTGTATGAGACCTGTTGAGATGCATTCCAGAGTCCTGAGGGAATTGGCTGATGTAGTTGCCATGCCACTCTCCATGATATGTGAGAAGTCATGGCAGTCAGCTGAAGTCCCTGGTGACTAGAAAAAGGGAAATATCGCACCCATTTTTAAAAAGGGTAGACAAGAGGACCCTGGGAAGTACCAACCTGTCATCCTCACCTCTGTGCTTGGGAATATCATGTAATAGATCCTAATAGAAGCTACGCTAAGGCACATAGAGGACAGGGATGTGATTCAAGACAGCCAGCATGGCTTCCCACAGGGCAAATCATGCCTGACTAATCCAGTGGCCTTCTAAGATGGAGTGACTGCATCGCTGGACAAGGGGCGAGCTACAGATGTCATCTACCTGGACTTTGGTATAGTCCCTCACAGCATTCTGGTAGCTAAATTGGAGAGATATGGGTTTGATGGATGGACTGTCAGATGGATAAGGAACTGGCTGGATGGCCATGTCCAAAGTATTTCAGTCAATGGCTCAATATCCTAGTGGAAACCAGTAATAAGTGGTATGTTTCAAGGACCCATGCTGGCACCGAAACTATTTATTGGTAATTGGTAATAACATCTTTATCAATAACATAGATAGTGCATCCTCAACAAGTTTGCTGATGACACCAAGCTGTGTCGAGTTGATTTACTAGAGGAAAGAGATGCCTTCCAGAGGGACCTTTGATAGACTTGAGAAGTGGGCCCAGGTGAACCTCATGAAGTTCAAAAAGGCTAAGTGCAAGGTCCTGCATCTGGGTTGGGGCAATTCGCAATATCAGTACAGACTGAGGGATGAACTGATTGAGAGCAACCCTGTGGAGAAGGACTTGGGGGTACTGGATGAAAAAATTGGACATGAGCTGGCAAAATGCACTTGCAGACCAGAAAGCCAATCATATCCTGGGCTNTAAGACAGATGGGGACAGACATTTTGGTAGGGCCTGTTGTGATAGGACAAGGCATAACAGTTTTAAACTAAAAGACGGTAGATACAGACTAGATAGAAGGAAGAAATTCTGTACAGTGAGGGTGGTGAAACACTGGAACAGGTTGCCCAGAGAGGTGGTTGATGCCCTATCTCTAGAAACATTGAAGGTGAGGTTGGATGGGGCTTTGAGCAACCTGATGTAGTTGAAAATGTCCCTGCTTATTGTAGGGGGGTTGGACTAGATGACCTTTAGAGGTCCTTTCCAACCCAAACTATTCTATGATTCTATGATATATAGCAAATAATAAAACAGTATTGAAACTGAAAAAGTTCAGCTCTTATATATATTTTCCATTTGTGCAGTGCAGAAGTGACAAATATTTTAAAAATCCTCTAGCTAAAACATATTTATGTCTTAAATTACTTACTAGCAAAGCTAGTGTAAAAAGTAGTAAATCCTAATTAGCCTAGAATGAAGACACCTGCAAGATTCTTCGGCAGATGGCTTAGACAGCAGGGCAACCAAGGATTAAATATTTTTGATACTTACTTTCAGTCAAATAGGAATGTCCATGAGTTACAACCTTGCACTTCAGACTCAAATTGCTTACACAAACATGAGCATGTGGAGTTACAGATATTTGTCCTTAGCTTTCGTTTAACTTCCAAAAGCCTAGAGTGTTAGTGACCAAAGCATAGACACAACCTGCCTTCCAGGATTTTAATCAGAGTTCTCAGATATCAATCTACAGCTTTTGCATGACTCCAGTTTACTGTTCTGCAAATGGATCTGGCAGTAACACCGCACCACAGATGGAGAGAAATGGAGGAAAAAAAAAAAAACCAAAAAAAAAACCCCAAAAAAACAATCAAGTAAGCCATAGCAATAAATACTGAGAAAAAGACAGAACATTCTTGAAACAAGATTTTGAGAGGGAGAAAGCAGTCAAGGAGGACAGATTGAGCAGATGTCCTGCAAACAGGCTGTGAAGAGGTTACTTGAGGCATAAGACAATGGTAGCTTCCACTGATGGCACAGGTTGAAATCTGAGTTTGAGAGCAGGCCTGCACGGAAATTGTAAGAAGGCTGAGTAAATTTTCAACCAAAGACAATGCTTGGAGAATGAGGCAACATCTGCATATGGGAGGTGCGGAAGAACTAGTACAGACTAGCTACAATGGCGGCAGAAAACACAGAGTTAAAGAGCTGCAAAGGCGCAAAGACAGGCTGCAGAAGCCTTGAGGACAGAGCAGGCAACATGGCCAAAGAAGAGGCAATAAAGGTACTATGGTTGGTATGAAGATGAAAACTGCAGTCATGTCACTTCCACTTGGAAGAACTACATTAAGTTCTCATTTCTAAGTTCTTGTATGAGACATGGCATTGCAAATGCATGTGGGTGAGACAGCTTGGTTAAAATAGCTCTGAGAAATACTAAGCAGCAGTTGCTTGCCTAACTTTCTAGAAGAGGTAGGACGATAGTCCTGTTCCATCAGTGAGAGCATGAATGGATACAGTCTGCTTGGTAAGAATGACACACTTCAAGGCTCTGGAAAAGGAGTAAACACAATGCTGAAACAGGCGACAGGGGTGAACATGCAGATAAAAATGTGCACCAAGAACCACAGGGAGTATTTATGAGGAAATCAATGGCGAAAAGGGAAGGAAGCAGCAGAAATGTTGGGACTGATAAGTCACAGGAGTGACTGGTGAGAGAAATGAAAAAAGAGCAAATGCCAAGAAAGGAAACAGGGCAAGGTAGAACACAACCAAAAGGATTATTTAGGATTACATATTAAGAAAAGTCAAAGCGGGTCTTTAGTAAAATAATAAGCCAGGGAGTCAGGCTGCAGTCTCTTCTAGGTTTGCCATGAAGAAGACAGTAGTCAGAAAATGGTGTTCAAAAGCAAAGAGCAACTGGAGAGTGTGGGGAAAGCAAAAGAGACAACTGCTGTTCAGTCCATTTGCAGATAATCAGACAAATTGAACAGCTGTACATCGTTACAGCTGCATCAGTGTTAATGGAACTGCCCCTTTGTATCATTCAATTCATGGAGCAGGGTCTAGGAAATGCTGGCACAGTTAGCTAGCAGGAAGGCATCCTCATTGACAACTTTTAGAAATACCAGGCAAAAAATCTGGAGGTGAAAGATGCAGAAAACTATACTCCCGAAAACAGTTGTCTTGGAGGACTGAAAGTGATACTCCAGCTCTAAATTTAGTTTGGACAGATTTTTATCCATCACCATTAAGAAGCATATGCAGAGGTATTTAAGTAAATGTGGCATCGGAAATATTCTGAGTGTTCACTTATACTTGATCTCCAGTAAGATAACATATTCCTCCATGAGATTAGCAAAGGTAATACAGGTACTTTAGAGGTATACATTACTGAAGGACTGGAATCTGAGAATGGACACACCACCCTGGTAACAAAGACATTCACCAAATTTACCAAAAAGATAACTCATTTGAGAGGTGAGAAGGATGACTATATCAACACCAAAGCAACAAGACCATAAACCTAAAACCACCTGCTTGAAAAGTTATTTTGAGATGGTTTCCTGAAACTGGGCGTAGTTGGTCACTGTGTACACAGTGATGAAAAAATTTTGTATCTCTTACTGAAAGAAGGTCCAAAAGTCCCTGTAAACTAAGCATAACAGAAGATTTGTGATTTAGGACTCAAGGGCTGCAGATTTTTGACAAACAAGATGCCTGACGAAGTCAATTGTCAAAATTTGTCAAGCATCAGCTTCTGATAAAACCTCCTCTATTTGAAATGGAACTTGGTGGGATGGGCAACGCAGGATGGACTCTTTCTCTTTAGGGGCTGGAATACCTTTATACAGAATATTCTAAGGGTCTCATAATATTTTGTGTATGTAATGACCCACAAATCCTGCACACTATTCTCATCTTCATGTAGTAAACCAGGAAACCAAGTAGGATGAATATTTTCAAACCTGGGCTTCTCGAGTGATGCCTATATTGCCATGATGCATGAACTTGCATGAAAAAGTACAACTGCACACCTTTGCCATCAGCAACTGAGATGAGAATTGTTCAATGGGGCTGCAAATTAATATAAATTTACATAATTAAATACTTAAAGGCTGAAATGCTGTGCTATGATTTAAAGGAAGGAAAAAAATAGTTACACAATAATTAAATTGATCTGTATTCTAAAACTTGAAAATAACAGGAGAGTCCATTAATATGGTTGTAGCTCATCAGAAACATTTGCCAAAAGAAAATAGCTTTGTAAATGTTATTTTCTGTAATGAAACAAAATTTTAGTCATTTCAAAAGATTCAGCAGAGACACTGTAGGTGACCGTATTACCTAACAAAAAATTTAAGCCAGAGAAGAAAAAAGACTTTACTACACCCCTTAGGAAGTGAACTTGCAACCTACTCATCATAAGGGAGACATGTTAGTTAATTAAATAGCACAACTGGCAAATACATAGGTTAATTGTATAAACATACAAATCCTCACTATGAAAGCTAATTTGTTTCATACGCAATCATGTGAAAGATAAGACAATCATATTGTGGCTGTTTTATAAACAGACATTAAATTCTAACCCAGAGCATCTGCTAATCAGTTACACAGTCTAGCAATATAAATAGTTTCTCTCCAGTAAAATTCTTTTTAGTATTTTTTTTTTCATAAAACGATCTGGGAAGGAAGGAAAACTTACAAACACAACCTTTAACATAGAGGAGACTGGCTAAAACTGATATGGTATAGTCTTACTAGAGATATCCAAGAATAATTTTGTCAGAATTACAAACTACTTAGCTGTAGTACCACCGGCTTTTCCCATTACAGTAACAGTTTGGTAAGCAAATAAGTCATTATGTTTGTTGAAATCATGTAGAGCTAATGAACATAGCAGCAGATAACATCAAACAAGATGAGGCAGTAGGAGCAAGAAATTAATCTTTCTTTCATTTCTGGAAAACAGTAATACCTTTAACAATTAAAAATGTGTCTAAGAACTTGAGTAATTAGGCTGCAAAAGGCCTTTTAAGTCTATTTGAACAAAAAACATGCAAGGCTACTTTTTGATTTGAGAACTTCTATTTTCTTGTACAAATGTCTTCCACAATATATTTCTTATGATACAATTGAGCATTTCTCCCAACACCTTCCATTTCTTATTGTATTTCTTAACAACTTTTTTTTTTTTCTTTTTTGAAAATGAGCTATATATGAACAAGTATAGAAAAATGGTGGTCCAGTAATGCAAATCAGTATTTTCAGATTTTTAATGCCATTCTGTGAGATTTCTGCAGGTACTACTCACTGTCTTGGTTATAACCAACTACCTCCACAGCTAGTCCGATGATGGTTAGATGTTGAGTTAAAAGGCACTGTAGCAGGTTATTGTCTTCTGTATGTTGGAAACATACCAGTGGAGAACAACCCTCTGTGTTTGCTTACGTATTAACTCACATACTTATAAAAATCTTGACTGTTCATGCAGAACAGGCATGGTCTTTTTTTATACTAATCATGAGATGAAAAACATAAGGATTTTGAATAACTGCCTATTTTAAAAATATCTAAAAGGACAGAATGAGCATGTATTTTACATAAGTTTCTGTAGGAGACTTCTGTTTATGTATTCCTTCTTGCAAAAAGTGCAATTTAAAAAAGTAGATATTCATCTGCAATTGGGAGCCACAGTATTGCAGAAAAAGGTAGGACGATCTATCATTATGTTTAGATGGAAATACTTGACAAATCTTTCTACCTATATAATTACAAAGATCCACCCTGTATTTTCATGGGCCTTCATTAACACCTTCCTAGTTTTCAGGTGCATGGAAAGGAAGCTATACCTTAACGTAGCAACCCTACGGGCATCCATTCCTGCTTTATGCTTCGTAGCAGGAGAACGGATGCTGTTTCCTGCTGAAGCTGTTTCATTCTGCAGAACAGGGAAACACTGATGCACTGCAGTCAGCCACAGGAAATAAAACAATGCCGTCCAAGATCAGAAATGTAGAAGGGAGCTTAATTTCCCATTTGTGCTTCAAAGATTGTGTTAGTCCTCTCTGTAAAATATACAAGTAATCTTCAGGGCTGTGAAAGGTCGCACATTCCTTTGGACCTCTTTGAATCTTTCAGCCCCTCACTTTTACAACCAGAAAGGACGGCAGGTAAGGAACTAGCCCAGGAAATAGGAATATGAAGAACAAGGATACAGATCCTGGTGCATCTTCTGAATAAAAGGAGAGAAGGTGGATGGCTGCAGCTGCAATGACTTCAGAAAATTGGTACATGTTGCTTTATATTTTTTGTAGGCTCGGAGGCAGAATACAAGCCCAAGGCACCTGTGAGCATCCATAAAGAAACCTCACCCTTAAAAACCAAGGTGCCCACAGAGGTAAGACATGCCCAGAATTAGGAAGCCATTGGACAAGAGCTTTGGGAATTGCAGTTTTAGACTGAGGTGACTGAACTGCACATGTCTTCACCTCGCACAAGCTTCTCTTTAGAGCTGAGACAAAATATGTTAGCTTTTTTAAGAAAATACTACCATGAAAGAGATGGCAAAGTCAAAGGTAATACTTCTTTCAGCCTAGCTTTATTGAAAGTATGACCAAAAAACCCCATTTTTGTTTTCTTACTAAATAATAAAAAAGTACAGGTAATATCCTTTGGGAGCACACTAATTCTCCTGTGGGATTTTGCTCTGCAGAAAGCATTCTTTAAAATGTATCAACAAAGAACTATGAACTGCATTTAAGACCATTACTCTACTTAATTACTTTTTTTCTCTGGCATTTCAGAGACCCCATAAAGCTAAGGGCTAAAAAAAAAAAAGTTTCATTAAAGATGTTATAAAAAGTAAAATTGCACAGGAGGATGCAGCAGACCAAAAGCATATTAAGCAAGAAAGTAAGTCCTTTACAACCAGCTAAAGTTCAGCTAAGGCAATGCCTCTGGCACAGCCTGTGCAAAGGATTCCATGTGCCAGCTACAACTGCAGCAGACAGGAAGGTAGCTCAATTAATCTTCATTTTATATTAAGAAACTGGACTCTGGGGGATCACCTGACCCAACACCTAATCCTTTGCTGAAGCGTACTTACCTCCAATTTATTTCTTTTCATAAGGATCGGGTTTCTCCTTAAAGGCAGGTGGGTTTTTTGTCTGCATTATCCTAACCAAAAGGCTACTAGAACCACAGGGACAATGCTGCCAGTTGCCATACACAATGTGCCAGAGTCATGAAACTCACCACATTTGTACTCTGGAGTGTGCTACAATATGTATCTTTCATGGACACCATGACAATCATGCGTTACCTTGTGCTAATCCTGGGGTTCAAGGGGCATCTCTGTAGTTACTGCCTACGTGACGCGATGGTATCTAAATCATATCACATATCCTTCTCTGTATGTCCCCTTTCTGCATGCTTGCCGTGCAACCTTTTGTCATCCATTAACATTTCAGTAAACTTGGAGCAGTTCAGGTTCACCAAGAGACAGAAAAACGAGAAATCAAGCACTAATTCTTACCTATTCCCTCCACCATGCTTGAAAAGCTATCAATGGATGTGTGATACTAAAATCCAACTTTTGAAGCCTTGTGCTTTTCCCCTGCCAGATCACTTATTTAAGAGGAAGACAACTACTTCACAAAGTTCTACCTATCTCATAAGAAAAATCAAAAGTTAAGCTAATTCTGGTTAGGTGAAAGCACATTTAATCACAGAACCCAAGAGAAGAACAATATTCAGTGGGGACAACGTCAAAGGATTGTCTGGGAGGAGATACAGAGCTGGAAAATACTGCAAGTAATCGCAAATCCCACTATGTGATGTTTTACAGAAAAAACTGCAAAATAAAACCAAGGATAGCAACTCAGCTAACAATAAAAATTGAGGGTAATAGTGTAACAGTTTTGAAGACTCTGCAAATTAGATTTAGGCTCCTACTTATGCTAGAGCGCCTTTAGATCTTTTCAGTAGTTAATTCATGGCCATGGCTATGGTGTAAGTTCAACAACTTATACCAACCTGTGCTGCCCTATTTTTGGTTAACTACAAAAACTATGTAGAAATTTCTCATGTTTCTTTGAGACTAAATATGCCTGCAAAATTACTCAATATGTTTCCTTGTGGGTATCCTTATTCAAAGGATGCCTTTATGTGTCCCAGCCTCATGATGAGACCACTACAAAAATAAGCATGTTTCCTTATGAGACGAACATGCAGGAGTATGTGATGACATGAGAATCGGGACTTAATACTGGACCAGAAACTCTTTGAAATAAGGAAGGGTATCAAAAAGGGAGAGAATAACTCAAAGCACAAGAACCATCACAATTAAAAGAGACCTAAGAATCAATGGCATGAAAGACATAAAATTTAATGCAACTGCTAGGTATTTTCCACAATGTCCAGATATTGATTTTCCTTCTACTTCTCTTTTTCAGTCTACTCTTCTGCCTCCCTCCACCAAACTCTTACCGACTGTGAAAATAACTTATGAAATTGATGATTGCTCTAGACATTTCTTAATTTAGACTTGAGGAAAAGTTTCCTTTTCTTTCTTAATCTCCGTTATAACACTGAAAGCATTACTTTGTTGTTTCTTATGCAGCCATTTGTGTCTATTTTTTAATCTAAAATGAATGTGGAACTTTATGCATAAGCTTAGCATGATTGGTTAAAATGGAAACCAAAAGAAAAGCAAACAACAACAAAAAAAAGCTTGGTTTTTCCCTGCTTTCCTCCTGCTGCTGCTATTTACACAGTATCTTAAGTTCCTAATAATTAAAAATCATGGTTCAGCTGCCTCTCCCCCTGAGATTAATTTACAAGGAAGTAAACATTCTTTGCTTTCTAGCTATTAAGTTTTAAGAAGACACACAGAACAATTTTTTTTAATTTATTTCTATATATATGCTTTTCATTTGCCTTTTTTATTTTTTTTTTTTTTATAAGANATTTTGATATCCTGCTACACACCCACCTCATGGATAAAGGGAAGGTGGTGGATGTAGATTCTTCCGGATTTTAGTAAGCCTTTTGATACTGTCCCTCATAGCATCCTTTTGAAAAAGTTGTCCAACTGTGAGATGAGTAGGTTCACAGTGCACTGGATGAAGAACTAGCTGGATGGCAGGCCTCAAAGGGCTGTAGTGAATGAGGGTACACCAGCAGTGTTCCTCAGGGCTCAATTCTGGGGCCAGTCCTGAGTTCTGTTCAAGATTTTTATCAATTTTTGGGATGCAGAATTCAAATGTCCCATTAGCAATTTTGGTAACGATACAAATCTGGGAGGTGCTGTTGACTGTCCTGAGGGATGAGTGGCCTTGCAGAGGGATCTAGATAGATTGGAGCATTGGGCAGTCACCAACAGTGTGAAATTTAACAAACCAAATGCTGGTTTCTGCTCCTGCGACAGAGTAACACCAAGCGTAAGTATGAACTGGGAGACGAGTGGCTGGAGATCAGCCCTGCAGGAAGGGATCTGGGGCTGCTGGTGGGCAGCAGGGTCAGTATGAGCCACCAGTGTGCCCTGGCAGCCAAGAGGGCAAACCCCAGCCTGGGGTGCAAACACAGCATAGCCAGCCGGTCAAAAGTGGTGATTATCTTGCTCTATTTAGTGATGGTGGAGCCTCACCTTGAGTGCTGTGTACAGTTCTGGGCTCCAGAATGTAAGAAGGACGTGAAGGTGCTCGAATGCATCAGGAGGAGGGCAACAAAGCTGGGGAAAGAGCTGGAAGGCATGTCCTGTGAGGACCGGCTGAGGACTCTGGGTTTGTCTAGTTTCTAGAAAAGGAGGCTGAAGGGAGACCTCATTGCTCTCTACAGCTCCCTGAGGGCTGAGCTCTTCTTTCTGGGATCCAGAGATAGGACGCATGGGAATGGTTCAAAGCTGTGTAAGGGGAGGTTCTGACTGGGCATTAGGAATTGTTTCTTTACCAAGAGGGCCATCAAACACTAGAACAGGCTTCCTAGAGTCTCTTCCAACTGAACTATACCATTTTCTTCCTTNCCTCTCCTCGCCTCGCCTCGCCTCGCCTCGCCTCTCCTCGCCTCTCCTTTCTCCTTCTCCTCCTTTCTTCTTTTCCTCCCCTCTCTTCTCATAGAAGGTCATGCCTAATCACATGATCCAGATGCTGGGATCAATAAGCATCAGATCTCTCTATAAACCATAACAGTTGGGAACAACAAAGCCATGAAAAGAAGATTAAAAAAAATACCTGACACTACTTCTTTCTTATTTTGGACAATTAGAAAATAACAGCCAATGTTTAGGACTAGTCAGTAGCGTGTCTATTGCCGTGAAAGCTAACAACTCTTAACTATAGCCACAGCCCTCTCACAAAAGCAGCTGTTGCCTATTCTTTATCTACCTCCTGGCTAGAAGAGGTCCTTCTTTAATGCCTGAGACCCTCTTTATCATTGTGCACTTCTAAAGCAAAAGAGCACCATTGTGATGTTATTGTAGCCTTTTATATACAAATGCATTGACACACAGAATCCATTGCTAGCAGCTGATAAGTGAAAAAAACCTGGTATTTACAGCTTATTTAGACTGGATTTGTATAATGGAAGAAAGCATCTAAAATGTATGATTCTTTTATTTCCTGATGCTCTCAATAACAGTACTCTTTTTAGACAATTTTATACTTGAACTTGTTTCTAATGCATCTCAAATACAGCACGTCTCTTTTCAGTTATTCACCTTCTTCCCACACACCAACCATAGCCTCTAGGGTGCCTTCATTTTTCTGGAAGCCTGAATTTGGTTGTAAGATCAACAGCACAGACTTCTCCAGCTGGCTGGAAAAAGCGGTACATCGCACCTACATGGGAACAGCAGAATTAGTCTTCTAGGAAAGATTAATGCAAAAGCTGCCATCCAGCCCAAAGCAGACACATTTTACAGTGGTGTTAAGACCACGGTGCAATAACACAGCCAAGGGATGCAAATGCTACAGAGGAAAGGAGAAAATGTCCTGTTAACGGTCTGCCTCGAGATGCAGCAATGGCTGAGAGGAAGCAGGGAGCAGCATGGACAGAAGGCTTACTCCACAGCTACACTACTACGATAAATATTAATAGAAGCAATAATCAGGCTCATTGACTGTCAGATTGAAGAAAAAAAAAAAAAAAAAGGCATCTCTAGCCACCCTTGTCTTTCTCAGCAGCAAAAACCTTGAAGAAAGTTCATGCATCGCTGGTTATAGATGAATCTTTACAGCATGTGCCTCCAGAAACACAGAAGTAGAACTCATTTCAAACATGGTTATTATCCTAGAGAGAATATTCTTCATTAAGCATTACTTTAATATTTCTATGCTGTACAAGATACTGATGCACTACACATTTTGCTCAATTTAAGCAGAACATTTTATAAAACCTGGCATTTGTGTTCAGTAAGCAATAATTAATAATCAGTGATTCTGGTGAATTGCATCTAAATGGATTCCCATGAAATTTTACTATGTATACATCATGCAGTTACTAATTAACTGGAATTGCAATTTTAATCTGCACAAACAAACATTCAATGCAAAACAACCCCTTGTGTGATCTACCTTTACCTTGGTATTAACTGAGTTCAGCTCTGATCATGAAAAATATTACTCACATGAGCAAATCAACTAGTATGAGTATGCCTAACAAAATACAGTGGAGGAAAATGCAGGAACAAGATAAAAAAAAAAAAAAAAACTCCCAATATTTCTCCCTTCTACTCTGTTTAAGAAGTCTTGTTGTGAGCACAGATTCATATTTGCGATGAACACAATTTACTTAATCAACACATAAAGACAATATTCCTTATTTATGTCTGGGTTTTGGGTTTTCATTCTGTTCGGATATTCCTGCCTATAAGAGGAAGTTAATACTTCACCTGTTATACATAATAGACGATGCAAATATGGAATTCCACCAAACATCTTTAAACACTATTGCTTTACTTACAGACTCCTACATAGTTATTGGAAATAATTGTGAGATAACTGTCACCTAGTACTGTTAAATTCCTAATTCTCCAATGCATGGGAACACCTTCCTTAACATTGATAGTTATTCAGCAGCTCATTCCACATAAAAGATGATTTTTCTTACACATTTAAATTCACCTGGGACCTTGCCATTAAACTGATGGGAATGAAGAACTTAGCTTCAGGTTACAATCTTCTTGCCTTCAAGTGCAACATATTACATGCTATTTGAGTGCTTTTACTGAATACCAAGGTGGCATGAAATGATGTTAGTATGTGTTTGTCTTGAGAATAGAAAAGTCTGGGTCTGAATAGTCAAAACACCTTTGTAGTTAAGAAAGTTCTACTGATGCACTATTAACGTGTGATGCAGCTGATGACTATTTCACAGAATAGGCACATGCCAGACAAGATTTAAAGAGTACACATGCAGTCTCAACTCTGACACTGGCCAACCACTCATCTGAAAAAATGCACTTCAGCAACTGCAAAATACCTAAGGTTTTCACTTTAAAGATAGGTTATTCAGCCAGTATGTTAGAAAACATGTTCAGAGTTTGGCATATGTAAACAACAGGTTTTTGTTTTCTCTTGGTGTAATGCATTATTGATTCTAAATTTGGAAATATTTCACATTTATGTAACACTGTGAAACTGAATATAATTATCTCAACAACATTTTTATATACAATATGTTTTACCTTGCCTTTTTTTTTGTCTTTAAAAAACCCATAGCAAAGGGGTAAAAAGACAGTAAGAAACAATGTCAGTGTACTACCAAAAAAGGCATTTTCAGGTGACTAAGCAATGATACCACATACGTAAAGACAAAATGTTTTGCACAGTGATTTTCTACCAGTTTATCCAGTACAAGAAAGTACAGGCAAGAGAAAATAGCATTTTAGTGCTATTTTAAGATCACAAATTCATCAGATTCTTTTACTTCATCCTTAAAGAAGAAGGCATTTAAGCATTTTAAGAGAGTACTTTTGATATAATAACGTGCTTAAGTGCCCTGAAAGACAGGGCACACCATGCTCACTGCAGCTGGAATGATTCCACAGAGTCTAATATTTCTGTGTTTTAACTTAACAGAACTTTTGACCTGTACGTTAGTAGAAGTAAAAAGAGACCATCAACCCATATAGGACCATGAGAAAGAAAGACTATGTTTACATTTCTATATTTAAATGTCTCTGAAGTGTCTACACAGCATCTTGTGTCCATTACTTAAGCTTGTAGGCACTATGTTAAATATGGCTACAGCAATTATCAACATTTCTTATTTTAAGTATTTTTTCTGCTTTAAAAAGATTAATCTATAGTCCAGGATTTAAAAAAAAAAATAATTACTGTAATTACTGTTTTATATTCTATCAGATAGCTTAATAAGTCAATTAAACTTTCAGAATAAAGACAACTAAGGAAAACATCCTAGATCCTGTACACTACAACACAGTGGCATAAAGGAAATTATACTGACTACTGAGAGTATTGATATTCAGGAGGAAATGTGCGTTTCTGGTTATGGTAGTAGACAGACTTATAAAATTAAAATTGAATTCACTGTTGTCTTTTAATCTTCTCTTACACCATTAGGCAATGCATTTATTTATCTTCTCTTTTTGCCACGGTCTCTTTTCTTTCCTGCAAGGTGTTTATACTTTTCATTGCTAGATAAATTAGCAATGGAGACGAATGATTTGCCTGTATGACTTCCGTATGGCAGAACTGGAAGTTAAAAAATGCATCCTTAGCTCACATATACGCATATGTGCTAAGTGGTGGCATTCAGCATCTTGCCAAAGTGGTTGGCACGGGAACTACCTGTTCACCAAAAATACACTGTATTTTCCATGGAAAACTTTCAGGTCTGTGTCTTAACTCTGAACAATAGTAACGGCGTTTATGTCTTTTTAGGCTGGTACATTGAAACAGATGCAGATATATGCAGTACTTCATAAGGTTATGAAATCATAAGTCTAACACTTATGAATTATACTAAGATATAAGTAAGTCTAATACTAATGCAGTTAGTTTTAACTTACCATATGACAAATAAGATTGCATGGAAAAGTACCAGCTATTGACTGGGGGTTGAACCACCCCAGGCTTTCAAAGAAACAGACTAAAAATGTAAACAACCTCCCCTCCAAAAACACAACAGCGGAGTTTTTGTGGGGACCACACCTCAGTTCCCACATGATATCTGTCTATATTGTAAAGAGTAATAAGAGAGTCAAAGATTTGCAGAATCTGCAAGATGTTTGCATTTGCCATGTATTCAAAACTTCACATATTAAAATAAGACATTTCTTTTCCTGCTTATAAAGCAGATAGAAGACAATTTTCATCTGGCTCAAGAATAAGATGACACAGAACAGAAAGATGTATGAAAATATGTTTGCTCATTGAATTAAACAAACATACTATAAAACTTTGAAAAGGTCTTTATGGCATGTAGGGTCAAAAAGGAGCATTTGGCTTTTGTTTTAGTCAAATGACTGTTTCTAGGAGAAACCATTCTTCTGTTTGACTAAAATTTTTGACAGGATGGAACACTGCTGCTGATGCTTTTTGTATCTCACCATAGTAATCCTTAGCCTAGGACCTCCTAGTTGTCACTACAGAAACTTAGAAGCTAAAATCTCTACTAAAAAAAGGAAAGTTCTCTCTCATTTTATTCTTGACTTTCAGTATCAAAACATAGAAGCAAATTCAAAACCTTCACAACTTGGTTGCACAATTAAAAATTAAACATGGCTGCACATATAAAACAGTAATCCCACAAAGTAAGGAAACACATGCACGTATGCCTATCACAACATTGAGCAGAACTAGAATAGCTTAATATGGTTTCAGTAGACTTGCTTTTGAGTCAACACTTTGAAGGGATATACATAATTTTTGAGACAGTGAGAAAAAATTAGTGGGATACACAGAAATATTTTTTTAAAGAAAGAGTATTATTTTAGTAGATATATTACAGAGCTAGGCCAGCAGAATTTAAGACATCTCTATTTTGTTGAGCAAAACCAATGGACTAAAGGATACAAAACACATGCATAGGCTCCAGTTTAGGTATCAACCATAAAACAGATATATAGCACTAGATTAAAATGAGCTACAGTGCATCAAATCACAACACACTACTTTTTCCAGTGTTACCGTATTTCACTGTCATCAAGATCTTACAACAAGCCACATTTCTTTTCAAGTCTCAGCTCCAATAAACTGTAGGCACTAATTGACCATCTCTAGTAAATACCAGGCTTTGAGCCCTGCTAGTTAGGCTAGACGGCTTAAAAGTCTTTGCCTTACACATCACAGTCTCAAATACTACATGACAAATAAAATGCCACAAATGAACTGACCATTGATATTCGAGATTATTTAATGCTTTTCTTTTTATATTTGCCAACAGAGTTCTGTGGCTCACACATCCACCCACCCAAAAAAAAAAGCAAAAAATCAAAACCAAAACACACAAACAAAACACCACCTAAACCCAACAAACCCCAGATTTTTTTTTTTTTTAAGTAAGATAAAAAAGTATAATTCTACTAACAAAAAAAGAATTCACAGGTATATATACAGCAGTGAACTGAAGAGCCTGATCTCTTTCATGTCTCTTTCCTGCAAGTAGAAATTTTACTGATGAACATAGGCTTGCAAAATTATACTGAGAATGTTGTACTGTGCAATGGATGAGACTGTTGTTAGAGACAATGCAAACAGGGAATTCAGTGTGTCTGACAAGGATTAGATCACAGAATCCACAGGGCTAAAGAGACAAAAATACACCGTGGGACAGGGTGACCTTTCAATTTCAATTTTTTACCCAGATGTTTCCTAGCCTGTGGAAATAAGTAAGTCAGTAAATAAATAGGATTATTTCAGACCCTCAGTTTGCCTTGAAGCTGTAACAGCTGCTGGCCTTTTGACTTTTAGTGCACTGGCAATCTTGGCCTTACCCTTGGAGGATGGCAAGTGCCTGGAGCGTAACGTATGTATCACAATCCTGATATTGGGCTGCCACTTTCCTCCAAACTGCCATGTCTCTCCAGAGGTTCACAGGCACAAAGGATTCGTTGATATCTTAATTATTCCAGAATTGAAATCTCATCCTTCAGTTTCACAGAATCACAGCATGGTTTGGGGTGGACGGGACCTTAAAGATCATCTAGTTCCAACCCCCCTGCCCTGGGCAGGGACACCTCCCACCAGACCAGGCTGCTCAAAGCCCCTTCCAGCCTGGCCTTGAACACCTCCAGGGATGGGGCATCCACAGCTTCTCTGGGCAACCTGTTCCAGTGTCTCACCACCCTCACAGTAAAGAATTTCTTCCTGATATCCAATGTAAATCTACCCTCTTTCAGTTTGAGGCCATTACTCCGTGTCCTATCATTACACTCCCTGATGAAGAGTTCCCCGCCATCCTTCCTGTAGCCCCTTGAGGTACTGGAAGGCCTCGGAGCATTCTCTTCTCCAGGCTAAACAACCCCAACTCTCTCAGCCTGTCCTCATACCATTCATTGGCATCCACCCACTAGCTCCTACAGTTGTTGCACTAGGCCCTAGAAGGTGGGACAAAGGCTTCCTAAATTCATGTGACCATGCGGCAACAACGCAGCAGGTGGCTCATGTTGTTCCCTACCACGTAAGACTGTATCAGTGGCAGCCAAGGTTTTACTTTATCATTTAGCACTTATTTATTTATTTTGTATAGAAGATACAGTGGAGGTAATCTGTTATTTAGGACATTGAGGTAGAGTCTATAGAGCCTGACTTTTAATGAACTGAAACAATACTATGAGATTTCTGTGAACATTCGGAATTAATCAATGCAGCTCAGTTCTGAACACAAAATATCCAGTATTTGCACTGATACATGTAACAGAGTTTAGAAATCTTTATTTACAACGCAAACTGAGGACAAAGTAACAAAGGGAAGTTGAGAAAAATCATAATCTGATCACAGAAGGAAAAAAAATCTCAATTGACTAAATTCTAACATAGAATAAAACCTATACCTCCATCCCCTCAGTACAGGTGCTGAACAGCACACAGGCATTAGAAGACTGATGGTTTACAGTGGAACTGTGCTATAACATACATGTGAATTCCACACACACACTGACAGAAATCAAAATACATTAAAAAGAGCACCTCATAACTCTCAATTTTTTTTAGGCCCTCTTTGGTGGTTTAACCTTGTCTAACAGCCAAAAGCCCACCCAGCCATTCTATCACTCCCCCTCTTTAACAGGACATGGGCAGAAAATACAACAGAAAAGCTCATGGGTGGAGATAATGACAGAGAGATCACTTACCAGTTATGGTTAAGGGCAAAACAGACTTGACTTGGGGAAATCAATTTAATTTATTGCCAATTAATAACAGAGTAGGATAGTGAGAAATAAGAACAAACCCAAAACCACCTTTTCCCCACCCCTCCCTTCTTCCCAGGCACAACTTCACTCCCAGCTCTTCTACCGCCTCCCTTTGAGCAGTGCAGAGGGATGGGGAAAGGGGACTGCCATCCGGTCATAACACTTTGTCTCTGCTATTCCTGCCTTCTCACACTCTTCCCCTGCTCCAGCGTGGGTGTCTCTCTCACAGGAGGGAGACAGTCCTTCATGAAGCGCTCCAACATGGCTTCTTCCCACAGAAAGTCCTTCATGAACTCTCCACAGTCCTTCAGGAACAGCCTGCTCCAGCATGGGTCCTCCATGGGGTCACTAGTCCTGCCAGAAAATCTGCTCCAGCATGGGCTCCTCTCCATGAGCTACAGCTTCCTCCAAGGTATGTACGCCTGCTACATCATGGAGTCTTCCACAGGCTGCAGGGTGCATATCTGATCCACTGTGGTCCTCCATGGGCTGCAGGTGCACAACCTGATTTACCATGATCTTCTCCAGGGGCTGCAGGGGAATATCTACACTGGTGCTTGAAGCATCTCCTCCTCCTCCTTGTTCAATGACCTTGGTGTCTGCAGGGCTGTTTCGCTCACATATTCTCACTCCTCTCTCCCAGCTGTTGTTATGCATCTGTTTTTTACTCTTTCTCAAATATGTTCTCATAGAAGGCACTATCAATGTTGCTCATGGGCTCAGCTTTGGCCAGCAGTGGGCCCATCTTGGAGCTGGTTGGAACATGGGGGCAACTGCTTGTGGCTTCTCACAGAAGCCACCCCTGCAGCTCCTTGCTACCAAAACCTTGCCACAGAAACCCAATACACCCTTGAAACAGAAGAAGCCTGAATCTGTTTAGTGATACAAACTGTGATTCTATAAGTACGAAAAAATACATGAGCAGAAACATGCCTTAAAAAACCTGCTGCTTGTATTTGGAAAGCAAAGTCCTTCTTAAAGGTCTGCAGAAGTGGTGTTTCCGCTGCCACAAAACCACAAAGTGATACTGTGCTTTTGAAACGCAGAACAGCAGCAGCTCTGTGAGCAAAGACAACATTTAGTACTAGCTGTGGCATGCAACACATTATCTACAGCAAGTATCATTCAAACATAATGGTTTGAATTTCAAACTATAGTTTCAAACTATAGCTTTCAATAGTTTTCAAACTATAGTTTTCAAACTATAGTTTCAAACTATACCAAAATGACAGTGCTACTCTGTGTCACGCTCAGGAATATGGGGAATAGATGGCTACATCTCCTTACAACCTAGTAGACCTAGTAACCACCTACTCACATTTAAGCCACCTGATGTGATGGATCTAGTAACAAGGTATTGTCAGACACTCTTTCCCAACATAGACTAAAAAAGGGGGACCGAATGTGAATTAAATATTGAGATTTCATGGCTATAGGAAAAACAATATAAATTCAAGCCTCAGAAAAGAAGAACTTTAATTTCAAACCTAGTAGTTACACAGCTCTGCATCATGGTCGATGTACTCCAGGTGCAGAGAGCAAAGGATCAGAGCAGACCGGAGTACCTTCATTATGGCTCCCAAGAAGCAGTGTGACGTCAGACCAAAATTAAAGCAGTTCAGTGTTCATGGGTCTAGGTTTCCCCATAGAGAAATATATGTATTTCTCACAGATANAACATGCAAATAATTTCTGGAAAACAGTGCATTAGCCCTGACAATGACCACAGAAGAGATGTAAGCACCTGATGGTGTTGGGATCTATTCCAACATCTGTCAGTTAATCGATCCTAAGCAGACACAAGGATTACACCACAGAAAGCTCGAGGAAATTGTTCATGATTATACAAAATTATTATACACGACGTATTATAATTAACTGACATTAAAAGGCTAGGAAAGAGCAACTGTATTAAATATTGGGAATGTTATTGGACTATATGATACTATTGGCCTGTATGAAACTACACCTGGGGGGCCAGGTAGGAGTTTATTCGGTCCTCTGCTTCTCTTTTTGTGAAGGCACAATTATTTCTCAAGAAAGTACATCCCAATGTTCCCAATTATTGATGACTTCATCAGATGCCATACCCCACTGTTACCTCTCCTTTTTCTACTCTTTCTTCCATGGGCATTTTTGAAAGTCTCTGATACGGTGTTCAAAAACAAAAAAAGGCCAAGTACTGCATCTACCAGAATGACTAAATTGGATGAAAGCTTGAAAACCTTGTACCAGTACAAGTTTCATGATTCCACCACACTCCAGAGAGCTCAGATAATGAGTAAAAGCCAGCATCTAGACTTCTGCCGCTTTTTTTTTTTCACACAAAGTTGGTGGAGAAGCGGAAACAGCAGAAGACCAGGATGTGTGCAAAGTAAGCCACAAGATGAAGTTATTTTAAACCTTAAGTTGATTTGTGCTATCTTCTGAGAGACAACGTGCTGCAAGCTAGTGTAATAGCTTGAAGAGCAGTTACTGTGCAATCACTAGGGCAAACACTACACTCCCGAGGAACTGTGCCCCAGGGAACAGGCAGTCAGGTGAGAAAAAGGAATAAAAATGCCACTCCTTACCAGCAGAGATTTTGGGTGTGCATGCATATACAGGTGCACAAATGAAATGCTGGGAGAGGAAGGGTGCAGCAATACTCCAGGAGAACACTTCCCTGGAGGAGGGAATTGTTCATGCCCATGTATTGACAAAGGTTTTACCAATGATACCAGAGAATATAAAAGCTATCATCACTCAATCAAAACACATTCTCATTTGCTCTGAAGTGCACAGTGGTCAGAAGATTTCTGAGAAAGTGTACTAGTAATAGAGCAAATAAAGAATTCCCCTTCAAGTATACCTTTCCAAGAGAATGGCTGCCCCAGCGAGGCGCTGCTTTGTAAGCTCACTCTCTCTTGAAACCCATTTACAGTTTTGGTCTCTAAAACACCCTTCAGCATCGGTTTGACAATTTCATTTTATGTTCTAATTTAAACAACCAGTTCTTTATGTCTGCTTTAAACTTAATACCGATCATTTAATCTAAAGCCTCTACGTGCATGTCATTCACTCTATTACACTAAAATAGTTCACTATTCACCTTTTCAAAATTAACTGTTATATCTATATCTCTCATGCTTGCCCTCAGACATTAAATTTTTGAAATGAGAAATCCTTATCTATTAATTTTCCTGTACAGACTGTTTTGTCCCTTTATACTTTACTGAAGTAATGGATCCTCTTTCTCATAGTTCTATAAGGTTTTTTTTTGAGGTGGACAACTAAGCAGCAGAGATTTTCATCATAGTGTTACATAATCACTGAGGCTGAAAGGAATTTTCATTTGGCCCAACCCTCATCAAAGCAGGTTGTTTGAGCCCAGCCCCTAGCTAGTGAAGTCCTGATCACATCCAGGCATGGAGGTCCTTCAACCTCTCTAGGTCCCTGTTTCAATTTTGGCCCCACCCTTTGTGAAAAATTTCATATTTATCAAGACAGAATTTTGCATGTCTCAAATTCAGCTCATCACATCTTGTCTTGGCACTGTGCGCTTCAGCCTGACGCCTGGGCAGCAGCACCCTGGCCCTGGAGCCTCCCCTGGGTCGAGGCTTCTGCCGCGCTACATGGCACTTCGCCACCACTGCGATGTAGTCTCCAGCACATTCTGGGCCCCCCTTACACCACTCTTGCTGCCATGCTGCTGCAACAACTGCTCCACTATTAAAACTGAGCAAATAAAAATTCAGTAAACAAAAAGTTACAAACGAAGTCACAATCTACAGGAAGAAAAAATGAAACAAAACAAATAACAACAACAAAAAAAACCACTGCAAACCCCGTCTCCTTCCCCAAGGGATGGTATGAGAAGTTTGTTATACTTTGACCAAATAACAGTTTCTGCCACAACAGATTATCAGTGTTGTTTTAAAGCTCACAGTGGAGTAACAGTCAAATGAAGACCATATCCTCCAACAGATTCCCACTAACAATTTAACATCAATAATTAGGAATGATCGTTGATGGAATACATGTAACATATGCTGTGTTTTTTGTGTTGGGATGGCAGCAATGCTCCTTTGGCTATTCTGGCATGAGAAATAACAAGTCCCCACAGAAGAAATAGGATCAACAGGTCATTTTCCTGAATTTTTAGAGAAAGGTCATCATCTACTACAGACTACTGTGGCATGTTTCCTAAAGAAACAGTGTGGATACAGAAAATTTTGCTGAATTTGATGCTACAAGTTAATATAAAATTCAAAAAGTTATAAGCAAAGAAGGGGCAAATAATGAGGGGTGAAAACAGAAAGGAGGGAAACAATTAGGGTAAGAAGGGCAAAGACAACTTTATGGAGGCTATTCTTACACATTTTTATTAATTATAAAGCGTTCAGCAAAGTTCCATTCAACTTCAAAAGCTGAGAGCTCAGCCAAAATTCCAGTTCACCAACATAGGGAGCTTCTAGGGTCCACAGTGCCACCACTGGAAAGCCACTGCTTTTCTGACCAAAACTTCAAGACACTGGTTTGTTTAATGTGAACTTCTGAAGCTTGTTTAATCCAAGCCCCAACTACCAACTGTAGCAAAACCAGTCATCCCTCTGAACAGAATGCTAGTGTGAAGCTGCACGACTGCACCACCTGTCCACTGAGAAAACTGAGGAAGAGGTGCTCCAAAGATAAAAAGAGCTAAATAACGCAACAGCTCATGCTAGGTGTGATAGCAGCAGTCTGTTGGCAATTTATTGCTGTATAATGAATGCCCAGAATATATTGCACGCAATGAATCAGAGGCTGAATTTAGTTGTTGTCCTAGAAAAGGAAATAAAAATCTGNCATAATATTTGCATCTGTTGATTATCCTAAGTCTCAAAACTTAATTTGCTTTGCTGTATCAAAAAAAGTAATGCTGTCACATTACAGCATTTTACTTAGGAGCCAAGGTCCTGAGTGCCATACTTTTGCAAAGTGTTTTAACACAGTGGGGTGCTCCTATCTCCATAACTTATTTCAAAAAGTTTTATAGCTTAGTGGTATTTTCTGAATTTTGTTTAAATTTTACACTACCGCTTTGTACATTTTTATTGCCTTGACACCAGAAATTCTATTAGTATAGCAATAAGGAAGCATTTGTGCCAACAAAGCAATAAAAAAACCCACAAATATAAAAAAATCACCAGCTCCCCCACCAGTCTCCGGCGCTTTGAAATTATGTTCAACAAAGCAGTTCTAACATTCAGGACGTTCAGGAATCTGAATGCCATTCTCAAGAGATTATTTCTTTCTTCTTTGTCACTCTGCCAACATCACTGTCTTAATGAAAGAACATGCAAACAACAGGTGGTGTTATTTGTTTCGGATGATTATCTGTATCTCTTCAACGAAACCCTAAAAGTCTTTCACACTGGTCTTGACAATATGCAAAAAGGGATCTCTCCAAACTAAACATGGGTCTTCAGTCTTGGGTTTTCTTTCTCCTCAATGGCATTACTTCCCTGATCGTGGCTTTCACACCAGTGGGACTTACAGTAAACACTACGTATACTCCCGGTGTCATTATAGGTGAAAAAATCTACGTAACTAAAGAAGAATGACAACCAGTCTCTGCCACTGTTAAGGCATAAACCTAGCAGCATTTTTTTGACAGGAATGATTTTGTTATTTTATTACACTGAAGACCAGAATTTAGCCCAATTTGCCAGGGATGAACACTTGACATTAAATCATTCTGCATGACTGTACTGCTATTCACTTTAATTTGCCCCCCCAAACATTAAGTCTGTTTGGCAAGGTTAAACACCTTACTACGAACATAGCCCTGAGTGTAAGGCGAGACAGATTCCCCAGACAGTGTCAAACGTAGCACTCATTGCTTATCTTTCAAAGGAATCCATTTAAATGTACAAAATTCAGTTATGCACTGTATGACCTGGTAGTGCTAAATCCAGCTCAATTCCTTCTTTAAAAAGCAAGCACTCAGTTTTCAGTTATTGGTTTAACACATAAGTTACCTCTCTGCAAAGCTAGACTTAGCAAATTAATAAGCCTGTGCAAAACCGAGAGCATTTAATGGCAAAATCTATAACAAAATACAGCATTTAATGCTACTAAATTAATTACACCATGGAAATATGTATTATAATTTTGATTACTACTAGTACAAACATTGACATAAGATGAAACCTGAGGGAGAAGTGGTGTATGACATTTAGTCCACAAAACACAATTGTTTCTTCAACCACATTTAGAAGACCAGGAAACCTTGGATACTTTCAACACTGCTAGGGCATTTAAAAGTGATCTGAAATGCCACAGGTTTAACATTTCCAAACAAACTGTGCATTGCCGCGTCTTGGGTAGCCCGGCTTTCAGAAAGGCCTTGACAAATGAAGGCACCTCAGTTCGAATAAGAGGAACAGTGTCCCTCATTTTCTTTTACCAAAGTCCTTTGGTGATGAAAATTCGTATAACATATGCCTCGGCTGTATGGACAACATCCCATTTCTCTTTGCACTGGACCTCCTTCCAGTGTTTCTGAATAAGTTAACCCATCCGTGTGCTTTGGCCATGCTACATGGTGATATACATTGAACTACATTTTGCATTTAAAATAGGCAAGCAAATTCTAAAATTTTGCAAGCAGCATCTTGCCTGGTAAGCTCTTAAGGAATGTGCATTTTGTCCATTTGGGGCACCCTCGGCTGATGTTCAATTCTGTGATGAGTTAAAACTCCCTCATCTGCCTCAAACATTGAATTTATGTTTCTAATTGCTTCTTTCCTCTTATCCTTCTTAATTTTTTGCCAAAACCTTCTTCTTGAGCAGATCATTTCTAGAAAATGTACCATCAGTTCTTACAGATATCTGGTCATAAGGAACAGAAAAGGCTGTTTTCACTACCTGACTAATACTTCATGTTCTTAGCTGGTATATCAGCAACAAAAGCCCCCCTCTGTGAAAGCTGACAGTGGCCAAGCAAGAAAAAGTGCGCATGAACTCACTTGTGTTCACAGTCAGCCCTTTCAAGATCCAGACTCAATGGTGCAAAACCAGAATTAGCCAGTGTCAGTGTTAAGACTTGAGAAAAAACTGACCAGGAATTTTAATATACTAAATATTTTAAAATTAGTTCTTCACTTAACTGTCAACACTTGGCTATACTGTCAGAAAATAATAAACATTCTTAATATTGTTATGAAATGCAAAGCAAAAAGCACATTTTTTTTTTTCCTGTCCTCAGTGCCCACTGACACCTGGTGTGTAAGCAAGTGTGGCATCATATTAGATTTGGCTCTTTGTGTGAGTAAATATTAAGGTAGCAGGAGAGGACTAGTTCAGAACTCATCTGCTTTACAAGACTTAGAGTGATTTTGAAAAGGAAC
Organism: Rynchops niger; assembly: GCA_013400035.1. NCBI lineage: Eukaryota > Metazoa > Chordata > Aves > Charadriiformes > Laridae > Rynchops > Rynchops niger. The sequence goes on from VXBH01004697.1 coordinate 192,956, forward strand.
TTTTCAAGAAAGGGGGAAAAAAATTCATCCAGTATTCCTCCCAGAGTACTGCTCTTCCCATACCTAATATTTATTCTAAAGACTCACTTTCACTACTGACAGGGAGGACAAAGTATCATTTGAAACCAAAAATTACCAGAACTAAATTTGATTTTCCTGCATTATCATCAGCAGCTAGCAGGATCTTGTTAGCACATAATTTATTGCATTAAGTTATGAGTAGGGATTTTGCTGGCACTTACATTGTAAATGGGTGAATTATTTATTCCAACACTTTGTTTCTAGTAACTGAAAAAACTGAGTATAATAAGGTATATTTGTAAATTCTGTGAAATTCTCATATGGTGAGAGGAGGAGATATTTCACAGGATGCGTGGGAAGCTCCCAGCAGAAGAAAATGAAAAACATTTTTGCAAAGATTTATTTATAACCAAATAGCTTTTTACCTGAGAAAAGTACAAAGGTGTAACACTTTTATGCACCCATAAAAATGAATTGTTTCTTGAAAGAATGTGTGCTACTGACAGCTCATTTTATTACTAGAAGGCTGTAATAGAGCAGGTATACATGGTATTGTAAGATAAATGGAAGGCTGACAGCTGATTTGAACAACCTCATTAGCTAATATACTAATATAATAGATTATTTTTTATAAAGCCCTTGCAAAAAAACAAAACAAAACAAAACAAAACAAAACAAAACAAAACAAAAGAACCAAAACCCAAACCCACCAAAAAACCCCAAACCCCAACAGGTCAAACCCAAAATCTATTTTGTTTGATTCCTACCAGGACATTTTCTCTTCCTTCACACTGAAATAAACCACAGTTTACTTCAAAGACATTTCAACGGAATATTGATGAGTGTGGGCTAATAGCTCCAGATTCAACTCATTCCAAGTGTCAATTATGCCCCAGGATCACTGTCAGTGTTTGCCTAATAATTTTTTAGTTGCTTTGACTTTGCCTGTTTTACTGTGGAATTTTCCATCTCTCTCTTACTATACTGGAAGCTTTTGCAGCTCTGCAGACTTGGTGCTGCCATGCTGATAGCAGCATCTGACATTTTTTTCTACAACAGAGACAAGGAAATAAACTGTATTGAAGAGCCTGTATTCTTCCCTCTCTGCCTGGAATGCGGTAGCTGAAATGCTCTCCTAGCTTTACACTACGCATTGCAGTTTGGCAGACTTTCTCTCCACTGCAGGGGAGCCAAAGAAAAATGGCACCCAAGGATGCAAAGATGGCTAGGAACAGGGTGAATGAATATACGCCAGCCTCCAGTGCAGCTTTACAGTCAGAGTATTGGCCAACAGTGGAGTCAGACCAGCAGAAGCAAGAGAAGATCTGCCAGAAAGCCAGATGAGAACCCAGATGTCATTGCTGGGGAAAAAACCCCACACCAACAACAACCCCCACACACACACATTTCCGAGCTTCGTACGTGGACAACAGAGTTGCCAATTTATCACTTTAGCTGTCACAGGAACTGACTTGGAATGCTAGATCATTCGTAACAGACTGATAAAGTTTAGTTCTCTGATAAACATTAATAAAACATGGCACAGGACTACAAGTTAAACTGAAGAAAACAGACAACATTGATTTACATTACGCAAATTAGATTTTTTGTGATTCTCTGTCTGGATACATTAGTATCAGACTGTAACATGTATAGACCACAAATACCACTGTATTCATTGTAATTTTTAGAAGTCAGTGCTTTACTTCCAGTATATTTTTTAAACAATATCTGAACTGGGTTATTTTGGTTTTACTGTACACTGCAATGTATACTGCAAACAGAGTAGGATGGATGGAACATTCTTTGAAATCCCACTGGCTTCCAAGCACTCTTGATTATGTCTACAAATTTACATTTAATAATACACAAGTAAATGCCCACCTTAAATTTTCAACGTTAGTGTTGCAGTGTCAAAAAAACCTTCAAAGATATGAACTGCCCCAATGAATATCGCTGTCAGAAATATTTTACTTCTTTCCACACCAAAATTAGCACTCTTTGTCAAAATGACATCTGCTCATATTAAGTTTATTAAAAATTTTATTTGCTCTAAATTCACTACAAGGATCAGCAAAACTCAGTGGGGACTGCCTTCTTTTATGCCATATTATGAAGTATTCTATTCAGCCAATGGTAGAGACACTTCGGTGACCATTGGACAATACATACATTTTCCCCTTAATTTCTTTCTCTTATGCCATATATATCTCCAAATAAGATTCTCATACATGCTGCTACCAGGTATAATTTTTTATGCCCTCCCTTCAATACATTTAAATGTAATCTTTACCCTTGTTTTCTGCAATGTGAAACTGAGATAGCTACAGAAACTTAGAACTAAAGAAACCACAAAGTATGTGCGTGTTCCAAGAGACTACTACAAGGGTCCTGTTGTTTATGACAAGGGGGCATTTTTTATCAACGATAAGGGCAATGCAACATTTGAGTCTTTAATATAACTACAACATAGCTCTTTCTGGTTTAGAGTTGCATAGTGCCTACCGCTACCAGAGATATTCAGGGTTTTCAGTGTGAATTTAGAGGCAAAGTCAGATTCTTTTAGAAATCCAATAAAATTACTAGGAACAGTACACTTGCTTCCATCAGGACATTCCAGCAGGCTCTGTACTGCAGCTGAATTTTCCCAAAGTGAACCCTCTTTGATCGAAGGGTGGAGGATTAGCAGCTGATCTAAAACGAAGCCGTTAGGTAATGCCCCACGATACTTCTGATCTGTGTGGGCTGACCTGCATTTCGACGTACAGCTCCACTAAGGTCAGTTAATTTCCTCAGAAGCATAGGAGTTCACACCTACAGATTAAGTTCTAAAACTCTCTGGTGAGTCGAGAAGCATTACCTTCATTACAGCCAACAAAATACATCCTGAGCACAGATATTCACAAACACACACATAAAAAATCTGCAGGTAAGGAATGGTAGAGGAAACTGGTCATAGCATATTAAAAAGGTTTTATCTGTAATAAATTCACCAATAATTGCTCTAGGAGTAAGCATACATTCCGTGAAACATTTTCTCCTAACTTCCTAGTACATTTTCTTCTTTTTTTCATGTAAATGTTCCCATTCCTAATTGAATTCAGATCTTCAAAAACATGTGATTTAAAAACTACAACTCTATGGCACTTCTTGGTATTGTGTTCACATCACAATGTTTTGTAATATTCTTTTTCCTTAATGCAAAGTTTTTCACTTGTGAGAGTTGTGTTCATTTATGTATTAATTTAGGTTCATTTAGGTGTGTTCATTTTGATGCCTAACACTACATCAACCTGCTTCCTCAGAATAAACACTCTTCCATTTCTTTAAAAGAGGAGGGAAAAAAAAGAAGCCTAACCTTAATGACATCTTTAAACGTACTTGCATTTAAACTGCTCCAATTAAGCTTCAAACTTTGCACCTGGAAAGCCAAGTGGGTTGAGGGACAAATACTTTTCCAGCTCAATTATTACAAGATTAGGTTAAGAGATCACCTGCATGCTGATTAGCATATAGTAATAGCACTCTTCAACTTCAGAAAAGTCAAGCAGAAAGCAGAAATCACCATCTTGTGCTAGCAACTACAGCAAGTTCCTTTTAGTTGGGAGTCCTATCTTTTGCTCATACAGTTACGTATGTCTTACGGTTATGCAGTCAAACCTCAGCCTGAATATTCAATTTCTACTGCAGTAAAGAAAATTAGTCTTCTCTCTCACTTCAAGTTCTCATTTGAATTTTAGATGGTGTTGCTGTATGTGATTCACTTAAGGGTTTGAAGTTTCTTTCAGATCATAGCTGCATTTTGAGGGCTGCAGCTTTTAATAACATCTGCCATTTTTTTTTCTCCCACCACGAAGTCTATGCCATTCCTCCTACTTGAAATCAGAGGAAGAAATAAATATGGGGAAAAAGTTCATTAGTTTTAACATCTTCAGAGAAGTGTATCAAATGTATTCACCAGCGTAGTTTTAAAAGACAGTTTTAAAGATGCACACCATCTTTTTCTTCCTCAGCTTCTCTTGTTTTCTGAAGAGACCTTAAGGGCAGGTAAGCTTGAAACAGATTTAGGCCAAGACTGTACTATATCACCATATTGCATATGGTGACCATAACACATATGAACTATTCAAGTGCAGACACATGTAAATGTACAGAGAAAACAAAATAAATGTTTCTTGAATATCTCAAATGTTTATGACTGCACTCAAAACACGTTTAATCACAACCTCCTATTGATTACAGAACACTCTGTATAAGGCAGTTTGAAAAGATAATGCCTAGTGGGTTTATGCTTTGAACTTCAAATGATCATACGTTGTCTATTGACTAACTAGCGCTGATGAAGGGTCCTTAGCTAACTTTCTTCTTAGTTAACTACTTCAGAAAAAAATTTACATCACCAAAAAGAAGACAAAGAAAAGTAAGGGTTCTCTGCTGCGCACAATTTTTACATACACGACCCATGCCAGAAAAATACCTGTTAAATTATTTTTTTAAGATAAAGTAATCCAAATTGAAAACAGAATGTTAAAATGTTTCCAGCACACATGGCTGAACTTTTACCATACTGTCCTGCGCTGGTTACAGCTGAGACAGGATTAATTTTCTTTCTAGTAGCTGCTGTGTTTTGGATTTAGGAAGAGAATAATGCTGATAACACATAGGGTTTTAGTTGTTGCTATGTGACATTTACATTAGTCGAGGACTTTTTCAGCTTCCCACAGAAACTGAGAGGAAGCACAGACAGTACAAGCTGGCCAAAGGAATATTCCATACTATAGACGTCATGCTCAATATAGAAATGGGGGTTGGCTGAGGGGGCAGGGATGCACGATCACTGCTTCGGACAGGCTGGGCAATCAATCATCCTGTGGTCACAGCACCTTGTGTTGTACCACTTCATTTTGTATATTCTTCTACCAGTATTATTATTGTTGTTATTGTCATTGCTATTGTTATTTTCCTTTTCTGATAATGTTCTATTAAATTGTCTTTATTTTGGCCCATGAGGGGTTTTTTTGTTTGTTTGTTCCCCTCCCTATCCTTTTCTCCCTCTTCTCCCTACACTCCTGGGGTGGTAAAAGGGGAGAGAGAGCAGAGTGAGCGAGCGGTTGAGTGGTCCTAGTTCCTGGTTGGGGTTAAACCACAACATGGCCCCAGCGTATTTTAAGCACAAAACTAATCCAGTTTATTATGACCATTTATTCTCCAGGGTGGGCAGACTCAAGCTTTTAGATCAAAACCGAGAGTCCTTCAATTCTGGTCCACAGGCCAGAAGCATAATCATACCCCCAAATTGTTTTACTGCAAGAAAGATCAAAGACTCCCTGAAACAAAACAAGTATTTCCACACATTTAGGGAAGCAAATTAATGGAAGAATGTAAAAATTAAAAAGGACCATCCAAAGCTCAGTGTACTTTACTACGTTAGTGAAACAGAAAAAAAAATGTGCAAGTAAGGCTTTGGGTCTGATTTAATTTGATGTCTTCAATTTGTCTGGTTAAAGATGTTTATGAGAAGGCTGTTTACTACATTTGGTCAGACCCTCAAATCTAAGAGAGTGAGCTTCTGCGTACACACAGAGGACTTGATTTCCACTAAGACCTACTTACACGGAATAAAGAAGACTTTCTAAATGAACATATTTGTTCATGCAGATGCACGTGCAAACAGATCTGCTACCAACATACTGAACTAGAATCTAAATCTGAGTTCTGTGGCCCAGTCCAGCCCCTCCCATAGCATTTAGTTCTTCCTTCCGCTACTGATTATTCTTACAAGAACAGAAACAATCTGCTGCAACAGATATGGTGACTGCCATTCAAGGAAAACCATCATATTCATAATTGTACAAACAAAAGCTGCTGATGACACTAATTAACAAGTGCCATTAGACAATTAAGTGACTGGGGATGTAAAAAGCGAATGTATTATGTACTCCTTGGTATGCTTGACAATACATACATCACGTTTAACAGATGGCAAAGAAATTGTAAACCTTAACTTTAAAAAAATATTAATTTTTTTAACTGCCTGTCAAAGCAAGGATTTCTTAGGACCAAGCCAAGACAGAAGCAGGGATTTAATTCAACAGCAAAATACTAAGATGCTGCTCTGTACTCAGATGCCACAATGCTTTGAAGTCTTCCTAGAACTGTACCACAGCTGCAACTCAAACCTAAAAGGGTAAAACGCACAATGACATTCCCATCAGTCATAACACACAAGATTACAAGATTCACTTGATGTCACCTATGTACTAGGAATTCTTGTGAAAAATACTAAAATAAATAAAAAAAAAAGAATATTGCATTCTTTCTCTCATATAGCAATATGAAAGGAAAAAGTGTGCAGCCATTGCTTGTCATTGCAGCCCAATGACAAGCATTTCCTGCAAACACCATTGTAATTTACAGGACAGGGATCTACTCTGGAAATGTGCTGCAAACAGTAATTGACAAACAATTATCTTATTATCTCTTATCTTGCAGGATATATATTGACCAACAGTTATTATCTTTTCAGAGTGTTTCTTCGACCATTATTTCAGGAAATCACAAACAATAATAAGCTCTTGATAATCATGGTAATATACAGGACAAATCTAAAGAGAAGAAAAAGTAATTTCATTAAGCTTCCGTACCACCTTCTCATTTTTTTATTTCAGACATGTATTACCTTTACTATCAGAAAGAGAAGCACTAGCACATACTAGTGAACTCATGAACTACTCTTTTTACTGTAGAAAGCAAGCAGTCACTGAAATCTATTCTCATCCTTAAAAGAGAAAAAAATGAAAAATAAAGTTGTGATCTAAGCTATTATTCCTAAAATTTTGTAAGTATTTAATGTCACTACAAATCACTAAGCTGGTTTATTGTATATATTGTACATACTTTATTATAGATTTAAAAAAAATGAAGGTCTTTCTTCAAATAGGATGTTTTGAAATGAACTGTATACAATCAGTTCTAAATGTAATCTCTTAACTTTATGACTGAAAGGAAGAAACCCACCACTTTGCAATTAACTACTTAAATAAACGTGTAACGGAAAATATGTAAGATTAAATGACTGTCACAGGAAAAATGTGTGAAAACAAACCCCTCATATTAAAATAATTAGCCATTTCTTTTTCTGGCACTACTTTTTCTTTCCTATTTTACGTTTTTTATGTTTTGAAACACAGAACAAAAATTATTTCATAGAATTTTATAATCAAAAATTATATAAAATCCTCAGATTTGTAAAACAGCCAAAATCTTAAAATTAATTATAATTTCTTTTGCCTCTTCCACAAAATAAAAGAAAGAAAAAATAACACAACTTAAATGAAACCTAAAAAAACATAAATTAAACCTACGGGCATGATCCTTACATCATCTACTCAGCTCAACATGAGAATGATTCACTTCTATATAATTATTATGCTCCTAATTGACTTTAGCAAAAGCTCTATATTCAACAAAACCTCAAAATACCCTAAACATGTAACCAGATCAGACCCTAAACAGTGACTCAGATTTAAAAGGTTTCTAAAGGTGTATAGGTATTCACTACAAATAAAAGATTTGGTAGCACTCGACACCTGTATTAACAACATACAGGCTGAGAAGTGACCAACTGATTTTTTGAAAATGAGAGTAAGCCATTAGGTCATAAAGTTATGCAACACTGAAAAGAAATAAGCATAAATTAAGCACAAACAACATTCAAAAGGCCAGCTTTAATAACCAAAAAGAAGACATTCATAAAAAAATAACTGGAGGAACAAGACACCTTAGACCCTCTCCAAAGCAGAAGAGGAATTTGCCCTAATGCCCTATAGTGCTGCCTTCAGTGCTGTATATTTCTAATCATATGATCATTTATGTGCTATATATCTGTTGGACTTCAATGAGATAGACAATGTAGTAAAGCTCTTTTTCTCATTTCCTCATTCTTAACATTTTAATTTAATGCTCTGTCAGTAAATTATTTTAAATAAACCATTTTAAAAATAACTTAGAGATGGCTGGCAAAGCACTCTTTATAAGGAAATGACAATTACTACATTGCCCTATACCCTTACAGTGTAATTTTAATTCATCTGGGTACTTCTGTAACATTTAGTAACTAATTAAAAAAAAATAGAGAAAAAAATAATGCATCATTAATAGACTTTTAAAAATATGATAAACAGTATTAACGAAGGCAAAAATGTGGACAAAAATTAGTCAGTAGACGGTGCAAGAGAACCCCTACCTTCTAGTACATATGTGTCTTCCAGCAAATATAATCATAAGGACTGGCTCTTTGGAATAGAAGAATGAGAATGTGCTCCATTGTGCAACAAAAGGTTTGAACTATGTGTCCTTTTGAGTTTATTTTGTAATTAAAAGCAAAGCATGGGAAGGGAAAAAATAAAGATACCTGCCACTGCTGGTAGCCTACACTACTGGAGAAGATTTGAGTGTTCTGATCAGAAACTCCACTGTGATTATTTCATTTCTGAGTGGAAGACATACTAAATGCCATTCTTTTTACTAAAAAATATGCCTTATATCAGCACAGAAACAATCATTACCCTTTAAAAATACCAATACAACAAGTAGTCCACTGATATGAACAGAAAATGCATATTAAAAGCTTTTGCTTTTTCAAGGGGGAAAGAAAGCAATGGAAAACTATTTTCTGATGTGTACCTTTCAGCCTTATCACAAACCATGTCAACTACCGGCAATTCTTACACACTTTAATGAACATTCATTTCTGAGGGAGTAGCAGGTGTACAGAACAACCCATAATCAGTCTACAGAGTCCTTATTTTGGTCAGAACTGAAAATGAATAAGAGTATGATTCATCATTCAATAAATACAAGAACCCACCTGTGCCCTACACAAAGAACAGCACTCTGTGTGTGTCTTACTGGACTCGATGGGTTTGACTACACTTACGTGCTTGTAATGCTTAAATGGATCCTACAGAGATATTTTGGCCTTCACACTGAAAACAAGACGATGAAAATAAGCTGCATTTCCTCATATTCATAAATATCTAATTTAGTTCTCCTAAGAGCTTCACCAAAGTGGATTAAAATTATACTAGGATTCAATGTGGCCTCGGGGTACTTTTCACTAGTAGTTCTTTGAATGTACAGCCTAAGATGTTCAAGCATTATTTCTTAAAAAAAAACAAAAAAAAACAAAAACAAAAAAAAAAAAAAAAAAAAAAAAAAAAAAAAAAAAAAACAAAAAAAAAAAAAACAACAAAAACAAAAGCAAAGCACTCCTCTTCCCCTTACATAACAAAAATCCAATATGCTGACCACTCAGGACTGGGCCATAAAATCAAAGTTTACTTCAGCTACAAAACTGAGCACAAACTGCAGAATCACGGCCCAGTAAGGAAAAGAGACACTTTCCTATATTTCAGCACAGCTTCTGACTCTACTGTTTCCCAAAAAGATGTCTTCTGACCATATATACTGTAAGACATCACCTCATTTTTTGTCTCCAAGCTCAAAGGTTTTCTAATTCAGGATCAAAAAACAGAGATCGATTTTGTTCAGCTGCATAAAATACTGTGTTAAAAATGAATTTTATACATGGCCTATATACATTGCTAATCTTAAATTTATTATAATAAATACAATTAACCATAAAGATCCTAAACTTTTTGAATTATAGATGTAGAATGATAAAACAAGTTATTCTTGTTTTATCTGTTCTTGAAATAGTCAAAATAATCTGCATAATTTCTGGATTTCCATAATCCATGGTCAGAAACGGACTGGTCCATGACCATAATCCATGGTCAGGCAACTAAATTCTGCTTTTCTTCTGCAGCCTATACACTAGATGACATCACAAAGGTATCGAAGTACTCATGAAAATATGCAAAAGAGTTGTTTTCTACAAAGGAGAATTTTCCACACATACTTGTTAAACTTGAATGTTGATTACATGACTTGATTGGTATATGGAAAAGTAATGACTGTAGTTTGTTTCAGTTGTCTTATACAATTTAAATTGTAAAACGCAATGACATTTTAACACGCTGTTGATGCTATTCATCTTCAGTATCCTTGCATTTTAGAAAGCAAAGCAGACTTAAGCAAAGCAGATTTATTCATCAAAGGTGATCCTTTAAAAAGGAACAGGGCTTTTAGTTTGGGTTAAGTACATGGATAAAATTTTTGCACTCCATAAACACCCCGCAATTACAATCACACACATACAAGTCTTAAACTGTCCAGTTCTTAGTGTTCAGTTGAATAGCTCTGGAGTATGCAACACAGCAATATGAAAAGCTCACCTTGAACAACTATTATACCAAAACTTAAAATTATGTAAAAATGTTTCTTTCAACCTTCTTTGAACCATGTGTCAAAGTCTACTGACTCAATCCATGGAATGAAATCAATCTTGCTATTTTAAAAAGAACTAGAGAAGCACTTCTTCCCATCTAAACATAAGTCTTATTGCACGTTTCCTTTTTAGGTGTTTTCTTTCAATGATGATTCTACGGAGGAATTTTATTATTTCTTTCAATGATGATACTACAGAGGAATTTTATTATTTTTTATATTTTAAATATTACCCTCTACGTGGTAATCTTTACATTCTACCTATTTTTGCCGCTACCAATTTTTTATCATATACAGCCTTCCAAATGAGAACATTGCCCAGGATTACTCAAATGTAGTTCAAGTATGAGCAATTTTGCCAACTCCCAGTAATAGTGATATCCCAAGTACAGCTTTATTTCTTTGGTGAAACCAAAGTCTAAATGAGGAAATAATGTAGCATTTCTGGGAGTGATAAAAAAATATCATGTGATCAGTTGCAGGAAGTCCATCTGGAGGCCACTCACTACTACTGAAACCCAGGAGTGCATACTGGGGCAAATACTGTTCCATCTCTTCATTAACAATCTGGATGATGGGCAAAGGGCACTCTCAGCAAGTTTGCTGATGACAGAAGCAGGCAGGAGTGACTGATAGGCCAAATGGTTGTGCCACCCTTCAGATGAGCCTCAACAGGTAGGTGAAATAGATCATTAAATTAACAGTGGGAAGTGCAACGACCTGCACCTGGGGAGGAATGACACCAGGCAACAGTTGATGGGTAGCTGTCTGGAAAGTAGGTCTGCAGAGAAGGACCTGGGGCTCCTTGTGGACCACAATTTGAACATCAGCCAGCAGTCTGCATTTGGAGTAAAGGCAGCTAACAACCTCCTAGGCTGCACTAGGAGAAGTGCTGTCAGCAGGTGAAAGCAGGTGATCCTTCCCTCTACTCAGCCTTGGTGAGACACACCTGGCTCCAGTCCTGGGCTCCCCATGACAAGTATGTCCTGTCTCTCTCCAGGAGAGACATGAATATACTGGAATGAGTCCAGTGAAGGGTCACAAAGATGTTAAACAGATGTAGGAGGAAAGGCTGAGAGAACTGGGACTGTTCAGGCCGGAGAAGTCTCAAGCGCACATCTTAGCCATATGGAAAAATAAAGAAGACAGAGCTAAACACCCAGACACCCAGTATATTCACTGTCAGCACAGAAGGCAACAAGCACAAACTGAAGTGCAGAAAATTCCATGCAAATCAAAGAAAAAGACTTTTTAATGTGAGGGTGTTTGAACAGTGAACAGATTGCCCAGAGATTTTGTAGACTCTTCATCCTCGGAGACAGTCAAAATCCAGCTAGACACAGCCCTGGACAATCCGCTGTAGTTTATCCTGCTCTGATCCAGGACTTGGAAGAGCTGACCTCCAGAGGAGCCTCCAACCTCAGCCATTCTGGGATTCCATAGCTGGGATTACGTCTGGGATACCACTGTGCAAGGGTTTACAAGGATCCTGTACTTGGGTCTAACAAATTACAGAGGGGAATGACATACGTACTATGTACAGACGTATTAAATGCATATGCACACTTTCTGCTTTAAACCGAATAGGTGTATATATATAAACAGGAACAAGTTTCTATAACCAACTTTTCACACAGGAGTCCTATCAAATGATATCAACTGTTAAAAAAAAAAAAAGTATTCTCAAACATCAAAACCACTCCATCCTCTACTTAAAAGGTATTGTGAACTGTAAGAGTTTCATGTAAAACAATTTTGGAAAACACTAAACACATTAACATAATTAGCTGATTATCTGCACCTATCTAAATTTCTACTGATTGACAAAAGGTATTTCAACAAATACTAATGGTCACAATGTCTTGTATTAAACACAATGGAAAGAAAGGCATCCAGTACGCAGGTCCAATGCCTTCACTTACCAAGGAAATTGCTATTCTTTTCAGAAGTACTGAACACAAGACATGCACTTTAAAGCAGTCTCTTTCCTACTTATAAAAGGGAGACTTTAATCCTAAACAGCAGTCCTTAACCTGCTGGATAATAGAAGAATGTGTTAAAGAAGTTAGCAAGTTTGTTCACCTCATATTTTGAAAACAGTACACATGAGGGCATATATCAGAAGAGGAGATGTTTGTCTGTTACTGAACTCATGCTGCTCCCCAAGAGAACTTCTAGAGATGGGAAAAAGATTGCTTTTACCTTCAACAGACAGTCATCCTACACGAGGAAACATTAGTCACTACAGGCAGATAATGCTGGCATTATCATAGTTTACAAAAAGCATTTTCCCTTACCTTCTTTAAATATATGTGCGGGGTACCAAATCTATACCATTTGCAGAAAACAATGCTAAAAGAACAATACAGTTCTGAAAATTCTGTAGCAACTGTCCAGAGAAGAAAAACACTATCTTCTGCCCATATCTTCATGAAATAAATACTTCTGAACTTTTATTTTAACTATTATAGTTAAGCAACTTAGAAGATATATACCCGACATGGATAAAATTATTTGAGAAAGAGAAATTAAATGTCATCAAAAAAGACAAGACCACCCAATTAACAGTTCCTCTTGTGCATAACCAGAAGCAGACTGCAAATTTTAGTTGTTCAGAGCCCTGCCAAAATTTTGAATTGCAATAGCCATACAATTATTAACAAAATCATTATACAGCTATGAACATCTAAATTCTAACAAAGTGAAACTAAATACTGTGAAATTAATACATTTGCACTTCCCTCCTTTATCTTTGCCTGTGTTGTTGAGAAGACTTCTTGTTTGCAATTTGTAAGACACCTCTTTCAGCAGACAGAAATCTGATAACCAGCCCTAAATGAAAAATAATGAAAAATTACATCCAATGATGAACATTCAACAGGTGTGCACAATGTATGTATATATAGACACACATATGCAACAAGGATTTGCAGAGTATTTCATCAGCGTTTAACACAGAGAAATTGTTAGTTCTTCCCTTTCATATGCATCTGCATGCAATTCTATGCAGCATTCATGACAGCATTCTCACAACTATGAGTGGCGGTAAATGGAATTCAATCCAGTTGGTGTCCGGTCACAAGTGGTGTCCCCCAGGGCTCAGTGCTGGGGCCGGTTCTCTTTAATATCTTTATCAATGATCTGGATGAGGGGATCGAATGCACCCTCAGTAAGGTCGCAGGTGACACTAAACTAGGCGGGCGTGTTGATCTGCTTGAGGGTAGGTTGGCTCTGCAGAGGGATCTGGACAGGCTGGACCAATGGGCTGAGGCCAATGGTAGGAGGTTCAACAAGGCCAAGTGCCGGGTCCTGCACTTGGGTCACAACAACCCCATGCAGCGCTACAGGATTGGGGC
>VXBH01004697.1:208051-222188 GCA_013400035.1 Rynchops niger
TTTTTTTTTTAATGTAATTTTGAAGTACCTCATGAACATACTATAACCACAGAAGCTTAGAAAGGACTTCAGGAAAACACCTCACCTCTTATTCTACCTCACGGCAAAATCAGATATGTATGTAATACAGCATCAGAAAGATATTTGTTCAGCTTGCTTTGAAAACCTGCAATGATGAACCAACCGCAATCTCTGTAAGCAATGTTCAGTCATCCTCAGCAGGTGAATGTCTTTCTAATGCTTAACACAAACCTCCCAGCAGGAGTTGAAGAAAAGCAGTCCAATGCAAGCAGACACTACACATTATAAACTACGTTTTTCCTTGAATTATGTGGAAAAAAAGGAAAAAGTTAACATGCAATCACTTTCTTTCTGAATACTAGACAATTCCATTGCCTTGATTACTTCCGGCAGTACTGTACATATGCAAGATCTCTGTTACCCTTGCACAGACAGACTCTCCAGTTTATTGATGTACACAACCTCATTCATTTAGGGAAATGAATACCTGAACTGCAAGACACAGGAAAGTATATAATGGTATTTCCAAATTTTAATTTTCACTTTTTCTTTAAGGATTTGATCACTGTGCTCGTCATGTTTGAACTTCACAGTTTCCATATGTTCCATTTTCATTCCAAGCTGGCTTATTCAATGGATATGACTGATGCTTTTGAGCGTCACTTTAGGATGACTTTGAGGATGATTTTAGCAGTAAGTGAAAAGTTAACATGGCCATCCTAAACAAACAAAAAATTAAATGGGAACTTTTCAGGCAACTCCAGTTACTACTAACGTGGCATTCTATTTGACCTATTGTAAAAGTGCATCTGATATGTCTGAATACAGGTCTATGATTCTAAAAGGATAAAACATATGTCCTAACAAAGCCTGCATTTCCTCCCCCTGGAAAGCCTGGACACTATCAGCTGCTGGGGGCAGCACTGATACCAAATTCAAAACCAATAGTAAAATTTATGTCCTCAGCCATAAGCTGAAAGATAACATTTCCTCAGCAACATTAAGAAAAAAAAAAAAAAAACAAAAAAAACACAACAAAGAAACAAACATAATTGTACCTGTCCTGAGGATAATCTGGCAGATAGCATCCTGCTAGAAGTAAAGTTATGATCATTACAAATGATCTTTAAAAAAATTTTGCATTCTCTTGGGGAATTTTGGGAAGCATAATGTCAGTAATATTTGCCAAGAATCCACTGATTCATCTCCCAGATTAGTGCAACTTCTCTGCTTTTTGTACAAGAGCAAAAAAAAATACAAGGAAGTACCAGGGAAAGCAGATTAAAATGTAAATTTCACTATCTTTTCCATCTGTTTCTTCTAAAATCGTTTCTCTCAACTGTGCAAGTGTCAGGGCTAATCAAGTAAAAATATCTGGAGTAGCATACATCATTGCCTTTTTAAGTTGAAGAAAGACTATGCAGTTTATACCAGTAAAAAGTTAAATATGATCATGATTCAACATGTTCATTGAGGGACAAGCAGGAACGTTCAGGGATCTCAAAACAGAGAACTGGAGAGTGCCAAATTGTCACAGAGGAGACTGACTAGAGTCCTGAGAAATCACAAAAGATAATGAATTTGTCATCTCACAGTAGAAGAGAAGCAGATTTACTCTGTGAATCTTCAGAAAACAGTTTTTTCATTTTCACTGGTACAACTCCCATTAATTCCACAGTGTCACTCTGGATGTGAAAGAATCAGCTGAAGAACAGAAATGAACTACACAAGTTATCTTCTCAGCAGATAAATGTGAATTTACCACATCTGAAAATGTTACTCCACATTTCAAGCTCAACATTTAATCACTAATTTTCTTCAACAGCAAATGATTCTAGCTCTTTCTTATCTGAGCAGTGCTTCATAGTAACAGCAAAATGTTTTGAAACAGCTTTCTGGACTGGGAAAGGAATTTTTAGTTAACATCAATTTCTCCAATTATTTTAAGAAACATTAACAGTTCATTAAAATATATTTGGTTTCAATGCCTAAATATTACTGGTATCCTTAACAGTTTATAAAAAGGCTATTTTTCCCCACCTTGTATGGTCATTCTCACCATTATCCTTCTTCCCCTGCTTGTCTAATGCTTTTCCCCACCATTTCTTGATCTCATAACAAACAAAACCACAATGAAAACACAAAAAAACCCAAAGAAACAAAAACCAACCAACCAAACAAAAAAAGTTGATTCTGGGAAACGGATGGTAGGGGAAGATGCAACTACTACACATAGCAAAGAGCTGTCTGTCAGTAATTACGAAGGCCAACAGTGGGATATGACTACAAGAACAATTAAGCTGAATTCTCAGTTATTTCAAAGAAATTCAGCTAAATGGAAACGGACAACAGTCTTGCCAATCATTTCTCTCTAAAATTTACTGTTATCAAATTCCAGTCCCTGACTTAACTTCAAACTAACCAGTGAAGCTTCCCATTTGTGAAGTCTTCCCATTTGTGGTGACTACAAATGCAAGATGTTGGTAGGGTTGGGCAAGTGTAGGGTTGTCCCCTCACTGGCCACACTGAGCCTGTCAGCCACTCTGGCGGTGCCTCTGCGAGAACTATTTAAGAAAGAGCAAAACACAGCACAGGCTGAGAGAGGTGAGCAAAAAACTGTCAGAAACAGCCCTGTGAGCACCAGGGGCAGAGAAGAAGGAGGGGAAGAAGTGCTCCAGACCACTAGAGTGGAGATCCCCTGTAGCCCATGGAAAAGACCAAGGTGACTATTGTCTGAAGGACTTTTGCCCATGGGAGGGACACCAAGCTGGCGCAAGGGAATAGAGTAAGAAGGAAGGAGCAGCAGAGAGGAGCTGTTATGGACTGACCACAAGCCCCATTCCCCATCCCCCTGCGTTGCTCAGGGCACAGGGTGGGGAGCGGGCAGAAGATCTGTGAATGAAGGTGTGAAGATGATCCTGGGAAAAAAGGGTGGAAAGGTGGGAGGAAGGTGTCTTTTTAATTTTGGCTTTGTTTCTCACTATCCAAACCTATTTTCATTGGCAATAAATTCATTTTTCCTAAGCTGACTCTGTTTTGTCTGTGACAGTAACTGGTAAGTGATCTCCCTGTCCTTACCTCCACTCACGAGGCTTTTCATCTAATTTTCTCCCCCTGCCCTGCACAGAACGGGGAGCAAGAGAGTGGCTGAGTGGGGGTCTGGCAGCCAGCCCAGGTCAACCCACCACACAATTACACATAGAACACATACTTGTAGGAGTGCCACATGAATTTAGCACTGTCCTACTGCACTGAGGATTTTCATTCGAGTACTGAAAAAGCCAGCCAGTCACACATCATCTATTTACTGTGAGATCAAAACAACTTTCCCTTTTTAAGAAGCAGAATTGTATTTATAAATTATGCAGAAGCGAGCATATTAATCTTTTCAAGTTTAAAGCAGTATGGGTGGTAGCCACGATGCTTCCACCTACCATCATTATTACTTCCTAAATAAATAATGAAAGAAACGGCAGTATCTCAAAGGGAAAAACTATATGTCTTTCATGAAAGTTCTTACCATCAGCTAAAGATTTGATTTTGAGTCCCTCCATATGCAGACAGACAACATCCATATTTCCAAGTAGTAACGGGTTCATGTACACAGGCAGGGCAGATGGAACTGAGGGAGACCCTGCGGTTCAGTATTCAGCTGTTTTAGAGGCACTGTTCAGGAAATGGTTCTAAAATTCCCTTGGCTACACACATATGCTGCTTCTGTTACATATAGGCATTCTTATGGGAGGACAAAATGACTGCCATTCAGGTTCTGCAGTCAGCCCGTGTCCACCAGTATCTGAAAAGAGACTAGCTGTGTTATCAAAACCAATGCCACCACACCTGCCCTTTCTTTTTTTTGTTAAATAAGGCTGAGGGTGTCCTCAATAATTAAGTTTGGTTTGCCTAGTAACTTTTCTAACACCTTCTATGATTGTCATATATTGCTAATGAGCAATCATAGCTTAGACTTAACACAACAACGTGATGCTTTCAGGTGTAGAGTACTATCCGATATTATTAGCTGCTGCAGGTAAATGATTTTTTTTTTATTGCAGTCTTTTTGATTTCAATGTCAATAGGTAATGACAGACTTTAAAATGGGTTTCCTTAATTTTGACATTACTGGCTCAGTTTTTTAATGCTATATGATTGCAGGCTTAACCTTTCAAACTTTGGTTTAACATCGAGTCCGATGGTAAGGTCACTTGTTCACCTCCTTCCAGCTCAGCTGATGCTCCACCAATCTGAAATAATATCCTATGTAAGCTGTTACAAAAATTTTCTCATTTAACAGTACTTCAGTAAATCAATTAAGCTTTGCAGGACGCAGCTCTGCTTTTCCTTTGAATGCAAATAACACAGTCTCATTCCGGGAAGCCATATATTTAAATTGTCCCTCATACTTATTAGCTATTGAAACTTGATGCAAAAGTGGAAGTTACCAGAAAAGCATTGAGATAAGGGAACATAAACTGGCAACTCATTTTTGTGTTCTCTCCTAGTTTTACATTTGCAGAGCCTTCACATGCTTTTACAGCCTCTACAAATTTCTTGCTTAGTATGAAGACACAAATTGCGCGCTATGATGTTGTGCAAGCCTGGAATTAATAATATTCCCTACCAAACTATCACAAAGGGACAGATGGCAAAAAAATCACTATTTAGTATTATTGCTAATGAAAGTTTATCTAATGGAAACAATATGAAGTTAGTATGAGCAGTATGAACAAACATATTGGCATAGCTAGACGTCAGAAATGACTGCAGTATCACAGATCGCACAGAATACACTTAATTTATCAAATACTATAGCTGTAATACAGTACAATTGGTTTGTAAATGCTCTTTTTGATAACAGGTTGCACCTATAGCAGAACAAGACGATACGATTACTGGAAACTTTATGTTTATAAAGATCACAACCAAAAGCCAAGATAGTAAATGCAGGTTAATTGAACTCTCTTCAAATCTTAGATTCCTGTTACTGCTCAGGACTTATTTTCATGCAGTATACTGCGGGGACAGGGGAAGTAAGAAAGAGAGACAAAGAGAGAAAGCACACAAATTTTAAATGCATTTTAAATCATAACTATAAATTTAAGGATTTCCTGACCTAGAACTCAATTAGAGGAGAAAAAAAGAGAAACATTTATTTATTAAGAAGTACATATGTGTATGTTTTCATAACACTGCCAGAAAACGGAAATGATTCAGTGCCTTCATCTTCTCAGCTCAGGATTAAAAACAACAATTGCATATTTGCATGTAGATTTAGTAGAAATTGGTGTGAACTTAACTCAGGGAGATAAGAACTACTAAAATACAGGATTGAATTTCTAGAAGTGATTATGCCAAGGTGCAAATAAATAAATAAAATTAAAACTAATTATGCAAATTAGAAATCAAGCCAAATACCTACAAAGAGTTTTATACTGACAGCAATTAGATTGCAAGAATTCTCTGAGAAATGAAGCTGCAAGATGAGGCACTGGCCAACCAAAGAAAATTTAATTAAAAGATCATACTTTCATTTCTCGTATGCCGGCTTTAGAAGACCTCCAAAAAAGAGTTTTCTTACACAACAAAAATAATTTTATAGTGTTTCTGAATTATTACTCTCATTATGAAGTTGTCATATTGATTGATATTTAATAAGGCTTTTAATTAGTCTGGTGAATTAGGCAACAAGTGACATTCACATGTTGGCAGACCTTCTCTATCCTTGTCAGATAATGGTTTCACGTATGTCAAATTATTTTATGAGACTTTTTATCCTTAAAGGCTGTATTCCTTGGTGCATTCAAGTAATAGACCTCAACATGGTTCCCCATGATTATAATGTACTATTGTAAAAGCTTTGTGTGGGTCTTTGTTTCACACTGCTGCATGATACGGTTTACTTCCCGATAGCCACACAAACATTGCCATTTTAAATATCATCCTAATAGTAGTATCCCTGTGAGAAAAAAAAAATTCTCATGATCATTACAATATACCTGTGTTCCTGCTCTATGTTTGTACGTAATTTAGAGAGCAATTAATGCTTTTAAAATGTTACTCCCTGGATTCTGATAATCACAAAAGAATGTATTAAACTAGAACTCCATAGTCCAGTTGTTAGCTGGGTTCCCAAAGCAAAGAGTGGACTTGTGATTATGTCCACCATAGGTGTCTACACCAGTCCATGCTATCAATAACTGCTCACTCTGGGGACAGAAGAGCAGAGAATTCAAATACATTAAGTTCCTACAGGTTCTGTGAAAATCAATAGCCATTAGGCCTCACCAAAGAATGAGCTGGAGACCAACCTTTCTTCTTTCAAAACACCAGAGATTTCACAGGGGAAAACAGACACTGGAAATAAGCTACCTTAGCTGCAGGCTAACAGGTTAACTTGGTTAAAAATACAGGAGATCAACAAGTTCTGAGACAGTTTTGTCAAACCTGAATGAAGTCACCTGAATATCACAACTTCTGAAGAAATGAAGTATGCCAGGTTAGGCACCACTGTGTGTGTGAGCATCACCTATCACCTATCACACGCACATATATTGTAAAGACAATAGTACATTCAGGTTTCTCTTGTACCTTGGGATCTTGTTAGTAATGCTCCCTGCCATCATATCTCCTGTTTAGAAATGTGATTCAGCAATCACGGGCTCACTGACATGTCAGCGTGTAAAAGAGAATAGCAAAACTTGAAGACACTGGGATTTCATGACACTCTTATTTCAAATGCTTCATCGTCTGTCAAAACATGAATATGAGAGTTTAGAGAAGGCACTACCTTTGTTATTATGGTCTAAAATACCTTAGTGAGACTCAAAATCTCTTGTGCACTTTAGATATATATATATCTTTGTTTCCTTTCAGGAGTGATAAGGAAACTAGCTGTCCTGGTTTTAGCTGGGACAGAGTTAATTTTCTTCATAGTAGCAAGTACGGGACCATGTTTTGGATTTGCACTGTGTTGACAGTACAGGGATGGTTTTGCGATTGCTAAGCAGTTCCTATGCAGAGTCAAGGCCTTTTCTGCTCCTCACACCACCCCACCAGCGAGCAGGCTGGGGGTGTACAAACAGTTGGGAGGAGACACAGCCGGGACAGCAGACCCCCAGCTGACCAAAGGGATATTACATACCATATGATGTCACGCTCAGCATAAAAAGTTGGGGGAAGAAGAAGAAAGAGGGGACACACAATTGGAGTTAGGGTGTTTGCCTTCCCAAGTAACCATTATGTTCAATGGAGCCCTGTTTTCCTGGAGAGCGCTGAACACCTGCTTGCTGATGGGAAGTAATGAATGAATTCCTTGTTTTGCTTTGCTTGTACGTGCGGCTTTTGTTTTACTTATTAAACTGCCTTTACCCATGAGTTTTCTCACTTTTCCCCATCTGATTCCCTTCCCCATCCCACCAGGGGGAAGCGAGTGAGCGGCTTCATGGTGCTTAGCTGCTGGCTGGGGTTAAACTGCAACACGAGCGTAAGGGCTCTGAGACTATTACCTGCTGGCAGGATTTGGCTACTGGGACTAAGGGCAACTGACCCCCGTCCCCAGGGAAGTGCTTGCTGCCCAGGGCTGGAGCTGAGCAGAGGTTGCCTGGCTCCCTGGTGGGGCAGTGGGATGGTCCTGGCTTCCAGGCCCTGCCCTGCCACCCCCCTGGGGACATGGAGTTTTATGCTTAAAAAAAGCAAGCAATTATATGTGGCCTTAGAATGGGCTATAAGTGAAGTCAGGGTGAGCCAGCTGAGTCTAATGAAAACGGCAATTTTAGGTGTTGTGGTGCAGTCATCAGAAGTTATTTTTTGTACTCCTGTAGCCTCACCACTACCAAAACCTTGCCACGCAAACCCAATACAGGTGTACTGATTAGTGAGGGAAGTGATAAACCACTGTAAATAGAAATATGAGTCCTGCGGATAATATTCTTCCTACTCAATACAACGAAGCAGTGATGATTTGGAATGAGTACGTTAAACTTAATTTGTCTCAAGTTTGAATCACTGCTTACAAAGCCCAGAACAGGCATCATTTCAACACTGACATCCATGATGTACAATATAGCTACATAAATTTCAAGTTTTTTACACTCATAATGTCACTAATTATAATTCTAGGGATGTAAGTTACTACCGCAATATTGTGCTTCACTGCAGAAGATGTCTAACACCTACCCACATTTCACCATTCCCTCGGTAACAGTTAAGAGCAGTGTTTTCATCCTGGGTAAAATGTTGCCTGTACAGTGTAAAAATAACAACAAAGTTTTGCCAACTTGGAAATTATTTGTAAATATTCATCAATAATTTTCAATAGTTACAGATAATTAGAAGTGAAGTAATTTTGCCATGTAAAGTGTACAAATACAGAAGCATAGCAGTATACTCTCTTCAAAACAGATGGTCTTGCTTAATACCATCCCTAAAACCACCATGTGCTGAGTTTCAGTTTCAGAACAGATAATGCACTGTACATCCTTGTCTCACTCAGATTTCAGTGTGACTGTTATAACAAAATATGAGAGTGGTCTTAAGATATACACTGCAACAAGCACGCTAAGCATTTGCCTTAAATGATAACAGAGAAACAGACACCAGGCTTGCTACTACAGGGATCTTTCCGATATTCACTTTTCTGCTCTTTAGACCCTGGCAGCTGATGCTAACATTAATACCCATGGTAGGCAATCTTCCGAAGCTAACCTGCCAGAACACTGCTCATCTTCACTGCAGACAGAGCAGGATCAATCTCTTCCTAATTCACTGCCCTGAATCATCTCACTGTGACAGCCAAAAGGTAAGCTTTTGGGGGCAGCTATGCTGTAAATTGGTGAGGTATATCATCTCGCCACATGCACATTTACTGAGATGCAGGAGGAATGTTGTACACCTTGCTGGAAAAGTAATACATGAGTGAACACAGGAAATGAGACTCGGTCAAATAAGGGGAATTTCGCACTTCCAAGAAAGCGCTATAATGCTTATTATGGTGAATGGCCAGACTGTCTCCAAGATCAGAAACATAAATTTGCTTCACAGAAAAAACTACTATCCAGAACACCTAGAAGGCTTCAAAGGAGTACTGGAGATAAAAGCTAAAAATGCCCCACTGAGAATGGGTAATCTCTGACACCCGGGAGCATGCAAGTACAAGAAGGCAAGACTCCCAAACACTGACCATAGCACATCAGCTGAAAAGATAGAAGAGATTTTCCAGTTCAAATTCAATGTCAAACACAATAAATGTATTTTTTCTTTTGGTTGTTCAGTTACACTTTTCAGAAATATTTATAGATGTATGATTTTGAAGATTCTCAGTAAACTCTAAAATTTAATCGCGTTGCCTGAAATGAACTGCAATCCCAAGGTACCCGGATAATAACAAGATATTCTTCAACTCTGTGGGACATTTTGACAAGTGCTTGCACTCTCAGGATTTTATCCACAGGACAACAGAGCATACCTGGACATCGGTGGGTCCATAGGGACCTGGAGAACCAGTATCAGGTGGGTCAGAGCAGGACAAAGTGCCTTCTGGTGGCTATAAGAGAAGGCTCTCTGGCATCTTAAAGATAAGGAGGTGTGCACAACTGAAATCAGATGGTCCCCAAGGTGTATGGGGTGGACACTCAGTATAAAGGCCTCTAAGCCTGAAGTGTGGTAAAGAGGCTCCTAAAAGCGATGACTGGATTTACCTATTTGATAGTATTATCATAGCTAGCCGTAGTGATTCAATGTAGTCATTATTATTTTATTAGTGCGTTCAGATGTAGAGAATCATAGAATGTGCTGGGCTGGAAGGGACCTTTAAAGGTCATCTAGTCCAACCCCCCTGCAGTGAGCAGGGACATCTTCAACTAGATCAGGTTGCTCAGAGCCTCATCAAGCCTGGCCTTGAATGTCTCCATGTAGACTGCAGAAGCAAGCGGACTGCTTCTTAGAGCAGACAGCATGGTCAGCTACAGTAAAAAAGAACAAAACTTCATTATACAGAAATATTTAGTTGCCTTCTAAGTGTAGGGGACACAGCACATAATCTTCACTGTCTGACTAAAATATCTGTATCCACATTAAAGAATGTAACCCTACCCAGTCAAAAAAGTTGAAGAAATCTTAACAGATTACAATGTATACCAAAAAATGGAAGGAAAAAAGGAAAATGCTAATAACAATGAATGTTAAAAGATTGAATTTAATTAAAATATGGGCTTGCACGCATTAAGTTAGGAGACAAAGTAACATAGCAGTTATAAAGAGGCCTTCAAAGTTAATGTATTTCTAAAAAATAAAGTAAAAAAGTGACAGGAGAATGAAGTAAATATAGGGGTTAAAAAAGGTAAAAGAAAATACTTTTAACCATACAGATGGAAAATCTACAGTATCACCAGCCTGCATTTCAAATAAACTAGAAGAAAAAATTCTGTGGACAGAACTGCCACAGCTGATGACTAAACTTTTTAGTTTTGCTGTGATATGGCTCCAAGGTCTCACTGAAGGCACACTCAAAGCAGTATGCTGCCTACTCTGTAAACAAGTAAAGGACTTCCGTATCCAGGCCTACCAGGATATCACTCTTCACTAAAACTAAATTTCTTTCTCACAGTAGGTGGCAGAAATTCAGTCATACAGGGAAAAACTTTTTCTCTCCCAGATGCCATTACGGAGTGATTGACTGAGGAGCCGTAACTGTTTCTCATGAAACTACCTACCTTTTCCTGATGATTACATGTTACATCTCATGTTATCATTGCAGCAGGAGGGCAAATAATAACAAGAGAAAAAAAAAAGGAAACTATTTTTGGACGTGGTTTCTCATGAGATGATGATGAGAATTTGCCCCTGAATACAATACGGAGGACAGCTGGAATTCAAGACTTACACTTAACAGTATTCCCATGAAAGCTGCACTCATTGAAATCTACAGGGGAACTGCACTGTGACCTTTGATGCCTTAAAAAGAGACAACATTATGCCTATCAAACAACGACCAACACCATGTTACAATTCTAATTTGCAATTCATTACACCTTTCTACTAGTATGGTTTTTTGGTGCATCTCTAATACACAAATTGAAACTATTCTCCCTGTTACGCTTAGCAATTCAATATTCATTGAAAATGTCTTAACAAGCAATTTCCTTTCAGAGTTCCAGGAAACTTGATGTGCCAATCTTGAGAAGTTGTCATCCACATTTCCAGGGGCAAATAATGGTTACTGAATATAAATCTTTCAAAGTCCTTCTAAATGAGTTTAAGTACTTTCTGCCAGCTTTCTCGACTGCTTCAAACAATTGAGGCTTTAGGATTAGATAGGCATCTAAACTGTTCAGGTGCTGTTTTACATTATCTTAGATCCTGGGCTGCAGTTTCAATTTTTTAAGTGAGAGGAAGTTATCCAAGTATAGTTGCATCTTTCCCCTTTCTGTGCCCTTAATGCCGAAACTAGAATCCTTCTTTAAAAAAAAAATAATAAAGTGCTTAACTGAGTCTAATCCATGCAGCACTCCTACACTTTAGTACAGTCCTCAAAAAAAACCCCAAACCCAGACAACAAAACGCGACACACTACAAAACACTTATTGTAAGGCAAACATTCACATTAAACTCTAACATTTTGTATTATCACGTGTAATCAGTCACCCACTTTCTCTGCAACAAAATATTTTAAAATTACTGCATGCTACATAGCTAGGGAAAAGCACTAATCTTTCTCCCCTCATAGGAGCAAATCCTTATCCTACCTCAGTATTTAAGAAGTATCCTGATCTGAAGGCTTGTTTACAAAAAGAGCTGCAGTTTAAAGCTGGTTGAGAGTTTTAAAGCAATTTAAGCAGGTTAAAAGTTGTGTAACTGTTACTTCAGTGTGAATGCATTTCCATTTACCTTAAATTGACTCTGAACAAATGAGAGCTACGCTAACATATGCTACACTAACGTGCAGGATAAAACCCCTGCGCACTGGCTCATGGGGTTTTTTAGGGTTTGTTTTGGTTTGACAGTGGGGGGTAGTGGTTTTGGTTGGGTGTTTTTTGTTTTGTTTTTTTATAGAAAAGGCACAACACAGAGTATATTTCTGGTGCAAAATGTCTGTTCCTGTTGCTGCAAATACCACTTGCGTACCTACTAAATGTATTTGATAACTATTCCTAATGGAGATTCTTGCCAGAATATAATAAAGCTGGAGTGACCAGCCACAGGTGGGAAAGAATGAGTAAAAGCAGTGGATAATTAGAGCTAATTTAGATCTATTTCTAAAGCATGTATTACCAAATCAAATAGCATTTCAGTGATTCCATGTTACTCGGACTGTGAACAGACATTCTTTCAGTCTACAATTCAAGAACATAGGAAATTGAGCTAGAAAGCATTTAATACAGGAATAATTTTACACCCATTTGATGCAAAATGTTCATCCAGCCTAACTCTTACTCTACCAGCAATTTAATTCCAAAAAGCGTCACTGAGTTATAGTTTTGCATCGTTGGCTGCTATGGCCTGAGAGTCGTTTGCCAGCACTACTCTTAACTCCATGCCAGATTAGGTGTCATCTATCATCCTACAAAGGGCATAAAGCTAATAAAAACTTTGTCTCTCGTGCTCTAGCTAATTCAGCAGAAATGCAACCCTGTCAAGTACGCACTCCAGGGTATCGAGATCGGTGCAGATCCAGTATACATCACGATGGCTCTGCAGCAGCCCAGGACCAGCCATACCAGGCAAAAACCAAGTTACAGACACCCCAGCCCTGCCAGCAGCACAGCTCAGGGGCGCATTCCCTAACCCACTTCGGGCAAAAAAAAACCCAACCCTGCCAGTTTAGACTATTTAAGTGGCAAGAGCTAAGCCAGACACATTTGACTGAGTGGATTAGAGAGCGCTCCTACAAACCATTTCACCAGTACAGCAAGGGAAGCAGTAATCTACAGCTAATGGGCAGTAATGAGCAGCTGCAGCAGACAGTCCCACAGTCTGTGCAGCCACACATCTGCATCAAGTGACACAGAAGCATGTGTCACACCAGCTGGTTCCCGAGGACAAGCTAAAGCCTGACAATATATATATATTTATATACACAACTATATATACACACAATGATATATATAAAAAAAACGGAGCAAACTGGTAGCTATTTCTATCTCTTTATGAGCCCAAAGTAGAAATTCTGTTTAACCTCAGACCTACAGTTTTAAATAAAACAACTTAATTGGACAGCGTAAGAAAAATGTTGGCACATTTAAAATAAGGGTTCTGCTTAAAGCCTTTGTTAGTAGCCTGTCTTATTGTAAAAGAAATAACCACACTATTAAACGCTCTAATATTTAAATTGGATACAAGAGTTGCACATTTTCATGGGATGTACTGTACTTCCTCGTGCAATGCTTTTTGGCAAGCACAGGACAGACAAATTAAGCAAACTTTCCTCTTCTGCTTGAAGACACAAACAAAACTAGGAAATAATGCTTTGAAAAAGCCCAAAGTCTTTGCTTTCAGTATCTCCCAAGTAACGGGAATAAAAAGTAAAGAAAATACAGGATTAATAATTCACTTAAAGTTAGCACAAAAACTACTCAGAAACAAATTAAATTTAAATCAAGTGCTGCAATTACACAAATGAAGTCTCATCCTGATACAAAAGAATGAAGGGAAGCTGTGAAAGGAAGACTGTTTACTTGCCCAACTCAACTTACTGCATGGCCTTGCACAGAGGACACGTTTCCAATTATAGTTATCAGAGTTGCAAGAAACTTTTAAGCAAACATTTGCAACAGAAAAAAGGAAAATTGCTGTTTCTCATGTAATGTGAAAGGTGTATATTCAGCCTCAGAAAGTAAAACTGAGGCTGAGCAAAAGTGTATTAACGGAGTTTATATCATAAAAACAGATAAGAATCTAAGAAGGACCAAAAAGAAAGCTCAAAAGAAAGATTGAGTCAAGAAATAATCATAAGCCAACTTCTGCATGTGTAAAGATACGCTATGAACACTTCTTGTTTCAGGCATCATCCCATCAATAAGGAAAAAATTAACTACTACGAAGCTACAGGTAATTAACTTAGTTAATTTAGGAAAGCGTTCCTATTTAAAATAGAATATAGACAAGGCCATGAACTGCAAAG
>VXBH01004697.1:223271-259870 GCA_013400035.1 Rynchops niger
GCCGAGGGCCGCACACACACACACACACCCCCCGCCCCCAACCCCCGGTACCACCTCTCTCCCTGCCGCCTCCCCACCCGCAGGCCCGGTGCCCGCCACCGGCAGCCCCGACGGCGCGTTCGGCTGAGCCTCCTGCGTGAAGGGCAGGAGGAGCTGCCCCCACCCCGGCGGCAGAGAGGCCAGGTCGGTGGCGGCGGAGAGGGGGAGGGGGTCGCCGGTGGGTAGGTGGGCGGGCGGGAAGGTGCGGCCCGGCCCCGCCGCTACTCACTGACAGCGGCAGCATCCGAGTGCATTTTCGTGCAGCGCACACACCGCCCGGCCCGGCCCGGCTGCCGCTGCCCTGCTCCCAATCACGGAGCTCAAGCACGGACACCTCCCGCCCCGCCCACCGGCCGCGCCCATTGGCTGGGCCTGCCCCGAGAGGCCACGCGTCCTGCTCTCCTACTGCGCGAGGCTCCTGCCATTCACCATCGGCCTGCCCCGCGCTTCCTTCCGGCCTCCTATTGGCCCCAAGTCTGAGCCGACCCCGCCCCCCTCCGCTCTGACTGGGCTTTGCCGCTGCCAGTTTCTCCTGGCCTTGAAAGCGCGTGCAAGGGACACCACTTTGTGTCACCCGGGTCTCCGATTGGCTACGGAGGCCAAGGGCCGCGCCCATGCCCTGATTCGATTGGATGAGCGGAGCGGAGGGCGTAGGCCGCCGCGGTTGACCCGCCCCGCAGAGGGCGGGCGGGCGGCCGGGAGGGGAGGGCCCCGCTGCCGGCGGGCGGGCGCGGGGGTAGGCGAAGCGTTCCGGTCCCTCAGGCCCTTCGGCACCGGTACCGGTCTCCCCGCCTCAGCCCTGAGGGGACGGTTGGCAGCCTCGGCCACCAGCTCAGCACCTCGCGTCCTGTCAGGCGTCAGAGCCCGCCCCGGCCCTGCTGGGTGGTGAGAAGGGGCTGCTGCGGCGGCACCGCCCGTGGACAACAGGGGAGTATTAAGACAGAAATTACCAGTGGAAAAAACCAAACCAAAAAGACTTCCTCTAAGAGGTTAAGGTAAACGAAAGTCAAGGACTCAGAACTGAAGAAGTGCCAGATTTCAGGTATTGGTCTCTCTTTGGAGCAAAGCATTAGCATACAGTCCCCAATTAACCCACCACACACGTGTTTTGGGGGTTTTTATGACCCTCACCTTACTCACTGAACCAGACAGAATGGGCAAGTGCAGCCGATTTGTTTTGCAGAGCAACACCTTATGTTTTCATCTGACTGTTTTACAGAGAAGATGGAGTCCATAAAAAAGTGAATTTTCTCTTCAGAAGTTACGTACTAATCAGAGCAATGAAAGACCTCATTATTTGAAATTTTTACTTGCTCACTAACTCCTTGAAATTATTTCTGTAGAAATAATTTTTTCCTGCCTCTATCTCTGATATCTTCCTGTTTGCGCCATCTTTTCTTTACCTTAGCAATTGCATATTTTACACTACCCCCTTAAAAAAATAGTAATTATATCCTAAAGTAAAGCAGTACAAACTAGGTTTCACTTCTCGGGTAGTTCTAACATCCCACGTGCCAGACATTCACATCTGCTCGTGTCATCCCAAACTTTTATACCCAATAGGGGCACCATTGAGTTGCAATTCATCTGACCTGTTCTAATTCTGGATTGAGAGGAACAATTCCTTTAGGGGTGCCTGTTTGTTCACATTGACCATAAAAAGCATGTAGACCGCCAGTTCAGAATAAAAACATATCCAAAAAGAAATCTCCCATGCCTTACAGAGCTGTAAACTGATACAGATCTAAACAACGGTGGCACAGAAAACCCCTGACTGATTGTATCTAAAGTCAGAAAGGTTTGTATTTTTTTCCCGTATTTATAGTAGTCTAAAATGAAAGATGCTACTTGGCTTTACAAATCTTTCCTTAGATTATAGCTTCTGTAACTACCTCTATCCGTAAGTGTAAAGCAAATAACACTGTAGGTTTGACAAACAAACGTTCAAAATATTTTTGAATACTTGAATGCACAAGTATAATCTCTGACCCTTAAAAACTAGATTTCCAAAGAGATCCATAGGGAAACACAAAAGAGGCTTTGTATTCTGCTTCTGCCTGCTACGCAAGGGAACGCGTGCTTCAGCCAGAAAAGGCCTGCCCCAAGAGAACAAGGCCCATTACAACACGCACCTTCGTTCCAACCTCAAGAAGGTATAAATATCCCCTTTGTTATCACTAGTTGCAAACTCCTACCCAAGCCTCCAGGCTGGCAGAGGTTACCAAATCACACCTGTATTTTATTTCTGAAGCCTGAGTTTACAGAACACAGAAAAACTTCATTTCACAGAGAGCACAACCATTGGGGCATGGTCAATCAAGCACTGTCTCAAGGACAGAGACAGTTTAAGCAGTTCCAGCATTAGCCTCTTTCTTAATCCCAGCCCTCCTGGCATACTTTCTTTTGTGCCAATGCAACCATTCGCAAGGTAGATCAAAGGGCAAGACTTCCCTCAACGCCCCCCCCAAAAGCCTAAAACAAAACAAAAAACCTCAAGACTCTTTTTGGTTTTGTTCATTTGTTTGTTTGTTTGTTTTTTTCCAGACAGATGAATATCCTGATCTGTCTCACTAGACATATATGCAAATGCTCCTATCAGCACTCAAGAGAGGAATAATAAACCAAGAACTGGAGAGGGGTAGGAAATGCATCAGCCAGTTTGCACGCTGCTAGAGCAAACTTAAAACTGTAGACATTTTTATTAAATTTTTCTCTAAGGAGAAAGATTGTCACTGTTTGCATTGTTTTTCTTAATTGATAGCTAAAATGTCAAACATAAAAAAACCACCATAGACTGGGAAAAATACTGGCTAACATGACAACGAGGAACCATTTACGTAGTTTTATCTTCTTTACTATCAGAAACATAGTGCAGAAGCATCTTTGAGAAAGAGGATCCCCTCTGTTTCCAAAGGGTATCAGACCCCAAATTGCTAAAGCCACTGCATCTCTGAAATACCTTTGTTCATCTTTCTTTGCTTAGAAAAAAGCTTGAAAGTTAATTTTAAGCACCAGAATCACAAAGCATTATGTATTTTACAAGTCAGAGGAGGAAGAGAATTCTATTGAAAATAAAAACATTAGCAAAGCAGAATTTGCTGAACATTAACAAAGCAGATAAAGCGGCAACAAAGCACAGTACAAGGCACTGTAAGAAAAGAAACAAATTGTCCACCAGAAGCCCTGCAATCGCAGTTCTAAATAATTTGCAGATATGAAAAAGTAACTGATACCCAAGTCAATACAAACAGCTTTATGTAATGCTTGCGAAAAGATTTTTCACCAGACACCTCAACTATGCGTTATTCTTGCCTGGTACCAGAGAAGGGTTCTGATCAGGGATAAAAGAGGACCTCAGGTGGCAGAAAGTAGCAGCTGCAGATTATCTAACTGCTTTCAAACCACTCCTCATTAAGTAATTCACCTCATTTTAATTGTCCTGTCGCACAGACTCATACTATGCTCCCTGTTTAAGTAAAAAGGTTTGGTTTGTTACACTTGCTCCACAGATGTTATGACATTAACCCTGAGGGCCCTATTGTAACACACTGCAAACAAATGTAATTTTATACACATGAGAAAAAAATACATGTTTCAGGGCTGTTGGTAGCTCATATTTAAATTGGATTTATAGGGTTTTTTCAGCTTCAGTTTGAAATTTTTAAAAAAATATCTGCTTAATTCATAATTAGGAAGCTCTAAGCAGCCAAGCTTAAGGGAGCAGCTCAGAATTTCTGCCTGAACCTTGGAGGGGCATCAAAACAACCAGCACCTTTGTCTGGGGCCACGAAGCTCCCTCACTGTCAGTACAGGACCCTGACCTTTTCTGGTGTTCTGTTTCAGTGAGACATGGGGGAGCTGGTCACATAAGCCGCACCCAACTTTTTTCAGTAACATCAACTCCAGTTCAAAACCAAAGGCTTTGTCCCACTTTTGTTTAATAAGCTTGTAGCTCCAACACCCTTTTTGAACGGGAAATAAAAATTTCGGGTCCTTCTTAGCCCAAGAGGTTTGAATTACAGCTCCCAGGTTTCAGAGTGCTCTGTGACACCACCAGAGCCACTACTCCTGAAGCCAAGCTTACAATACACGTAGAAATGCCTGAGTCAAGGCTCCAAAGGAGGAATATATGTAAGAGGAGACTTGAGTCTCCACCCTGCTGAAAAATCCAGTACAATTACTCTCAGAAGTTGCTCTCTTACATGTTACTGAGTGTCCTTTCTTATTCTGAGATACACACTGGGAGACTCCTGTTGTACTGCTGTCTTTTCCTGCACATTCCTAGAAACTTTAACTGACCTGCACAGAATGTCAGAGAGGATGGAATTAGGAGTACAACAGAATACATATTATTTAGAAGGGTTTTTTTATATATATATACACACATATATATATATCTATAAAATCTAGACTTTTTACTGACAGGAAAAGTTCAAAACTTAAAAAATAATGTCTATTTTATACTTTTTATCTTTTCATGCTGTCTCTGAATGCATAGTTAAAGATATCCACAAACTTTTTCTTTCATAACATACCATCTTATGAAAGCCGAGATGAAGACAGCATGATTAGAAAACAAGATTAGTCACATGCCCCTGCAGTAGGACCTGTTCTAGCACATTTCTTTCATAGTTTGAAACACAGTGATTGCGACTGAGATGTACTGCACATTTTTCTAAACCAGGCAGATACAAGGCAAATTTAAAGACAAATAATGTGTAGTTTTAGCTTTTCAATTCTAACCACAGTAGTAGAACCAGTATACAAACAGACTGTGGTCAGGTTTTTTTAGTCATTCTGACAAAATAATGCAAACGTCAACAAATACTGGCTAATCATAACATTTGAATAGAGTTTTGTGATATTAGGCATTATAAGGTATGGACCCACCAACATTAAATTACACATGCTACTCAGAAGAGTTCAATGTTCAGATTTTGTCAATGTCTACGTGAACATTTCTAATGGGGCAAACATTTCTAAATTATGTGTGAAAATCCATCCAAGTATGCTCATAGACTTTGAAGATTAAACACAGAGGTGACATACACTCTGATCTGTTATGCAAGTCACGCTTTGGGGCCTGACTTCTTGAAAAATACCCTGATTCTATTTTTTACTTGCTAAAAAAGTAAGGGGTTTTCAAGCTTTTTGTGTTTATGAGTATCATTTCCTGCATCTCACATGAATAAACTATTCCCATTACAAGGTATTTGCAGAGTCAGCCTGTGGAGAATGGTAAGTAACGTGGCAAGTTAATGTTATGTTTTGTACAGGCTATGGAAAGGCAAACCTGTGGCTGGATGTGTGTCAGAGCTTGCATGAGAGCATGCTCCAAAGAAGTGACGATACTCAGAGCCACTGTGCAATGCTGGTGCCAGTGCCTGCTGCTGTTGCAGGCTGGGAGAAGGGAGAGATCAGGGCTAGCAGTGTTCGCAGAAGAAAACTGCTGGAAGTGCAAGAAAGTCACTCCCATCACTCCAAAACCTAATGTGTCTTGTCCTGCTGCAGAGTCCCACAGAGAACAAGTTTAGAGGATTTCAAATCCTACCTAAAGGATATCCAAACTGGAATGTTTAATTAGACTTCTTTGGGCTTGTAAAGACAAACACAGCACCTTTAGGTGGGAAGTAACACTGACTGGTTAAGTGTAATTAACAAATTCAGGCTTTCTAATACCATCTGAGATGGAAGTTGTGAAGGCTACGTATTCCTCAAGTGCCTTTCAAAATCCTGGGTCCACAAAGATCAGTGGAGTGTTTCACTCTCAGAAACACAGTTCTAACAACAAGGGAGGACCAGGATAAAGTGACAAGGTTGGTGATGGCAGCAGTTATAGACCAAGAAACCCTGGGTAAAGGCACATCCTGTATTTGTTTACATAGAGACACATGCTGTATTTGCTTATATAGAGAAACAATAAAATTGAGTATGGTTAAGAGGTTCTTAAAAGCACATGGTGGAGAATGAGAGGGAGGAAAAAAACCCCCCTCACCTTTTTCCTGCAATGTGCCCTATTCCTTTCAGTTACAGTATGTTTTAGGTATTACTGGAAAGACATGCAGTACTAATACATCTCAAATGTGGTTTCCAAGTTGAGAGGATTATTTAAATAAACCATCTAACATGTTTCTCACAAGCATGAAACTTCCTTTGTCCAACACTGAAAATGTCCTCGTTGTTTAAGGGATGCTCTGTAAATACACCGAAGGATCAGGAGTTAAACAGAAAAGACATTGCCAAGAGATGCTGAGAAAACATGTCTTACATTGTGTTACGTGTGTGTGTGTTACATAGTAGGTAATTCACTGACTAGGCCAAAAAAAGCCCCGTTTCTATTTAGTCCCACTAAAAAGTGTAGTGCTAGCAAAGGAACAATTAATTTTTCTGTTTTATTACAGTTAATTTTAAATAAAAATTAAAAACAACTTTTCCCCCTTCTCAGAAACCTTGTCATGTTGAGCATGATTGTTTTCAATTCTCCTGTATTGTGTTCACATAAGTGTCTCATAACAATAACTATTCAGAGGTACTTCACTCATCCCTTTTTTTAACATGACATTAGACGTTTTACAAAGGAAGTCTGTAAGAGTCACTGCCTTTCCTCCAATATTATGAACATTATCATTTGCAAATTGGTCTGATAAAACTCATTTAAGAATACAGTGTGGAATAGTAGAAGATGTAAATACTGTTTCAGTGAGTCAAAAATATACACACTTCAAACGTATACTTACTGCTTATCTCCCAATTAAAAACCACACTTTTTAATTCCCATTTTGAAAAACCTAAGGCTAAACTTTTCGTTGCAGTAGCACAGGACTACAAAGTGCAGCATGTATCATCAGGTTACCTACACTACCACATTATTGGGTTTTTTTGCCTCAGTCATCAAAAAAGTATGGAAGTCAGCTGAAACTCCATGCTCGTGATTGTTCCAACGAGCTCCCAGGAGAGGAAGAGGGTCATACCTGGGCCCTAAAGAAAAGGTGGACACTCTGAAACAGAACAACATATGATACCTTTAAAAAAAGTTGAAGTTATTGCCAAAACAAGTCCCCACCTTTGCTTTGCTGTGTACCAAGCTGGTATTTGGCCCAGGTAGATACCAGTTTATCAAAATGGATTCATCTTCCCCCTCTCACAGTGATGACAACTCATTAAAGGAGAGAGCCGCCAACTATTACACAGACATTCACAGCTTTATGCAGCGTGGGAGTTGCTCATCCTTAAACAATGTCGTCTTTTTGGCTGCCAACTCAGTTTCACGCAACAAACCTTTCTTGTTTGTCCCAATGACGTGTTATTTTCTCATTCTAATTTGTCTGTTTAAAATATTTAGGAGTGCTCATATGAAAGTGATGAATATGCTCATAATTATGTCCATCTTTATAAGATCCAAACCTAAGAAAAATATTCAACAAAGCAAAACCATTACAACATGATTTAACCCATGCAATTAAATCATACACTTACTACAGTATAATTAACACTTCTTCTGAATGTTCTGGATAGTTTATTTCAGAAACACAACCCTACTTAGATATGAATCACAATCTATGTACACTATCTAACTAGAGGTCTGAGTATAATGGAGACATTTAGTTACACTCATTGGATTAATGCCATAGGCACTCTGTAAACGAAACTCCAGCTGACAAAGGTGAGCAGAGCATTTATCTAATAAAATCCTATGCTCTTAAGTTTTTTCTGCTGACTTTAGTGGAGATAGAATTTAAGCCCCCATAGTTTTAAATATTCAAACCTATTGTTAATATTGCACATCTTTCTTCTGAAAATTATGGTGAAAATTTTTCATGCCACACTTAAATCTAAAAGTTTTGACTGCTGACTTCACCATCCCTGGAGGTGTTTAAAAAAAGGGTAGATGGGGTACTTAGGGACATGGTTTAGAAGTGGCTTTTGTCAGGGTAGGTTAATGGTTGGACTTGATGATCTTAAAGGTCCCTTCCAACCTCAGCAATTCTATGATTCTATGACTATTATGGTCAACAGATTTGCAAAAGTAAAATATAGTACTTATTCAAAATATTAGTGCTAAATAGCATTTAAAAGCAGTGCCATTGTACTTCAAAGGAACTGTAGTTAATTGGAAAAAGTCACACTTATTCCTAAAGGGTATAATTTTTTTTTCCTGCTTAAAGGCAGACATAAAAGAAATTAGGACAAGAAAAATATTCTTCACTGAAATCAGCTGAGAAAAATCTGAAGTGAATGCTAACTTCAGGCAAGTTTCATCATGTGGAAAAGACTGAGCAAGCTCCTGCTTAGACAGGAAGCCAGTGACTGAGTGGTAAATAAAAAGTGAGTAAGCTCAACTGTCAGGTGTATATAAGAAATGAATATATTCTGTATTATGCCAGTCAGAAGTAGTAAATACAGCATTGCTGGAAATTGTCTGCAGCAATATCTATGTCAAACTTCATGACTCTTCCACTGATACTCAGCATAGAATAAGTACCTTTCTCCATATTTCTCTTCCTTATGCAATCCCAATGGAAAAATGACAGCATTCTAGAAATAAATATCTTTTTATGTAAAAATCTAGCCCTCAGGCATTCTCCTTAATTTTTGCTCCTGTTATATAGTAAGTTTTAAAACGCTTAGGCAAAGAGTATTTAATGTATATATTGTATCTTGTGTTCTAAGTAACAGTATATTAAGACCCCCATCCTCAAAAATGCTGAGAAACGTGGGAGCTCTCTCATCATCTTTAAAATGAGTCACTACAGCACTTGGCAAACATCCCTATCAAACAATCTCAGAAATTAATCACCTGGGTGAAATAAGCATTATCTTCAATTTATGCTACAACACAGCAGACTGATTTTCCCAAGGCACATGCCAAGTTAGTAGAAAAATTGGAATTACAAATCAGAAATTCTTGACTCCTAATCTTTTGCTCACTTCGGTACTGACCAGTGCACTGTGAGAACAATTTTGTTCTGAGACTTCTCTTTTACCAGATGTCACATACATCATCCCCTTTATTTCTTACGAGACACACTGACCTGGGATTGAAATGGATGTCCTCAGGAACTTGGCTGGGATCAGTGACAATTCTGTCATTGTCAACATAGCTATCCAAGTGATCTGGGATCCTAAATTTGGCCATCTGGACTTCTGAATCACTTAAACCAGCATGAGATATGCGGGCATAGCCCAACCTATCAGATACAAGAAGAGTTAGTTTGAAGAAATAGCTCAAGGCAATTTCACCACGTTCTTAATTCATGTCTCTTTTTTCCAAGAGTAATTATTTAGCCTATCAACATAACTTCCCATTTTTGTGCATCTCGCCTTCAAAAAACTAAAGCGCTGTATAAACACGAGCGTCATAACACAATGTCAAAAGCAGAAAAACAGAGAAAGCATACGTGTTTGACAACAAAAATAAGTTCTAGATCTAGAAACTTATTTTTAAAATTACAGTTTTAGAATATGCATACTGGTATAAACTCACCAACGTTTTTGACTGAAGAGATTTTGAAATTCAAGAAAGGAACTGAAGCGTCAATGAAATGAGTAATGAGAAAAATTAGATAGCAAATGGGGGGTTCGTTGCTTTTTTCACCCACCCACCCCCAAGTTAGTACTATTACTTAAGACAGCTATGTAATTTAATGGTTTTACTCCTGTGAACACTGCAGAATTGCAGTTTATTCAGCATAAGTTGAATTCCATTCTGGTACACACATCACCAAGGGAATGATTTACAAGCAACTGGGTATTAAAAAGATATGGATTGCATAGGTCCCAGCAGAGGAAAGCGCTTCAATATAGGCTTACGCAGTTAAAGTTTCCACTAAATCCAGCATAAAGCTTCGCTGGATTAGATCAGCATTTTGCTTCAAACCCTAC
This sequence comes from Rynchops niger, assembly GCA_013400035.1. Taxonomy (NCBI): domain Eukaryota; kingdom Metazoa; phylum Chordata; class Aves; order Charadriiformes; family Laridae; genus Rynchops; species Rynchops niger. Next base: position 233,193 of record VXBH01004697.1, read on the forward strand.
AATCATAGTTCAAAATTTGTATCTTCTGTGTTACATACAAATTAGGGCTTAGCCTTCACATTTTAGAATGAAGCTGCAAAGTCAGAGATTTGGAAAAAAAGTAGTTTTATGTTACTAAAGCAGATTAGATCTGAAGGCTTTTGACACAAAAGGATGAAACCTGTAATACCATCTTTGTACACTATATTCAGAAATACACCAATTCATCCTGAGACTGATGTTTCACGTTACTTCATTATACATCTAACTGTCCATACACAATTGTTTAGGGATATGAGACTCTTCCACAATCACCTACAGAAGGGTGTAAAACTGATTGTCATAAAGATATTTAAAACCAATGAATAAATGATCCACTTTAACACACCTTATTACTCCGCGATACATAATATAGCTACACCATCTGTCATGATCTGTACTGTCAATATCCTAGAAGTGGAAGGAAAAAATAAAAAGTCAAACAAATAAGGCAAGCTTTCCTTATGCATAGGCTTTAAATCAGTAACAGAACGTGTAAATCTGCTGCAGAAAAATGTTTTGTCTAGAACGTTGTAATAATTTACAAAGGAAAAAAACACTGTTAGACAAATCAGACAATTTTTGACATCTGACAGAAAACCAAACTGCAGAACTCAGTTTTAATACAAAAGAATCATAGAATTAGAGGCTGGAAGGGATGCCTGGAGGACACTTGTTCCCAACCCCATGCTCAAAGTAACATCAAGCAGGTCACAACCAACTTTTTAATATCTCCAAGGATGGAGATTTCACAACTTCTCTGGGCCCCTGTTCTAGAGCTTGATAACCCTAACTGTGATTGTATTTTTTTTTCCTTCTGTTATCTAACTGACATTTCTCTTGTGGCAACCTCTGTCCACTGCCTCTTGTCCTTTCACTATTTAACTCCACCTTCTCTAAACATGTCAGCCAGTTGAAGACTTTATTTAAAAATGTGTATGTATTTTCTTATATGCCTATTTCTAAGTTACCAATTTGAAATATTAAGCCAAATGTTGCAAATGTATATTATCTCTAACTGCTAGAAGAAGCATTACATAAAAGTAAAACATACAAGTTTTACATTACCTGCACATTTCCATTTTTTATTAATTCAGTATAATCTCTGGATCCAGGAGCTGAAGTGATGTATCCTAGAAAAACCACTTGCTTAGAGCTAGTCTTCAGTAGGTTTGAAACAGCTATAGCCTGGAGTTTTCTGTCCAAGTCCTCTCTGAAAGAAATGGAAAAGACTTTAACATATACACGTTCTAGCTCAGAATCTTTGTGCTATAACACAGCAAACCACAAACGAATCTGACATCTTTTTTATTGCTCAGTATTAGAGAGTATGAAAGTTTATACAAAGCTCAAAGATTCAAAATGTTCGCTATGTTCGATGAAATCCACGTGGTTGTGGTAGATGTAATTAGGGTTCTCTTTCTAACCATTATAGGAACAACTTTTTCTGTTACTGTTTTGTTTTTAATACTGATCTCATCACTAAGAAATGTGAATGTAAGTGCTTCGGTTATCTGAGGCTTTGTCTTAGCCTGCACTTGAAATTTAATTGTGCATAACAAAGAGCTCACATGCTAACAAAACTTTTATGATAGACCAATCGTGGTAAATATAGTCTTAAAGTCTGGGTCACATAATTTATGAAATAGAACTTAAGAGCTAAGTCATCCTGTTAACACTACTTATTGACATTTGGCAGGTATCCTGCATCTCTTGTTCGAGACTCACATAACAGTTCCAGCACAACCAGAAGTGACAGCATAAGCAGAGCCTGGTAAAATACTGAATTGGATCCCAATCCCTGTCCTTGGATTTGTCGTAACGCAATGTAAAAGCAGTTCTCTTTCTACAATTCTTCACGTTAATAATTTTAAACAGTTGAGCAAAGTATGTTCTCTTCTATATTTTGGTAGACTAGGCTAAATACAATTGAGACAGGGAGCTGGCTGTGGAATCTGTAACCCCAAAAGATGACAGGAATTTAAATGCTGCTATACTTTCTAAATAACAGTACTTCTGACCAAAGCAAATGCATTAGGGAGAAAGAGCACACAGACAGGAGACAAAAACCTCAACCATTTAAACAGAAGCCAGCTCAGCTAACCAGAATTACACCTCTACATAAGATGGGTTCTTTTAAATGACACAGGCATTGGTGTATTCCCACATTTAAAAAACAGTCTTTAAACAAAATCCCTAGTTATCCAGCATTCTATAGTTTATGTCATCCTAAGCAGCAGATGAAAAAAGATGAAAAACAAGCAGTTGTGCATGCCATTTAATTATAAATTCATTCACCTCAAAACACAATCCAATTTGCACTTGTTTCCCACGTGTCTCTTCCTATTTTCTCCTTCATCTTTATCTCATCTCTCTGTGAGGGGGGAATACAGTGCTATTCTCTACTACTTGGCCAAACAGCTTCTCAGAGAGGCAAGTCTAATCATCCGTGCGAGGCACAAAATGAAATTCCTTTCTAGAGTTCAAATTGGGAGTGGTTTCTGACAACTGAATGTGTTCAGTAAAAGGGACATCTATAAACAATTTCCATGCTTGGAGCACAGCTTCTTACCCAGGGGAAGGAAATGGGGAAGCTCAGTATGGGATAATAAGAATTCCTACTGCTTTCAGAGCAGCTTGTTTGTGTATTATATTCTGCATCGAATCGATAAATTTGCCTCTCCATGAATTATAATAAATATTTTTAAAAGTTCAAGTCTTACTGCATAACCACAAACATACTAGATATTGCATCAAATAAAACAGAAAATACAGCTACAGTGAAGCATCATAAAACTGTACCTTATTAATATTCATTACACAAAAGTAATCAAGACATTGTTTTAAAGTAAGGAACTGAAATATATACCTTAATCTTTCCCACCACATATTTGAGTTGCTGGTATAATTCTTCCTTTCAGATCCAGAATATCAGATTTGATATTTCCACTTTCATATAGTCGGAAAGACACTGAATGGGTATTTTTGTTGCTGTTTCAATACTGTCTTGGAGGTTTCAGAAATGGGGGTTTTTTTGGTTTTTTGTTTGTTTGGGTTTTTTTATTAAACACCAGTTGTCCATCAATGCTATCTTTAACTATCTGCTCTCTTTGTGGAATATAATAGATCTATTCCATATGGAGAAAGTCAGAAGGACGATATCCTAGACTGAGGTGTACCTGTAGCCCTATTACTTGTCGTGGTTTTGCAGATTTGTGGGTTTACTATATATGTCTAGTAACTCAGATATTAGGCTCAGCTGATTTTTGCGTGACACATTTGTCCCTTTTAAAATATGCTTCAAAATTTTAAACCAGTAGCTATGTCATAGTATTTCCTCCAGTGTGCCTTGTTAGAACCAGTATTACAGCAGCGTATTTTAAAAGGTACAAAAGAAATCCCAGAAGGTCACAAATTGCAAGTATTTTACATGGCTTTGCACTACATATGTAACAATAAATAAAATACACACTCTTCATTTCCAAAGTGGGCGACAACAAAATCAACCAGTTTCCCTGTGAAGTTGACAGTCATGGAGATGGCAGGTGCAATCTCTCCCTCTGGAGACGGAAGGAGGTGATGGGTAGATTTTACAATCGGATACCTTGACAGCGCCATAATCCTACATGAGAAGCGGGAAACAGTTAAATTTTGTAGTTCACAGGCCTAACAACTGTGAACTAAGCAGATAAACATGACCAGAAGACTAATGGTCACTGAACTCAAACCATCAGACCAGAACACAAACCATTTCTAGCGGATTTTTCTGAATTTAGAAGGTTTTCCTTTAGAATATTACTTAAGTACATGTCTGAAAATTAATTATCAAATTCATTCCTACACTAAGAAATACCATTCCATATATATGAATTCTTACACTGGGCCTTTCAAAATCTGCATCCTCAGACAAGACAGAATTTTATAATACCATTAATTAAAATGTATTTTATTAGAAGTAGAAGCAGGTAGAAATAAATTTTTAAAGTTGCAGATTTCGCATTCTTTCAGCCTGTGTTTGGAATCAACCTTAAAACCATTTTGCATCAGGTTTTTCAAAATGTTTCATGAAGAAAATTTCAGATAATGACTTTTCTGCCACATTCTGTATCACTTAAAGACACAGGCTCTGGAAAAGGAATGTTACTAAATTCCCCTCACATATCACAAATATTAAATAGCTGTTGCAACATCACTAGGAAGTGCCATCTGCCATAGAGATCTGCATATCCCCCTGAAAAAAAAGCCACATCATAAGCCACTATTTTCCAGAGGACAAAGATATTCAAAGACAAGCAACTAGTAGTTGGTCAAGCATTAAAATAAAATCAAACACAAAAAAAAATCTAGTCAAATAGACATGTGCCTTTCTATGCTCATTTCCCGCTACAGGGCTCAAGCTGGCTTTAATGAATTCACAATTTCTAATAACTCCAGGTGCTCTTACATTTCCCAACTTCTATCACATTTTTAAGACTGAAATCTAAAGTTCTCATAGCCCAAAACAAAACAATGAGAAAAGTGAATCAGATATAGTACTTAGAATGCCAAATTTCCAAATCTGTAGATTAAGGGGCAGGATGCCATTCTCTGCATCACCAAAGCCAAAGTAGCTTACAGGGGGAGGCACCAAAACCTGGTTAGTTTTAAACAGTGAGAAAATTTAATCTGCATTGCACTGTAATGCTAGGCAACCAAAGCACGTTCTTAAAGACAAGCTCCAACAAGTGATTACAGTGATTGTTATTCCAACTATTCTTTGCCCATGTTCTAATGGAGTTAGTATTGGACAGTGTATTTACACTTACTTACTGTAACTGCATGTATAAAGATGACTCACCCCCAAGTGTGATCTCTTGTGCTTGGACCAAAATCTGTGTAAAATCCTAGTCTTTCTCCTAGCCACATTGTTGGATCGTTGTTCCCAATGAACGGTTTAGAAGCATCACTCTCTATAATAGTGATAAAATCTGCACCTAAAATGGGCAAGAAAAAAGAAAATCCTTCCAAGTTTATAACTGTGACCTATAAATGTGATTTATAAATGGCTACATAATGTCATCATTTCTCTCTTGATTACACAGGGATGGACACAAGCCCTTCAGGAGTCAATGAGGGCAAATCTTATGCTGGCAACAAAGTCATGCCCAAACTTTCAGTCATTGTACGCTACACAGTCTCTGATAGAGAGATACTCAGTGTCTGGGTGCCATAGCTCCTCCCTGGTGCATAACCAGACACAAGAGACTGCACAGCACAGCTGGCCTGCACATACCTAGTGTAGACCATTTCAAAACCATTAGCCATAACGTGCATTATGTTATAACAGATTAATAACAGATTAACAACACAATACCGAGTCTACTGCTTTCAACTTGATCAACAAGCACTACGCAGCACATCTGCACTTACCTTCATCTACCAAATATTATTCTGCTCCAAAGGGTCCTGTGCAAGAGGGAGCAGGCTGCTGCTGCCAAAACAATTAATCACCCCATAGTAACCTAGCGTCAGCCTCCAGCCATGATAACAGAAGGGTTCCCAGCTCTACTGAATTGTTAGCCATCCTCAGCCACCTCACTTTCTCAGGGCACTGTGGTCCTTCCCTGTTTACATGCTGAGGTGTGGTTTTGTCAGGGGAACATGCCAGGTTCCCCTATATTTTAGCTGCAGTATACAGAAAACCTATGCGGTCCCTGAAGGAACTGGCAGCTAAGAAAGACTTGCCCATGCCTGAAGGAAGGTGGGAGTCTGCAAGCAGGCCACAGGCTGGCTGAACCATCCAGGCTTAGCTTGAGCAGCAAGACAGTATGGCTGCAGCAGCAAGAATTGCTCCCTTCTCGCTGTGGTTATGTCCCCTGGGAGTGTTCTCCTACTCTGGAAGACAGATTGAGTCACAACTTCATCCGAAAGCCCTTCTATAAGGAATTAAGACCGCTCCATTCAGCACTGCTGTTACCACAAGATCTTTTGCTTTTAAAATGTCTTATTTAGCAGTATGAAAGCCACGTTAGCCGGGAGTTAGGGTACTTTTAAGGGGATTCCCAGATTTTTGCTTCTACATCATTAGCATATGTGCTGGCCACAGAAACAACCGAAACCACTGAGAGGGGCTGATGTTTCCCTTCAGGGCACACAGGAGTTCCAATCACAAAAGCCATTACATGTTGCATCTTCACTATTCCAACGGAGAGAAGATGAGCCCAAGGCACACACACCACCGCACCTTTAAAGATAACCCCTACACTGAAGAAGTTAGCCACTCTTTTTTCTGTTGCTCTCAAAATCAGCTACTCTCCTTTAACAAATAGTTTAAGAATCTCCAGCTTAACTCTGAATGCATTAATGCATTTCCTGTAAATGTTAATGTGGTATTTTATGTAATATACATGTAACATAAAACTCCAGAATACTGTTTCCAGCAATCAGGAATTAAGATTTATTCATTTATGTTTTGGAATTTGCTGCCTTTTGACTTAGCAATTGCTTCTTTTAGAAGTGATACCACAAAGAAATGCTCAATGGGCATAACCAGGTAATCACTTCTGCTAATATTCATTAATTTAAATTACAGATACCAGAAATAAATGCATTCATTACAGTTCATAAATAAATATCCAAAGATTAAGTAAGTACCCAGACATAAGCCATGAGCTATGGAATCACATATGTACAAGAATGCCCCAACTTTCTATTCATCAAATGTGTAGTGAGACAGCCTACAGAGCTCAGCCCTCTGAACCTTTGGTCATGGGACAATGGAGTGAGCGATGGATGAACCAGCCTGTTCCCTCTTAATTAACTCCTGGGCATCTCTGCCACAAAATCAAGGCTTGCACAGCAGCACCTGTGCCAGTGCCTTCCCACTGCTTGGGTCTGTCAAGCCCGAGCTGCTCAGCAAAGCCGTGTGGTGCGTTCACACCATAAGAGGAGAAGAGAACAATCAAGTGCTGGAATGGCAGCATGGATGCTTTCTTGTCTCCTCAGCTGCTTTAAATCCTAAAGTGGCAGCGCCCAGTCTTCCCTGTCTCATGGGTATCACAGAAAACAGGTAACACTTACAAGCACCACTGGTCAAGTCCGTTCAATGCACCCTGCAGCAGCACTAATCTTTGGTCCAAATTCTTCATTTCCTATAGGTAATTTTCCAACCAAAATCCTGTCCATGAGCAACAGGTTAGACACCCTTCTTTACAGTAAAAACATGACAACTCAACCAAACTCCAACCACTATTCTTCTTTTACAAATTGCTCTGTCTCAGTGATGGAAACGGACTGCTCTGTTTCTCCTCTGTACATCTTGTTAGGGCATTTTAATTTCAGACATTTTAGGAATTACATAACACTAGTTTTAGTTTACATCTAAAAACACAGAGAATTTATAAAACAGTAAGTTTGATCTAAAGGGATATTTATTATTATTTATTCATGCAAATAATTTCTCTATAGACAAGAAACTCATCAGCAGTATGAGAAAAAAATCCAAATAAGCAGCGAAGTGTTTCCTCCAACCAGAAATCTCTTTAAAATACATAAAAAAAATTATCACCTCTGCAAATGGATTTTTAACTGGAGTGACTGTATTGGAACAGCTCACAAATTCAGGAAAAAGCCATAGACACAGGTTCTTGTGTTAATGCAAGAATGGACTCAGTTATCTACCTGTCTATTCAGATGAACCCTCTCAAATATAAATGAAGTAGAAAAAAAAGTTACCTGTCTGATTAAGCAAATTAGCTGATCCTTCCAAATTCGACCATCCTTCATTGTCATATCCAAATCTAAAAGGCCAGATCATAGCAGAGAAGTCTCTTTTTGGAACCTCAAAAAAATAAATGTAAAAAAAGTCAAGTACAATTTGACTTTTATATATTATAGCTTTGCAGTCAACAACATCAGATACATGGTACCATAAAAGACAAGGAAGAAGAGATGTTTTAGCCAATATATTTTCCTAATAAATCTGTCAGGATTACAAAAGACTTTAGGTATTTTTGAGAAAAATCTACTGTTAACAAAAGGAGAAAAGTCATCATAGTTAAAATGAATTTGTAAAAGTAAATAAATTAACATGAAAGAGATTACAAATTTTTTCATCTTTCTGAGAGGAACTACACATTTTTTCAACATTATAAGCTACTACAAACCTTGATGAGTTTTAAAAAGCCAACCATATATGCCTGTGTGTATGTGTGAATATGCACATGCATGCAGGCGTGTGCACAAACACACACAATTTCTACTTAGCTGTCATCACCTTTTCTGCATTTTTCCCTGCATTTGTCATCAGTGATTTCTCTAACAAAAAAATTACCAACAGGAATACATGTCAAGAGCAAGTTTCAGAAGGACTATTTCTGAACTGCCACCAAAAAAGAAAAGTCTAATTCATAAGTGCATGACCTCCTGGTCTCCAAGCTGATAAAATATGGGTTTGATGGACTGACAAATTCAGTGAATAAAGAGCTGGCTTGATGGCCGCACCCAAAGAGTGGCTGCCAATGGGTCCATGTCCAAGTGGAGGCCAGTGACAAGTGGAGTCCCTCAAGGATCAGTACTGGGACCGGTCTTGTTTAACATCTTCGTCAGTGACACGGACAGTGGCCTAGAGTGCACCCTCAGCAAGTTCGCCAAAGACACCAAGCTGTACGGGGCAGCTGACATGCTGTACAGAAGGGATGCCATCCAGAGGGACCTTGACAGGCTGGAGAGGTAGGCCCATGCCAACCTCATGAAGTTCAACAAGGCCAAGTGCAAGGTCCTCCATCTGGGTCGGGGCAATCCAAAGCACCGATATAGGCTGGGCAGTGACTGGCTTGAGAGCAGCCCTGAAGACAAAGACTCGGGGGTGCTGGTGGACGAATGGCTCTACATGAGCCATCAGTGTGCACTAGCTGCCCAGAAAGCCAATCGTATCCTGGGCTGCATCAGGAGAAACATGGCCAGCAGGTTGGGGGAGGTGATTCTCCCCCTCTACTCCACTCTCGTGAGACTCCACCTGGAGTACTGCATCCAATTCTGGAGCCCCTACTACAAGAGAGATATGGACGTGCTGGAACGTGTCCAGAGAAGGGTAACGAGGATGATCCGAGGGCTGGAGCACCTCTCCTATGAGGACAGACTGAGAGAGTTGGGGTTGTTCAGTCTGGAGAAAAGGCGGCTCCGAGGAGACCTTATAGTGGCCTACCAGTATCTTAAGGGTATCAAGAAAGTTGGTGAGGGACTTTTTAGGATGTCAGGTAATGGTAGGACTAGAGGGAATGGATTAAAACTAGAGATGGGTCGATTCAGACTGGACTGAACTGGACGAAGTTCTTCACCATGAGGGTGGCGAGACACTGGAGCAGGTTGCCCAGAGAGGTGGTGGAGCCCCATCTCTGGAAGTTTTTAAGGCCAGGCTGGATGGGGCTCTGAGCAACCTGATCTAGTGGGAGGTGTCCCTGCCCATGGCAGGGGGGTTGGAATTAGATGATCTTTAAGGTCCCTTCCAACCCTAACGATTCTATGATAAATTCAATTTTATATTAGTAATCAATTAAATCATAGAATGGAAACATGTTAATTTATATCTGATCAAAACAGCTCTAATTTTGAATTAAAATTACTAAATAGGCAAGCAACATACTCGGACAACTTGTAAGTAATCTAAACACTAAACTTTGTGAGCATTAAGCATCTTAATTGTTACTATCATTGCAATACCTCGTTTTTTGCCACATAGAAAACTGGCATCTTCTAATTTTTATCCAATTTCCGTAAATAGTCTAAGTCTAACGTAAGTCAACGAACTTTTCAGAGAGATTCAATTCAGAGTTATGCATATAAATATAGATGCACAGAATTCCTTCAGCTGGAAGGAACCTCAGGAGGTTACCTGTTCAAGCTTTCTTGAGATAAGATCAGGCTGCTAACAGCATTGTCCAGTCAAGTTTTGAATACAATTCAAATAAACTCACTTATAAAAGTTACATTCACATTGAATAAATGAAGCAAGCATCTCTCAGTTTTTCAGAATATTTTTTTTCCTTTGTAGCAGCACTGTAAATATCCAAAGACCCAGATGCTTCCCATATTCAATATGAACTTACAAATTAAACTTTTTGCATCTTCATTTCTGCATCAGTTTTGCTGAATACTTGGATGCTGCTACAAACATTTCTTCAGCACCAACCAACACATCTAAAACATCACACACGCATTTTACTGTATATTTGAAAGTTACAGTTTTCACAAACACACTACTCACCCCTTGGCCCAACTTCTTCTGGTAAGTTTTATAACGTAGACCCAATCCTAGCAAACCAACACCAACAAACAGCCACAATACTTGAAACAGAAAAACACAGAAAAGTGGTTTTTAAAGCAAGAGAAAATAATGATGTTGTTGTTGCAGTTAAAGAGAACTAGTACACTGTCATTCTAAGATGTGGTATTCATAAAATGGGAAATGTATATATCTAAATTTCCACATATGCCAGTGATAACACCATTCCTAAGTAGTGTACTTAAGAGCATCTACATGTGTGCAGAATACCTATATGTGTGCAGATACACTTAGATTCTCCAAAACTCAACAGGCTGAGCAGACACAATACACCAAAACTCATTGGAATATTTATGTAAAAATGATACCTACCGAAGAATTCATTACAGCAGATGAGCAAAAGCATCATGTAAACCTTCTAGTGTTTTTCCTCTCTGTGTTCCAGGTATGCATTTGTGGCATACATTTTTTATTTTGTCATAGTACAATGTGTGGCAGAAAACTTGGTTTACTTCGCAAGCCCTTAGGTGTCAGAAAGATGTGATCCCTGCCAGACCTCCAGAGCAGTCCTTTGTTTGAGATGTTCTTGGAAAGGCACTGTGGCTTCACAGAATGCAAATTCAGAGCTTTCCTATTGCTCCTGTAGCCTTCCAAATAACCACATCGAACACTTAAGAGCTCTCACGGTTTGGCACATGGCCATTTGATGACCAAAACCCTCTGCAGTTATTTCATTTACACACTGGCACATGCTATCGACAGTGATTTCTGCAACTCCAGTTTATTCTTTCATCAGATCTTGCAACAGATATGTAATTATTTTTATGCGAGTTTTCTGGAACAATTTTGTGTGAAATTTATTTGAATTTTACTGTGTGATGTCAGAAGAAAAGACATGCTCTTTACCTTAGTAGATGTCAAGCAAGCAGTTTCATACTCTGCAAAATGCAAAGGTGCTTAAAGGGGAAGCTGAGAAACAATACAAGTTTGGGCATGATGAGTAAGTAAAAGAGTTACTGTTGTAATGCCACAAAATTAGCTGAGCAAGGGCTGTGCTTTGTGACTGACAGTATTTTGAAGTATTTACTCACTTTTGTGAAATGTTTTTGAGTTGTAATACTCAAACCAGCATTGCTCATGTTGCCTCCAACAGACAAACTCTCAGGAGCCACAGTCTTCTGGCCTCTGAGTATATAGGCTAAAGACCTTCATAAAGATTTCAGAATCAGCCCTGAAAAGTGGTGAACCACTATTGTCTCCGCTTTACAGATGAGGCAAAATGAGGTATGCAAACGATAAGTGACTTGTTCCAAAGTCACAGAACTAAAAAAGATGCAGGGATTTGAACCTTCAGCATTCTGATCTCTGTAGCGTCAGCATGCCCTCACGCCTCACAATTTTTTCCTCTACCAAACTTTGCTATAGTGACAGACTTTTTCCTTAGAAAAAGTAAACTAATGATGAAAACAGATCTGAAGCTCAAATGATTGTGGAGAAATACCTGAAAACATCATTTGGATGGATTATGTATTCCAGAGATTTAAAAGCCAAAAAGCGGTAAAACCTCAAACATTTTAATTTCTCTTCAAAACCCAAGGAAAAAAGCAGACCTCATCCCTATCACCTGGGAAAGCTGGGATCTCTAGGCATAGTCCACAGGCAGATGACAAAAAGGTTTCCTGAGGACAGGTCTGGTCTGAACGGGCAGCAGGGCATCAGAATTGTGTAGTGATGTCAGCCACAACAGGCTCTGCAGGACTGCCTCCTCATGCAGGAGGGGTGTCACATTTTATGTGGGCCAGCTGAGTCCCACCTCACTGCCAGCCAGCTCACACAGCCCTAGAAAGGGTGTCACACTGAACTACTTCAAAAATCAACAAATCCCATAGGCTGAAAAATCATTCTTATTTTTGTTGTATACACATGTAATAAATCCCAACATCCAGAGAGGCCTCCACCTCAACTGCCAAGATGAAATCACAAATGATGCCAAATCTATTTTTACATTTTCTTTTTTCCCCTGTTCAAATGTTTTGGTCTTCATTTAAGACATTCCATGAGGAATAGCCTCTCTCTTAACTGTAATCATAGTGAATCAGCTCCTCAGTTAGTATATGTCATCATTAAAACTGGAACTAGGGTAATACTAACTACAAGTCTAGCTATAAAATTAGCACCAAAAAGCTTTTCTAAAACATCCGAGCAACACACTCCACTGTATTACTCTTTCCTCAGACATTATTCCTAAAGTCATGGAAAAAAGGAAGTAAAACTATACTTACGTAGTTTAATATAGTTTTTACTCTTTTTGAAAAGTGGCTTTTGGTTGCTTTTCACTTCGAAGATAGAGCTAAGGTCCTTCTTGGGTCCTGTCAGAAAGTCTACCCCAATACATAACATGATAAACCCTGTGAAAATATAAGCCATTACTTTTTTCATAGAGTTTTAACATAATAAACATTGCTCATAAATGCACCATTTATAAACTCCCAGCTGTTGTGTTACATTCAACATTATGACTCCAACAACAAAGACAATTCAAAGCACAAACACAGATAAATGCCACACCTAATGTAGTAATGCAGGCAATATGAGATTTATTGATAGAGAAGATCCTACTTCTCATTGTCACAGTATTCACCTCACCTATGCCTGCAGCACTTCAAAAATTTTCATTTACATTGTTGTACTTGTTGACATAAGCATTGCTTCCAATAAAATTAAACATGCCACTAATGATAAATATTTCCAAAAAATATTTCAAAACAGTAGTATTGCAGCAAGAATTCAAAGCTAAAAGATTATTTAAAATGCCACTGAACACCTGTTTCACACAAAAATAATGAAGTTCAAAATTACATTGTTTGGGGTGGGTTTGTTTGTTTGTTTGTTTACAAATAAGCTGATGCTAAAATTTAATACACCTGAAATGACCTTATTAAGCCTGCTTTGTTTTGATAACTGCAGAGCAGACCTAACAGTAAAAGTATTCAGCCAAAGACTCCTTCACATTATGAACTCTACTCTGGACTACGGTGAGCTCCAAAATATAGTCCATTTTTGGGTCTTTCAGGCTGAGCAGAAGGGGAGCTACTGACACTAATGCAACTTACAGCTGTTCCAGCTCTTCCCTTGCAACCCAGCAGCCTAAGGATCATGATATTACCTGATAACTTTGTGGTCCTAAGCATCAGGCTGTGCTGGGTGCTAATGGAGCAATCCTCAAAACCTGTCTCATTATTCACTATAGAAATGCAGAGATATTTTAACTCTGATGGTACTACTGGGTCCCACTACTACACGTTTTATCACGTTTCTTCTGTTAGTGAAACATTTGTTTAAAGCCATGTTTTCCCTTCCTCCATTAATGTACTAATTGGGAGATCAATGAAAACAAAAATATTTTAATCCTTTGATCTGGGCCAAAGTAGGGACTCCTCACCTTTGCATATCCTAACTTCCAACTTCCACAGAACCTTGAGTGTACTTAGCCAGCACTCTCAAGCAAACATTGATTTGCAGTACAGTTTCAGGGTATTACGTCAAAAAGACTATCACACAGTAGATAAATTATGATAAAAGGCTTCAAGGCCCCTGTTGACTGCTACAACTCTCATCTCAGGCCAGTGCTTTCACAGTTTACTGGAATTAGCCTGGACAAGAACAATTAAGTTACACCTCCCTATTACAGAACCTTAAAATAACAGCTTGATGAAAAATTACGTTGTTGATCGTAGATGTCTATTGTCTTTGCAAACGAACTGCTCTGTCACCAAGATACAAGTAACACATTTTTATATAAGAACTACAAAAGCAATTGCTCAATAGTTTGCTCTAAAGCAATGTAAGCAGACTGTAGCAGATTGGGAGGCCAGTTTAACATGGCTGCATCTTGTATTCTTTTGCTCCAGAGTCAACAGAAGCAGCTGTGCTTCTTAAGAACAGTCAACTAAGCACACCTACAGATACATTTTAAAAGCCAGTGAGTGATTTCAGTGCACTAACTGTTGCAATGCACTGTGATGGTATCTTTTCAATAGGTAATTCAGATTAATAGTACAAGCTCTTTTCTGACCCCTTATAAGGTAAAGGATCTAATTACCTGCAAAGAAAAATTGGGAACATAATGAATTGGATAAGAGCTCTGCTGGAAAAGGAATATGTCCTTAATATCTTTGTGACATAGTTAATTAACTAAAGAAGTCATGTTTTATTTCAGAGTGATAGCTGAAGATGAAATAACCGTTACTCAGTATTTTCTTATTGACCTTACTTGTTACATTAGCTGTAGTGAAAGACCCAAGAAGCTGGATGTAGTGCAATGATAAAGGGGGCACACACAAAAACCTTCTCAAAGGGAGACTGATTCAAAGCCATTAAAGTTGATGGAAGACCAGGGATCTGACCCCTCAGCATTATGTTACACCACAGTGAAGCAGCAGAGAAATTTTGAATATAATGATCTTACTTTCATCGTCCCTTTTCCCGGTGCGGTTCCCTACACAAACTGTGGCAAAAGAAAGGCAGGATATTGGACAGGAGGAGAAAGCAAGAAATAGCACTTGCACCTGAAAGAAACCAGAAGAAAACAAGCAGTTTGCCAGAAAGCCAAGCTGCAAGGGAAGAAGCACTGCAACAAATACATGATCTCACGGTATAATCTGCAAATCTTTCATAAGCAATGGGATGGCATCCAAAAGACAGAAACTGGATTCTCAGATGGAACATAAACTCATGTAACACCATGAGCTGAGACGGGTTCAGTTCACAGTTTTCTATTTACCAAAGAGAAAGTTAGGGCCATTTCTGTGTTACTAACCAGTCATCATGCCAGGTGAATTAGTCACAAGTGTGTATTTCAAAGGAAGTGACAGGGAGGGATTTTATACAACAGCTTTTCTTGTCAAAGCATTACTCAAGAAAACATTTGACATTCTTCTACCACATGCTTTCTTCATATAATTTCAAAAAAATAAAATTAAATTAACTGAGATAACTGTTTCTACAGACTCCCAAAGTGTTTTCAGAACAAAGAAAACTGCAATAAATGTGATGGAGCTCTCCTCAAAGCAAAACAAACTGAAACCCTGCATGTGATTCCTGTAATATATGAAACACAAATGGAGAGTAAGAAACTGGAGTGACAGAAAGTGGTTTCAAAGACGTTTAGGAAATCTAAAACCATGGGAGAAACAAGTCAAGCACAGCATTCATTAATCCTTTTCAAACAAAACACAGGATAATGTGTAACATTTTAAAGTGTGCCACATACTTAGCCCCAGACAATGTTTGGCATTGTTTAAATATAATTAGTGAAATATGCTATTGAAAGACATTAGCACCTAATAAGAAAATAATTCTGGAGACAAAACTAGAAAGGGTTGGTTTTCTTTCCACCTCTCCACCTTCATCAAGGGATCATTTTGCTAAAACCTTTATATTTGCTCTCCTCAATTCTTCCTCACCGGCAAATCCCTGACAATTTTTTTTCTTCCTCTCCTCTTGGCAAGTTTCTTACACTGCAGGCTTATCGACATTCCTCCAAACATGCTGGTGTGTCCACAAAACATAAGGTACAGCCACGGGGAGACGAAGCTCAGGTCTCAAATGCAGACTAGCTAGATCAGCAGGATGCTGCACTTTGCTCCTCAGATCAGGGCTAAATAATGCACTGAATTATGTTACAGTCCCAGGAACACAGCCTTCATAAACCCCTGAAGTTTCCAAAGACTACATTGTTACCTGAGATACCATACTGCAGTCTTGGGTACCTAGCATACAGGTGCATTCATACCCTGGATTGGAGCCATATTGTAAGGTGACTGATTAACAGAACTCTTCCTCAGTTGTGTTTTGAGTTATTAGACTTTTTTTCACTTCGTAATTCTCCCTGAACTGAATTTCATTTTCTGCCCACATTTTAAGCCATTTCTAACAGTAAAGAAAAAAAAGGAATTATTTTTTGCATGTTTCACTAATTTTCTCATAGAAGCTCTTACCCGTAGTAAATCAAACAGAAGCTGAGCATTTGGAAAGACTATTTACATACTAAATACATTTTTAACATTTGGGTGAGTCTAAAGAAAGGGTATTTGTATTTGTTCATAGTCATAAATGTACCTAAAAGAAGATGGGAGCTTTCTCTAGCGTAAATTCCTCCAGGTACAAACTTATAAGCTGTACACCATACACAGAAGAACAATTCAAGAACGTAGGCAAACATGGCTGTAGTCATGGCTTTCCCAGGGTGCAGACAGCTAACAAAGTGTCCAGCCAGTTGAGGCCACATAGACATCGTAAAGACAGCAAGAATGTTCCCTGCAACAGCAGCACTCCAGGTGTTTAAATAAAGGAGACCAGCTGAAGATGCCAAACCTGTGAAGGAACAGAAAAGAACAGAGTAAATCACAGTCAGGCATATTATCTGCCACCTTCTTTTTCACGGAAAAAAGGGCACCTGGGAAATACAACTGTGCTTTGCAGCCATGAGAACTGCATCACAAGACAGGTATTCCCAATAGCCAAACACAGAGATATCTCATTATCTTAAAGACTGCCTATTGAACTGAAAACAGTAAAGCAAAGAGACATCAGAGAAACATCATCAAGAGCCAAAACTGAACAGTTTTTCTTACACAGAGCTCTCCCAGCACAAGAGGGATGATGCAGTTTTTAAGACGTTAATGGGTCTGCCTGTTATGAATCTCCTTTAACAGAACACAGAAAGAATCAAATAGGTTAATGTGAAGTGAAATTATATTTCTCCCTTTACATAACCATATGATGGGAAAGAAAACAAGTATTAATCTTTTACTAACTGCAAGATCCTTGATATACTATACCGTCTTTGACTGTGATGGGATTTGATCCCAAACAGAACATTTACAACCATGGAAACTCTCTCTAACAGTAGGACTTCAACTCAAAACTTTATTTTAGGTAAGAAAATGTTTACTAACTTTGACATCATGATAGCTGATGTTGGAAAAAATTTTTGAATATTTTACTCTTATACATTAAGGTTCTGAGAATTTTAGACTACAATGCTTGAATCAGCTAACAAACCATTCTGTACTTGTTTTAAATTAGCAATGCGTGTACATCAAAAATCAAATGCTCATACTCACATTACAATCCGCACACACATTTCTTAAAACTAACACCTGCACCAAAAGGTAAATTATTTGGGCAACTGATGGCTTAAGCATTGCCAAATCTCTGCCTTTATTGTAACTTTCCTGATATTTGGTATTTTATTTTGGTTCCTGACTAGAGAAACACAGTTTGCATTAAATTTCTTGTCTTCGAGGTTGTAGAAAATGACTTGAAAGTGTTGGATTTTAAGTGCTCCAAAAGAGAAGGTAAATAAGAAAAAAGCAAAACATAACTCATAATTTCCTTTGGTCCCTGTATTTTGATATGTCCCAATTTGTTATTAAACATTTGTAGGAAGTACTGCTTTTTCTTCTTCTACAAACAGTTAGCTAAGGCCAAAAAGAAGCAGATTTACATTTTTTCTAAACAGCATTTATACCACTAAATTTCACTCAGATGAGCCTACAAATTAAACCACGCTGCATCCATGCTGAGAAGGTACGGAAAATACACCTATCCACAATTCAAGAGCAGAATTATTTCCATCTCCCCCTACTTGCTCCATGCATAGCTTGTTCCACAGCATAGCTATACCAACCTCCTGAAAATGGATGTCCAAATTCAGCACTTGAATTTCTAACCCCACCACCCAGACTGCTTCACAAATATATTGCTCCAGCAGAACTGCCTTGATGTTCATACTGTTTTACTGCCTGGAGATCTTGGCAACTTAGGAGACAGGAGGCAAGTTTGCCTCCAGGCAAACTACTCATTACAAGTTATTGTGCCCCCTGCAGAATCAAGAGGCTTGTGTCATCTCAACCCCATAACCTTAGATGTAGCCTTACTCAACGCAGTGAGAACCAATGCGCTACTCATGGGAACAGAACCGTAACAGGGGTTTCTGTAGCTCTGCAGTGGCCTGGAGATTTGGCCTGTAACCCTTAGTCAATGGTCAGACATGCATACACTACAGTCAGTGAAAGAGCAGAGGCTTTGATTAGCAATTTACTTTTCTGAGATGTGGTGTAGGGTCAAAGGGCTTGAGTAAAGGGAGTAAGGTAATAGAAAGAAAAATTCTGCTCATGCTTTGTACCTACCTACAAGAAACCAAGCAAAACTGGTGACAGAAGACCAGCTCCAAAATGGAAGCATCAGTCCATGAGCCAGGCCCAAGAGAACTGTACCTCTAATACAACAATAAGGAAAAAGAAATCATACATTTTTAAAATGTATTGAAATTTTATAAACACCTGGCGTTGAAAAAGAAGTTTGTAGACATACCAACAAGGATGTTTGGTAATATTTTATAATCCTTTTATTTTAAACAGATCTCAATTTGAGCACAAAACATTTTTATCTCATACCCTTTACTAGATCTAAAAAACATCCAGTTGAAAATAATGGCATTTTATCACAATGTATAAGCGTGCCACATTCAGCAGCAGAAGCACTCCACTGAAATACTGGGTACAAAAGAAAAAAGAACTCAGAGAAAATGACAGGGAGGAATCCACCCCAAACAGAAGTATTTTCTTCATGTCACTTAGGGTATCCTCCAGCATCTAACACTGCTATCAGCCTTGAGTAGCTCTTGTGTATACTAATTCCATATTATAAACTACCTCGCCTGCTGCTACAGGTAGTTGACTCAGAAAAACTAATTTGGTTATTCTAGATCTGGGAGCCTGAGCGAGCCACACACAGTATAAAGACTACGTTCTTACTAAACAGAACTTCTACAGAAGTATATCCTTTAATACTGCACACAGTTTACGTTTTTTATCTGCATGCATCTATGAGGTAGACTGTTTCCTACCATGTCCTCTCTGAAGTCAACTGCTAGATTCATTTATTGCATATTATAGATGCACTTCATCCGTAAGTCCTTGGACCTCAGTCACAGAATCATAGAATAGCCTAGGTTGGAAGGGACCTTTCACATCATCGACTCCAACCATCAACCCAGCTCTGACAAAAACCATCACTAAACCATATCTCTAAGCACTATGCTTACCCGTCTTTTAAATATCTCCAGGGATGGTGCCTCAACCACTTCCCTGGGCAGCCTGTTCCAACACTTAATAACCCTTTCAGTGTAAAAATTTTTCCTAATATCCAATCTAAACCTTCCCTGGCGCAACTTCAGGCCATTTCCTTTTGTCCTATCACCTGTTACCTGGGAGATAAGACTCTACTTCAAAAATTGTTTTACGATGTGGCAAATCAAGTTTTTTACTCCTGAAGTAAAAATCACTCTGTATTAGAAAATTTTAAGATTTATTAGTAGAGACGCAATGCTCAGAGGTATGTGAAAGCAAGAATGAATCCACAAGGCTTCTGTGTGAAGGTCCTTGTACCCACTTTATTCTATGTAAGTTCTTACACCATCAGCTGGTTGAGTTTTAATTCATCACCCACTACAGCACTGGCTTTTGATTACTGTTTTATTATAATAATAATAATAAACAACCACTTACCCATATGGATTAGGTTCTGGATCTGTACGTGGATGTCCACTTACTGCCCATCTAGAAATTAGCGAGACCTCCCCAAATATCCACAGGGTAAGGAACATGAGGCTGCCAAAAGCAATCCCTGACAAAAGCCAATGAGGGTGGGAAACGGTCTCTCTAACTGCATTACCAGTTTTGTTTGCTTCTTGTTTCTTCTTGTCTCCCCCTAGAATAAGAACAGAAATATAGCTGAGCAAATTGTCAAATCCTATTAGAAGGGGTCACTGAGAAAAAGAAAGAACCAAGATCACTAAGTTACCAGAATACATTATGGGCTCAAACACAAAAGCTAACTTATCTGATCATTCGTGGAAATCGGTAAGACAAAAAAATCTCTAATAACATTCCTGAGTCTATCAGGAAAAGCTACTCACCTTAAGCATACAAAAATTACAACCTGCCCATACCATTATTCTTCATACTACTGGAATTTAAATAATTAATTTGGCTTTGAAAATCAGCAGAGAAGTTATTAGAATTTGTTCAGAGGATTCTGTTCTCTGAAACTCTAAACTCTGATAAGAACAAAACCTGACACTTCCAAAAAAGCGAGAAGTAAATTCCCTTCCTTCTCTTCTCCTTTTTCCATGCACTTTAGACCCTCTCTGCTCTAAGGAGAAAGCAGCACCTTTAATTGCATAGACATGTTGCTTCGTCACCTAGAAAGAAGACAGATTCCCTTCCTAATCTCCTGCAGTACATTCCCTTTCTAAATTATCATGGAAGCTCAGGCTTCATTCATGTAATGCAAGTCTACAAACAATACACACCATGCCAATTTATACCTACTTACACATAGATAAGGTCTTATCTTTCAATTAATTAATTCAGGTTATACTGAGAAGGAAGAAACTTCCGAGGATTTTAACATGAGCTGCCTTAACTAACAAGCCCAGCTTCGCTGTGTTTCTTGACGATACTACCTTCACAGTTTTAAAGTGTGATTAGCCCCTGCCAGCCCCCACTGCTGGGTACTCTGTCCAGACACTCCAAGAACTCAAGCAAATTTTGACAAGGACAACTCATCCAGTTTTGATTCTTTCTATTTATTTTGTCACATCAGCTGTTCCCCAGCTTTGTCCTGTCTCTCCTTCTCTGTCAAAGGATATGCACTGGCAGAGAAACTCAAAGAGCAGATTGAATTAACAAAATAACAGAAATACCACAGATGTTTCGTGCTGAAATGAGGATAACCCATTCTGATTTTATTGGTCTAGGTTATGCCTTTGTTTGTGTTACTGTCACATTATTGATACTGCAATTAATTGGCAGTTCCAACATCAACTTACTACAGCTTCTAAGAATTGCCATATTGATTCTACCATGTTATGGGCAGATGGAAGTACCCCATGGTTTCTAAAGTCTGCAATGCTCATATATCAGGTCTAAAACCAGACTGTACTTAGCAAAAAAAAACAAAGAATCAAACCCCAGTGACATACAGATAGGTATCAT
This sequence comes from Rynchops niger, assembly GCA_013400035.1. Lineage (NCBI taxonomy): Eukaryota > Metazoa > Chordata > Aves > Charadriiformes > Laridae > Rynchops > Rynchops niger. The sequence goes on from VXBH01004697.1 coordinate 254,538, forward strand.
TTAGGATGTTTTCACAAAAGGCATCTTTGCTGTAATATGCTTACCTGAATAAATGCGCTCCACTGCTGCTATAAAACCGAGCGTCAGTATGACAGTATTGGCAGCTTTTGAGCTCCAGACTGGGTTTAGTGATGTATACCAGATACGAAGAACAAGGAGCATTATCTTGCCTAGCATGAAGCCCCATATTCTGATGAACCTGTAAGAATCAGTTTTGGAATAGCAATGCATTTGGGAAAAATAAAACTTCTCACAAAAAAACAACCTTTTAATACAAAGAAACATAATTTACAACTCTGTCACTATAAAAAGATACCTTTGTAAACTGTTTCCTGACCACCATGTTACTGTTTGAACCAGCAATGAGGAAGAAACACCTGCAGCCAAGATGAACAGTCTAATTGAAGCATTTGGTGCCCGGTATGATGCTAAGCTTCCTACAAACAAACACACACACACACAGAGGTTGCTTTAATGGGCAATAGAGATCAAGTAATAAGGATTTCCTGTGCATTAGTTCAATCTTGTCTGTAATTTCAATGGCTATACCATTAATATGAAAACAGATAACACTACATGTTTTGAAATAAATCAAAGAAATGTAGGTATGAATAGAAACTAGGTAGGTATGGATGACATTACAGCAGTCACCATTTTCAGGAAAAAAAATAACATGAAATGATTATCCCAGACTGCAGTGATTGCCTTCATTTAAATACTTACAGTCATTGATTCCATAAATAGGATATACGAATAAAATATCTAAGCATACAGATATTCCCGAACAGCGCTCTTACATAACTCAAAAGCCGTTAACACTTTATGTACGTGACTACTCCTTTCTAAGGAGGATATGGCTTTTGCCACATTGCACTTATATAACTCAAAAGGCATAAAAGTAAGTGCACTGTGGCAAAAGCCATATCCTTTTCAGAAAGGAGCAGTCACCATACATTGCACACAGCTTAGTAGGCAACTGCCTCACCAGGTGTGAACAAGGCTTTCTCTGGTCCAGTATCTGGTCTCAGAGTGGTATTAGCAGCCTGTGTCATCTTGTTACTGGGAACTGACACTCCCCTCACTGAAAGAGGCTGTGCACGTGCCATTTCCCAGGGCACAGTGACCTCACATTTATCAGCAGTTTTAAACTCTGCTAGCAAGTTTCCAATTCAGATGACTATGGGTCACATACATTCTCAGAACTCCAGTCAGTGTCGCAAATTCTGGCCCAGGATGAGTGACAAACAGCAGGAGACGCAACATCGTTTTGCTACCAGACATTTACTAAGTGAGGATGAGTCAAACTCCAGACTTTAAGCAAGGAAGGCCAGAGATGGAGCTGCTGATTCTTGGCAACGCATGCTTGGAATCCTCCAACTGTCTATAGCAGCTCATTCTGCTTGGAGTAAAAGACGCAAAGCTTAGAGCTAAGATGGTAAATTAAATCGATGTGTAATGAAGATGTATTTGTATGGACTTTACCACAGGTTGCATGTACAGTGCACACAGATTTCTGTCAATAAATTCTGTTGAAATCCGCAACTCTGCTTCTTCAACTCTTTCATCACTTGTGTTAGCCAGATTAAAGCTAGGGTGAGTTTGCCTACTTAGAGCAGACACACCTTTTGTTGCTGAGCAGCTACACCCAAAAAAGTAAATATATCTATCCAAACGCACAAATGTACTGTGTGTTGTATGAAGACATAGATTCAAATGGACACTACCACAGGGGTAGGTCATTGCTGTTGGTTGTCTTTAAATATAAAACAAAATCAAGTAGTATGAAAGGATACGGAAATTAAAACAAAAGTGTTGGAGAAAATAAAGCTTCCTGAAAAAGCAAAAAGAAGGATAATGAATACAGGAAGAGCCTTTTCCATCAAACCAGAAAAAAAACATCCCCCTAAATTTTCTGATTTTAGCTAAGCAGGAAGAATTTCCAGATTTTTTGATTGTGAAGTTGAAAACTGCTTATTTCCAGTGGAATGTGGTGGAGCATGCATGGGCCAGATTGTTCTGCCCGATTTTATTCGACAAGCCCCAGAGTAAGGCCATGGCCTCTCTGAGAAGGGGAAAAGATCAAAAAGAGAAAGAAGGAAGAAGTGTTAGTTACGAAGAAGGAAAGAAAGCAGGAATAATGGAGGAATAGGAGAAACAGCAGCACAGTGTGATAGGACAGATTTAAAAGACAATGGAGTGATGAGAATCAAGTAAAAAGATACATATAGAAAGTCCTATAGCCCAGTGCTGACTCTGCAAGGGCTTCCAGATAACTTAAAGTGGTTTGAGAACCTGCAGTAGGGAGGTAAGAAAAGACTAAGTTACCACTGGCTGCTAAACTCTTTGCTGGAGACAAAGAGGGCGAAAAAAACGCTCTTACATCTTCCCCAAAGCTGATGCTCGCTGTGGAGCAGCAGGTAAGGGGAATCAGAGTAAGTACAGTAGAGCTGGGAGAGAATATGGTGTAGATTTGCCAAGGGGCAGACAGTATTAGGACCATCTGGGAGACGGAAACAGCAGGGGAATATGGTCACTGTGGGAACAGATCCTGCTCGGACAGGAAAGGAGAATTTCTGTGTACAGAAATGCTCGGCTGAGCCCAAAAGTAAGAAGGTATACAGCTTTTGTTTCCCCATCCTTTCCCTAGATTACTACTGAAGGTGCTAGCTAGCTTTTTGTTTGTAGTTAATATTTTCAGGAGCTTACGATTCAGGTGAAGCAAACTGGCATAAACCAACAGACTTTACATGCTGTTACAGGCCTGTCACTGCTCTTTACTCAGCAGAATAAAAATTGCACACATTTAAGTGATTTCCAGCTCTTCTAGCAGAGTGAATTAGTAAACATAGCAAGATGACCTGAAGGACTAATCTTAAATAACTTTTGTGTTACTGCGATATCTGAAGGAATGCAGCGTGCAATTTTAAAATGCTTAGACTCATTACTAGTTTCTAAATCAGCAGATCTTGTAGAAGGCAGATCTCAGAAGCACTGAGCATTGCTGAAGTGGAAGACTCTGCTCACTAAAAAAGCTTATAAAAAAATGCCCAAAAAAGTATTAGGACAGATATGACAGAAAGAGTAGAAAAGAAAAGTACATGGTAAAATTATTCTTCCTCTAAACTGATAAAACCAATGTGCTGTATTCATCTCTAGTATCTTTTTAGAGATAAAGAACAAGAATTCTTTTTAAAACTAAAGTCATGCAGGGAAAGTAAGTAAGATGATCCTGTGCTGTCTTCTACCAGTAAAAGAAGAAAATTATACGGAAAGTGATTCTCTGATTATCATCTTGTATTGATAAGTGAGAAGCCAGGAACTGCTGCTTCTGAAAGACACCAGTTAGCAGCAGCATTTTCCCTGTACGCAGGATGGAGACCTTTTATCTCCTCTGAGTTCATCCAGGTGTTGCAAATTCATTAGCAATAACTTGCCTCTGAATGTGGCTGTAGCTGACAAACCTTCTCCCAGCAAACTTTCAGAAAATCAACAGGAGCTAAGGCTTGCACCAAAAAGGGACCACAGAGAGAATCCCAGCAAGTCTTGGTCTAGGGAGGAGCATGTGGGATGGGTAGGGAGGCGGTTTTATCTTGAATACGAGATCAAAATTTCTTCCTGTGCAACTGACAATACGAGAGCCATCTCACAGGATGATCCTATAACCCCATCAATATATTACAGGCATACAGATACATTTAACAAAGAAAAAAAACCATATTATTTAACAAAACAAAAAACTGCTTCAGAAATTAAGTCTGCCAAAAAGAACATTTCACTGACAGCAGATTACTTTCACAATAGCCCTGAGCTGTTCTGTAACACCTCTTCCCTACCCACTGTCACAGATACAGAACTGCTATACAAAAGACACCTCCTGATCTCTGTGCAATATCAAAAACTTTCTTCCTATTGGGCATGACTTGTACTCATTTAAAAGCTTCTAGAAATAAAAGTGAAATGAGATTTGTCTTTAATTATGCAGTACTGGGCTAAAAACCAACACAATGGATGCAAACAATATTCCCCTGACCATATCTAAAAGCTCAAGAGAAAAAGAAAAGCATGAGTTTGGGAGAGCAAGAACTTCTTACTCCTGACTCTTTTCAAAATCATCTGAATTTTGAGGCAATTTAGAATGTTTATTCTTATGCCTTTATACCAAGATGGAATCTGTAACTCACTACAGTGCATACTTACCAACCACAGTCAGTCTCAGAAGGGCTAAAATGTACTTATTATTAGCCAACCTCCAAAAAGGGCCAATTACCAAGAATATTGGAGAAAAGAAAGCAACAGCAAAAACTTCTAGACCCGTGAGTGACAGTGTCTGAAGGGGGAAGTAATAGATCATCGGTGGCAGTGCATGGTAAAGAGACCAAGAAATGTAGCCTGAAAAAAAAAGAAAAACAACCCATCATATATTTTCAACCGCTTGGTTTCCTGGAGATTACTTAAAAATATACCGTTTTATACTTCCAAATACAGAATATCAAATAAATTTGAAAGTAGTTCAAGTAACGGTAGCCACTTTTGGTGAGAGAATATTTGCTATTGCAAATTAAATAAACACATTTTCCCAGGAAATAGAACGATGAGAAGAAAACAGCTCTTCCCCCACTCAGACAGTAGTTCCTACTTTGTTCTTCAGTGAAGGAGTGCCCAATCTAGGAAAGGGTTAGTGTTCCGAGGGAACAATGCTGGCTAAAATAAGTAATCCACCCACAGTCTCAGGACTCCTCAAAGGCAGATCGGTGGCGAAACGAATTATTCTAGTAAATCGGTGGGCCGCTCTCCCCTGAACACCTTTCCCAGGCACACTAGCACTGTGGGATGGTTTTCTTCAGGTTTTGCAGGAGATGCGCCAAGCACCTGAGCCCGCAGGCAGCGGGCAAGGGGGTCTGTCTGGTGGCCACCCTCACGGCTGGGACCAGCACGGCTCAGCGCCGGCTCACCAGCACCTGCACAAACACCGAGCCGAGGGCATGCAATAAATCCAAGACACAAAAGCCACCAGAAGAAGAAANGAAGAACACTCGGCAGTGACCATTATTTACTCATTTCCAGCAGAGGAGCTCATTTGAAGCACCTGTGAAAGGCAACATCTCCTCACAAACTCTAAGCCCCACGGCTCCACAGGCTCCCCGGAGAGACCCCAGCGCTGCCCCGCCGCAGGGCTCCCAAGGTGGGGGCTGAAGGAGGCCGCCCGGTGCCGTCAACCGCCGCTCGGTGGCCGTTAACCGCCGCCCGGCCCGGCCCCTCACAGCCCCCCCCAGCCCCATCGTTCGGCACCGCCGCCACCTACCCAGGAGGCTCTCCGAGAGAACGGCTTTCCA
>VXBH01004699.1:0-18247 GCA_013400035.1 Rynchops niger
TCTATGATTCTATGAAATTAAACATACTCAAATGAAATATTTTAAAATAAAACTATAAAACTGCACCTGAGTAAGAAAAAATAAGTTAAACATTCAAACTTAGAATGAAAGAGGCAAAGACTTTAGACTAAGACCCTATAGAATATACACAATAATTAAGATTGCACTATCTAAAATGGGTTGAGTTTGCTACCTAAGGGGCAGAGGTACTCTTTACCTGTAGCTAGGAGAACATTCTAAACAAAAACCTAAAATTTTTCAATATTTTGAACTATAATTTCAGAAATTGGTACCTGAAAAGATATCAGTTCAGTTATAGCCATCATTTTACCTTCCCCCTAGATTTTTGGAATGTACACACATCCTGATTTGTGGGGAGATTGAACTCCAAGCAAGCAAGCATTACCCAGTTCTTAAAAGAAATCTACCACTGCTGTAGAATAAAAATATATTATATGACAACTGATGGAACTTACTGACACTTAGAGATAAGTATCCACTGACATAATATCTAAAAGTAGGCTAAGAGGAAAATAAACCTTAAGTAGTAAATTATTAAGACTAATTACTCTACAAAGTTAGCAACGGAGGTGTCACCTGCATGCTGTACAAGAGACGGGTCAAGTTCTGCATTGATTGTACAATCTAGAAAATAAAAGAGAAGGATTTTCAAACGTTTGACCACTGTTAACTAAATAGTTACTACATTCTGACTGGGGTTTAAATAAACTCACCTGGGTCCTTGTAGATCGTGGGAAACTGATACTTCCTCCCTAAAATAAACACATGTTGCTTTAAAAAGTAGTTATTAACTTTCGAATTTTATCACCTAGGTAATTTTTTTTTTTTTAACTAGCAGAGACACTCCTATCACTAATATGTGCAGTGCTGAGTCAAACTTTTCTGTGGGTATGTGAAAAAAGACAGAAGCAATAACCTACAAAGACTAATAATTCATCAACACTGGAGTTTCCGTGGAAATCACTAGAGATTCTAAGCACAACTGTAAAAACAGAAATATTTCATCCACAATTTTAATCCTCTTGTGACTAATGCTACACAGAAAAGACACTTCCATTCACTCTTTGTTTACTTGACAGTTTTGAAACACAGTAACCAGACTTCTGTATACACAGCACAGTGGGTTTAGGTTCCTTATAGTTGGAAGGAGCACAAGACTCTTCAAAAACAGAGATATTAATGTGGCAAGAAGCTAGCAGAAAGCACGATAGCGAGTTATGGCCAATGCTTTAGGTGTGCTGTAATGGACTGAGCACAGGCCACGTGGCCGCTGTACTCTGCACGTCGCACCAGCAACTATTGCTCGCTGCCGCGAGGCTCAGCCACTACACACTTTCAACCCTGCTCCCTTTTGCTAAGAAGCTTTCTAAATTTATGGGGTGAAGCCACCCATAATCCCTTCAGCATGAAGAACAGCTCCTCTGAGAAAGATAAGGTGAAACGGTGGAGAAATAAAACACGATCCCTTCTGAGGCTACGCTGAAAAGACTTCCTGTATGATTTTTTTTTCATTATTTTTTTTTTTTCAGGGGAGCAGAGGAGGGTTTGGGGAATATTTGCTCTCTCTCTGATTCTCCTAAGTTCTCTACTGAGTCTTGTTTTCCACCACAGAGAGCAAAGCAGCTGCTCCATTTAGCTGTGATAACTGAAAATGAAGATGAAAAAGGCCAGACCCCAAAACACAGCTCAACGCAGACAAGCTAGGGGAAAGGGAGCACCAGCTGTGGCATTTCCTCCACTCCCCTCTCTCTCTCTCTCTCTCATTATCTCCCTTCAGTATTTCCCTCCATTTTCTCTCCACAGCTTCACCTCCTCCTCTGCGTCTCACTGCCCATAAAATGGCTCGGCTCAGCTGTAAGAAGCAGAGGACTTTGCACAGATGCTTCTGTGCAGCACAAGGACCGACACAAGGGAGCTCTGCTTTCCCTTTGCTGGGTAGCCAAGATGAGCAGTGGGCAAGAAGGAAAAGCAGGGCCAAGAGGGAGACAGAGGAGGAAGAGATGCTGGCAGGGTGAGGAAGAGTGAGGGTACAAAGGAGAGCCCTCATGCAGAACAAGAGTGGAGTTTCTTTCAGCTTTTGAAGGCCTTTCTAATTTCATAAAGGAGGTGTACAGGGCGATTGAAGGCTTAGCTGGCTTTGGCATGGGCAAGGGCTAGCAAATGGCCAGCCCCAGGGCCTGTGGTCTCCTTGCTGCAGCACCACTTGGGCACTGGGGGATGAGCCCAAGGCAGATTTAGCTGAGGTAACTGGGGTGACAGCAGCACTGCAGCTGCACCACTATGGCTTCAGCACAAACCCTGTAAGTCCAGCGGTGTCCAGAGCAACTTATTCAGCTGTTTAACCTGCGCTGCCAAGCCACCGCCACCTCCCTGTAACCTGCGCTGCAAGCCACCACCACTTCCCTGCCACTGTTCCCTAGCACCTCGGTTCAGAGCGACGAGCAGCAGTGGAGATGACAACTCCAGAGATGCCAGGGCGAGCTGCGGGCACAGTGCCTCAAGACAATCCCCCCAGAGATGCAATTACAAGGCAGGAGCTGAGGGGAGGAGATGGGGACCACCCTCAGAGCTGCCCGCTTGGGACCCTACGTGTTGCACAGGCAGCGCTCTTCCTTCTGAGGCATGGTCAGCATCTCACCACCGAGATGGGGGCTTTCGCTCCGGCTCTTGGCTTCCCAGGTGAGCTGGCCTGAGCCCGGTGCTGCCACCCCACCACCCCAGGAATGCACACCCAGCCACCGAAGGCAGGCAGGAGGAACATCCTCCGCCCCTCGAAGCCCTTCCCTTGCCTGTTTCGTTTGATCGTTCTGCCACCTCCTGGTAAGTCTAATACTGACATGGAAATATGCCACATGGGTCTTGCCCAAATACAGGCCAGAATAGAAGAACAATTTAGGGTGGAAGAGTTTGCTGCAGATCCCTCTAGTACAGCTGCAGCTCAAAGCAGGGCTAGCTTCAAAGTTAGATGAGGTTGCTCAGGGCGTTTTCCAGAAAACCTCCAAGGATGGAGACCCCACAACCTCTCTGGGGAACCTCTTCCTGCTTGATCACCCTTGCAGTGACTTTTTTGCTTGTATACAGTCAGAATTTCCCTTGCTGCAACTTGTAACCTAGGATGCTCATCCTTTTGCTGTGCACCTCTGAGAAAAGCCCGGCTCTGTCTTCTCTGTAACCTCATTAGCAATGTTTTCATGTGGAGCTACTGGAACTTTTAATGGGCTAGATCTGAGCCCCTCCATCCTCTACTTGGTTATTTTATTTTCCCTCACCTAGCTTCTGTGCTTCCTCACTGGGACTTTTCATAGGCTTTTAAAAAATGGGCTTTCATCCCATTTTTTCCACACGAAGTCTTCTTCCTACTCCCTTCTAACACAACAGTCTGGTAAGTAAGATGACCTGCAGCTGAACATGAGGCAAGGTTATAGGGAGATTAGTGTATTAGCAAAAATCTTCTAGAAATAGCTAGAAAAAAACCTCCAAGGTTTCAGGCACTCAAGCCCTCTTTCATATCTGGGGCAAAGACAGGATGCTAACACTAAGTATCTTCTTTTCTAGCAAACTTTGCTTTCCAATTCAAGTCACATATCTTCAATTCTTGTCTTTCCTTTCTATTCCTTTTGTGGTCCTGTTTCTCCACCAAAGGACTCCACAATTATAGTTCACTTTATTTCCACTCAGTAACTCATTCTGCTCTTACTCTAAGACTGTTGCTACATGAAATTTGCCATTCCTAATTTTGCCCAGAACTGACTTTTGCCTCTGCTTTTCCCCAGATTTGCTTATGCGTTATAGGACTTTGAAAAATGGGCGGTTTCTCTTCTGTTCTCCAATTGCTCCATTCTGATTTCATTCAAAATTCTGAAACAAGCTGGTGTAAGACAATCCATCCTATTTTATGTGCTTGTTCTCAGGATGAAGCATAAGCCTTCCTTGCATTAGCTGAGGTCTCTGTTATTGCAGGACACTTTCATCATCCTGTGAACACGAGGAGGCGGTAGAGGGAATACTATTGTCAGCTCCATAGATGAATAATGACAGCAGAGAACCAGGCTCTTAATTGGCCCATATAAGTGGTACAAAAACACTGTGGCTGTTATTACAACTCCTCAATCTGTAAGCCTGGCAGGAAAATTGTTCTGTGTTTGGATTGCTCGTCATTGTGTTTTTAAAATTCATTGTTAATTGCAGTGAGTGACCTCTATTAAATTGAATTATCTAGATTTGGGTGAAAAGTGCCTATCCCATGCTTTGTGTTTTGGAACAGTCTTTAGATACCCCATAAAAATTTGGACAGCATTTACATTCCAGTGCCCAGAGTGTTATGCACAACACAGGAAGAAAAATCGGTTACAATACCTTTTGCTCTAGATTGGCAACTGCTATTTCACTTTCAGCAGTGGGACTGACTTCAGGTGACTCTTCAGCTTCTTTTATTTCTGCATCTAACAAATAGAGCCACAATAAAATGCAAGAAAAAGATATCAAAGCATATTCTGACTAAAGAAACAAAGGGCATGCTTTTTTTACAGCTACTCACAAGACAGTGAAAATAGAGATTTAAATAATTTGGAGTTACAAAATGGATTGTAGGCTGGGGAAGAACAAATTTTGCAGCCAGGATGGCACAGGTGAGACAATCCAGTTTTCCTACCGTAAAAATTAGTAGTCTTCCATTTGTGAAAATTTAGAGGTAAGTATAGCCATTATCACTAAAAACACTCTGCAGCAATGGTTTTCCCAGGACTTTATTTGCAGTTTTATTGCAAGAAATCTATGCTACCTTTTACAGATGAACTTATTGGAATGCCAGTCCTGGTTTTCAGGCCTTTTGACAACAATTGTCTGACTTGGGAAATGGCCTATACTGCAATATAGATGTCCGGTGGAGCTGAGCAACAGTGACAAGAAAGTGCATGGAGATACACAAATCTGACTCAATGCTGCTGAATGCAGGAGTGTGCTACAGGAAAGGTGCAGGGGGTGCAAACCATCCATTTACTTCAATGAAGTTATATGGCAACTTACACTGTCGGATCATTTACCCAAAGACAACATTTATTACATTATTTTCTATTGATTTGCCATAGATATAGACAAAGCTTTCCAAAAAAACAATCCGATACCAATTATTTTAGCAATCTGAATATGTAAAAGCATTAGATTTTACTCACCACCAGCAACAACTTCCAAAATTTTGGTATCATTAAATCTGTGTTTCGCACTTAATTCCTCAATACTTTTTTCTGATGATGGGTCTGTTTCACTCACTTGTGAAGCCATTAGAGCAACATGGAGATTTTCAACTGCAGAGAAAAACACGCAGAATTACAGGCCCCTTAAATAGCTCCTTTATGCATAAATCAATGACACAGAACCACAGAATAACTTGGGTTGGAGGGGACTTTCAGAGGTCATCTATTCCAACACCCTACCCAAAGCTGGTCAAACTAAACTGGGGAGCTCAGTGCTTTGCACAGACAAGCTTTTAACAGCTCCAAAAATGGAGTCTTCACAGCCTCTCTGGGCAACCTGTTCCAGTTTCTGACCACCCTTCAAAGTACGTAATTTTTTCTTTCATTTAACTGGAATTGCCCATGTTCCAACTTGTGCATGTTGCCTCTTGTCCTATCACCATGTGCCTCTGCAAAAAATCTGGCTCCTCTGTATCCTCCTAATAGGCAGTTGAGGACAACAATGAGATCCCACCCAGCCTTCTTCTCTCAAGGCTGAATAGCCTCTCCTCAGATGTCATATGCTCCAGCCCCCTAGTCACTTTGGTGCCCTTTGCTGGATTTGCTCCAGTTTGTCAGTGTCGCTTGTTTAAGAGAGCCCAGCACTGGTCATGGCACTCCAGAGAGAACTCACCAGGGGTGAGCAGAGAAAGGATCACCTCCCTCAACCTACTGGCAACTCTCCTTCTAATGCAGCAGAGCCAGGGAGGCAGCTGACCTTTGCCACACGGGCACTCTGCTGCCTTATAGTCAACCCGCTGTCGAGTAGGACTCCCAGGTCCACTTCTGCAAAGCTATTTTCTATCTAGTCAGTGTCCAGCCTGTACCAACACATAGGATTACTCCATCTCAGATACAGGACTTTGCACTTGTCTTTGTTGAACTTCTATGGGTTTATCTTAGCCCATTTTCCCAATCTGTAGAGGCGTCTCCAGCCCACTGGTCATCCCATTTCGCTTGGTGAAAGCCACGAATTTGCTAGCAGTGTACTCAATCCCTTGGTTAACTTCGTTAATAAATATGTTGAACAGTACTGGTCTCAGGATCCATCCCTAAGGAATCCCCTAATAACATGTTGCCAGCTGGACATCTTATCACTGATTACAACTCTTTCAGCCCAGCAGTCCAGCCAATCTTCCACCCAGTTATACAGTCTGCATCTCATCAATTCATCTGTAAGGATACTACAGCCAGTGCAGACAGTGTTGAAGACCTTGCAGATCCCAAGGTAAACAATGTGTATTGCTCTCCTCTCATCATAAAACCCATCAGGTTGGTCAGATATAATTTGCCCTTGATGAATCCATGCTGGCTGTTTCCAGTCACCTTCTTCCAGCAGGATTTGCTCTATCACTATCTCAGAGACAGCTGTGAGGCTATTTCGTAGTTCCCTATATATACTTTCTTGAAGAGGGTTGTGATGCTTGCCTTTTTTAAGTGATCAGGAACCTCTCCTGATCACTGTGACCTTTCAAAAATGACAGAAAACAGCCTCACAATGACATTGGCCAGCTCCCTGAGCAGCCTTGGATTTATCCCATCTCATCTCATGCATTTGTGTATATCCAATTTGCTTAAGCACTCCCTAATTCTATCCTCCTCTACTGCAAGCAATGCTTTATTCCTATAGAGTCTGCTATTAGTTCAGGGACTCAGTATTTCTGTTCTGGAAAATGGTCCACACAAATTGCCAACAGTCTAAGCAATTGTAAATTCCTTACAGTGTGATGAAGAGTCCTGAAATCCAAGACATCATCAACATTAGCATGACAGAAAGTGAAGAGGCGGAATAAGGTGTGCAATTACAGGCTGCCATTTTAGCAAAAATGGCATTTAATATTGCATCACCGATGTATATTCCCTATCCAAGTTTTATCACTAAAACACCCTCTGGCTTCATAATGATAATGGATACCAACCTTTGCTGCTTTATCAGTTGAAATGTGGTTATTAGCCCACAGCTCTCAATTCAGGTGATGGTAAGATCTTGTAGTCCTTCTCAAAGAGCATATGGCTCATGATGGGTATGTCTCAGTTTACCAGTATTTTCAGCCAGTTTTAGCAGGATTTTAGCTGAACTTCCAACTAGGCAAGGTATCCACAAATACCATTCCCCTCCTTCCTTTGAAGGATGGCACTATAGGTAGTACAAGGCTCTGTCTCTCAGATAGTAAGCAGAAAAAACATGGCTCCTACAGCAATTCTGGCAGGTGTTTCTTGGCAGATCTGCTAAGATCATCTTCAGTTTGGTCTGTGTATGACCTTGTACCACCCTGATCTGTCATCAAATCAACTAAGGTAGGTGAAGATCAGGCACCAGATGCAATATCATACTGCATCCTGTGATCTGCTTCTCAGGTCTGTACTGCAAGGACAGCTAAGGAAACAATCCTCAGGTGCAAACTAACACCATGTCCCTGCCTGCTTATATATGATTTTATGCACTAAACATACCCCTTATCTTACAATCTGTCAGGTACCAACTTGTACATCTGAGAAGTATAAACTTGAGAGACTTCTCTTCAATGCCCTTTGCCAAGTTTTGACACTGCCAGTTCTTGAGACTTGACAGAATCACAGCACAAGGCAAGACAGCTGTACTTTGTTACCTTGAATCATCTGCCCACACGAAGAGCCAGCAGTCCACCCTTCCCATGCAAACTCACCTTCTCTGAGTGCTGCTGACAGTAATAAAGCAGCCTGTGGAGTTTCTCCAGAATCAGGTTTAATAAGGAGATGAGGTTCTACACGAACACCCGCAAACCCATGTATATCTCCCAGTTCTGCACAGATATGCAACTTCTCTTCCAAATAGCTACAGATTTGTTGGTCCTGGTTATTCAGTGATTCTGTCAACCAAAATTGAACACCGTATTATTTTTTATCCTGGAGACAAAACATGTTCCCCATTCACCCTTCTAATCCTTTTGCCACATAGAGATTGCTAACTCAAACTAGGCTTTTTTTTAAGCACCCAGGAACCAAATCCATCCTATAGTCTGTCCTAGTGAAAGGTGGCACAGACCCTGGCAGAGGGCCAGGCCAATGTCCTACCCTGATAAGGTGGCCTTGGCTTCGCTCTGGGGCCCTCAGCTACCTCCTGTTGCACCCACAATGACCAATGCTGGAAAAGCACTTGACAGCCAGAAGATACGCTGATTCAGTGCCTCAATCTCAAAGAATACCTACTCTCAGCAGAGGATACCCTTCCCTGGGGTTCTCTACAGGAAGTACATAGCTGGAACTTCTCTCCTCACAGGAGTAGAAAGATATGGAAGTTAGGTACAGGGGAACCAAGTAAGTAGAATTTATCCCCATCAGCTACATTTTCTGATAAAATTAAGAGCAGTAAAGGATTAAATTCCATAAACAAGCACAAAGCCACTCAGTTACTGAAGATCTGCGGTATTTCCACAACCACAGAACTACCTGGCCCTGATGCTAATCTGAGAATTTCAGTGTTTATTCTGAAGGCATTCATCTTACATTTTCTTTTTTACTCACGGTAATGTCACAAAAATATAAAATGTTTGGAAAAAAGCATTTTCTTTCAATAAACTCACATTGTAGCATCGGACCACCCCAGCTTTCTCCACTGTGACTCTGCCTCTCAAGCCACTCTGAACCCACCAGCCAGTATGGGCACATCATTCATTCATCCTGAACTCTCATGATGCAGGAAAGGTACCACACCTTGACATTTCTGAATTCTGTATGCTTTGGCCTCAGCAATACGTCTATCCTCATCAGATTCACTCATTTTCCCTTCTTCTCCTTCCTCTGGACAACTTCAAAGAGGAAAGATAAACAAAGGTGAATAAAGCAAAATCTGCATAGCATATATTCATCTTCAGTACAGTGTTGCATTCATAATAAACAGAACACAACATCAGCATCAACTTTTGCTGCAATCCAGAAGCACGCCATTTGTCTGCTTCTTTAAAAAGCAGTAACTGGACACAAACCACACTGAAGGACTCCTTTTAATTGTGGTAAGGCTGCGCTGTGCAGCAAATGGGTGGCTGTCCCTCGTGCAGGTTTGCTGTCCTAAGGATAACCATGTGCCCCATGAGAAATAATGATTTCCCTGCCATTCTGAAGGAGCTGGCACCAAGGTAAGAGGCACGATTGGGGATTTCCCCAAAACAGTTCTTTGGACACCTGCAGGAGCCTGGAAAGCATCCAGCGCCAAAGGCAAAGGTGAGGGAAGCTTACAATGGCTAGTAAGGGCATCTGATGGGGAGCAGGAAGGGTCTGCTGGTTCAGTATGACACCAGAAGTAACATGGGAAGTCTGGCAGAGGTGATGGTGAGGTTTTGGGGTCTGGGAATCCTGAGCTTAGAGTAAAATGCAACCTCACAGGATGGACACAGTGCAATGCAGAACAGAGAGCATGCGGCCATGAATATCCCACCAACATCCCATCTGCTTTGGACTGCCAGGATGAGAACCAAAGCTTTTTTTTTTCCTCTACCTTTCCACTGCATCTTGAATATGCCTCATCCAGTTGTTACGCTCCTCTATGGATCTGGTATGAATCTCATACATCTCAGGCCCTGCCGATGAAGCGCTAATCAGAAACATTCCCCTTTCTTCATTGGCTACTTCTCTCACAATGAGCCTCTGAAGTGAGATGACTGAAGGCTTCTGGTCCTGGGGGAAACAGTCACAGCACACACAAATAATAAATTATTCTCTTTTAAAACATCACACTTTTAGAAGAGCATACTTAATTATTTCAATTAATTGGACTAATTCTAGTCCTGGTATAGTCAGACTATGTATGTTCTCGCCAGGTTTAAGAGTTTTGAGTATTCAGACATCTTTTTAAACTATTTTTTAAAATACATTATAGTATTTATGTACAAGTAAAGAATTGGGTATGTGCTAAAAAGTAAATCCCAGAGACTCAATGATACTGAGGCACAGTATCCATATAATGTTTGTATTTATATAGTTTGGGAACTTTTCTCCATGACCTTTCATACATTTTATGCATGTTTACTACTACATTTGCATTTGAAATTATTATTCTGTTTTGTTTTACAGAACCTGAAGTTAAAAAAGGTTATTTTAGATAATTGAAAGAGCCTGCTCTACTTCCTGCCTTCATAATCAGATAAGTCCTGACACTAAAAATATCATTCTGTTATTTTCATCCTTCTTATTTAGTTTTTGAAAATAAACGTCATTTTCCATATACTGGCATATTACTGTTCTGAATGCACTACCAGGATTTTAGAAAAAAACCCAAACACTATGTGGGAATAACCTAGAAAAGGACCTAATTTTCAAGAAATGCACAAATAAAAGTGCAATGTGTATATTCAAACACCTGGTAATATACTTACCAGAGCTGCAAAGATGTATTTTTGATCCTTTTCTTGTAAGAACAGTAGCATATCAGTTAGAAGCAGCGCTAAGATGTCTTAAAATGAGAAAAGGAAAATAATGTTTTTTAATTAAAACTATTGCAATTAGCATTAACTTCCTCTTTTATTGTTAAAAAGATATGCAGCTGCTGACTTTGTATGTGAACTTGTCTTCTTACCCAGATATACAGCGGATTACACACAAACCATGGCAGCTTCTGGAACGACTATTCTAGTAATTAGTGCAATATTCTCAATACCATTACCTCAGAAATTTGTGTTTGCAATACAGCGTAATAAAGTATTTTCATTCTTAAACCAAGCAATCTTCACATGTTATTTGCAAATAAAGAGTTAAAGGACTTTACTGCTCAGATGGAATACCTTTGAAGCGACCAGTCGCTGTCTTCCAGTACACTAAACCGTCGTGAAGAAGAATCCTCTCTTTCCTCATCAAGTCTTGCTTCCTAAAGACACGGCCATTTTTCAACTTTGTAAATGTTTTGTTTTCAGTTCTGCTGAGAATTTTCAATAGCTTTCGCTTTTTCTCATGTTCATTCACTTTCAAATCTACTGCTGCAATCACGTCCTTAATTAGACAAAGGGCTTTGAATAGGTCTTTATGTTCTTCTGCTCCTTCTGTATGAAGCAAAAAATAAACAACATTATAGCAGCCAGCATATTCAAGAGAAGATATCATTCCTTACTTTCTGGGATCAATCAATATGATGCAAAGCTTAAGTTGATAAACATGTCACTTTAAGTTAAATCTGGCAATCAATTTACTAGAAATATTAGAGGCATCTACCTTTGTTTGACTTGCCTATTAAAAGATGGCAGGTAACCTCAGATTTATTCATTAGTCAAAACAACACATTGAATAGTTTCTGATATATTTATGACCTGTTAGCATTTAAAAAGTTTTACTAAGTAAATCATATAGTATATTACTCTACTGGCTAAGTAAAAAAGAAAAAAAACCCTTGAAAGCACAAAGGGTTTGCATTTGGATATGCAACTTTCCACAATGTTCATTTATTGCCCATGTGGGCGGCAATATCTGCAAGTTATTAGTATTTCTAAAATGCTCTACAAAATTCCAGAGGTCACTCAAGCTGTGTTTGAAAAACTGGATAGTAATTTATGAAATGTTAGCCTCAACTCTGCTTACAAGAGACTCCACCAGAATTAATTTCATAGAAGGTGCAGATGCATGCCTGAATTATTTTCCATCATCTAGTCGAGATCTTTTCCTAGAACAGGTATGCTTTTCTGGACTTCTATTGTTTACCCAGCTGGAACATTCCAAATCATCACAGCCCAGCCTTGACAAAGACTACATACACGAAGCACCCTGCTTAGATGACATCTGCCTGAATAGTAGATACCTTCATTGCCCTGGTTCTCTACAGAGCAAATGAATTTCATCTTCTGTTAAACGGCAGCAGTGCATATTCCTTATGTTAGAAACGTGCTAGGATTCCAGATGTGAAGCAACACTTTAGCTTTTATTCACCTTTTGTGTACTGCAATATCCTTTCAACCAGAACAGGGTATTTGGTGATTCTCTGGGTAACGAGCAAAATGCACTCCGGGATTCCTTGGCGTCGTGCCAACAAGCTACTATTTTTCAGCTGCACGGAAACAAATATATACCGTAAGTAGTAAATGCATATTAAACCACCAAGTGACTAATAGGAAATATGACC
This sequence comes from Rynchops niger, assembly GCA_013400035.1. Classification (NCBI taxonomy): domain Eukaryota; kingdom Metazoa; phylum Chordata; class Aves; order Charadriiformes; family Laridae; genus Rynchops; species Rynchops niger. The sequence goes on from VXBH01004699.1 coordinate 12,334, forward strand.
GAAATGCATTAGAATAAGCTAAAACAAAATGCTGGGTTATCTGAACCATCACCAAGGAAAAGTTGCTGCCCTGAAGGATGAGGTGTACTATAACAGGAAGATGTGTGTAATACACACTGGATGCCAAAGCTTTCTAAAATTTGAAAGAAAAATGTAATCTATCAGCTCACTGATAAATTTTTTATTAGCTATATTAGAATATAATTTCAATCCTAAATCTAAGTAAAAGCTACATAACTTTTTCCCAAGCATTTTGTCAATAGGGATCACATTTCTACGTAAACTTACTTTAATAAAATTCTGGAACTTCTTGTTTTGTTGCAGCACTTTGAATAGATTAACAGCTTCTTTCTGATGGCTGCAAAACTCTCCATATATTTTCTTCATTTTAGTTGCATTTTCCCCTGAAAACTGAAGAAATTAGTGAGTGAGTTGTGGTTAATATTGCACCTAACAGGAAAGTGTACACCTTTAATTAATGTATTTGTACAAATACAGAACTTTTATGCTACCTGTTTCTCAGGTTCTCTGAACGTCACTAACAGGGCCTGTCACTACAGAATGAAAACGGGCTAGCTGGTTTTAGGAGCAAGAGGAGGAACGTAGACTGGAGAGAGCAGAAGCGACCTCCACTACAGTCTTGCCAATAACAGCTAGAACAATTATTATATTTTCCTTCACCTCTTTGCAAACACAATGCCTTTGAGGCTTATTTGCATTTGTCTGATCTCCACACCACTTCTAGGCAAGATAACGGTTCAGCTTCTTTATTTCAGTGGAGTGAAAACTGACTGACTGAAGGTGAAAAGCCACACTCCTGAATGTATCGAACTGCAAGTGTGACCAGAAAGCAGTCGGTTTGCTCTTCTACAGCCACCATAAAAACACTGTGACCACCTCCTCTCTAGTGAGCAGCAACTCAAGATGCACCGTGTCAGATGGCTACAAGAAATGAACGGGTGGTTTCTTTTCCATCATCAGTCAATTCTTCACAGCTCTGCTCAGCTGTTGTGAATCTACTGCTTCCATTTTTTGTAGTCCATGGTATTCTGCACAGCCTTCTACTGTGAACAGGACCAAGTTGATCACTTTCCTTGTCACATGTACCATATAGGTAAAAATTCATCCCACGTTCAACAGTTACCTATCAGTAATGATTCTCTCTCATTGCTGTTTTACACTGCAGTAATCTGGAAGGGACAGTCTTTGAAATTTATGAGGCAACCATAGCCATCTTCTTGCCCACAACAGTTTTAAATTGTTTAATTTGGGAACTTTGGTCATGAAGGATTAACAGAGTTGATGCCCCTACCTGCTGCACAAGGATATCTCCAATTCTGTTGATGACAAAATTACGTTCACTCCCTGCCCCACACGATTCCTGCCGTCTCTCCTTCATTCTGCAGAAGAATTGCTTGTGCATCTCCAGTAATGCATCTAAGCAGGGGAATATTCTATCCACTGTGCAGTGGTCCAGCTGCAGTTCTTCCTTCATACCTTTCCTGAATATTTCAGACATGATGAAGAGGGTATGGATGTGATGCACTTCTGTTTGTATCAGCTCTGCAATATAAAAGAAAACACTATAGTATATAGTAATCACTGGAAAATTCTGCACCCCTTCTAAGATAGACCTTAGCAACATTCAAATATACAGTCATAATCAGTTTTTCTGTGTAAGCCTCAAACATAATAGATTAGGTCAGCAGGAAGACTTAATTTATCTGGCTCTGTCACAGTTCTCTCAACTGCACCCCACGGAACCAACCGGCATTGCAACTGCTTGAGCTGGGGATTGGATGTGGTCCCTTCCAACCTCAACCGTTCTGTGAATGAGGCAGACATATCTCTGGTAGTCACTGCTCTCCATTTTCTTAGCTCTAGGACACATTGTAATCTGTGATAAAAATGTTCTTTGAACCTTCTTATTATTCTGAGTTGAAACATTCTTCTGGACATAAAACATGTAGGTTCCCTCTCTATTTTCTAGGCCAAACCATGTTCAAGCCTACAGAAAGCTTCGAAATACTGACCGAAAATGACATCTTGCCTCTTGATGACATCCTTCTCTTGCTTGCTACAGAACACTGGATCCACAAGAAGACTCCAGGACTCTGCTTCAAACTCTTGTGCATCTGTGCAAAGATCGGTCCACTGAGAAAAATCCCCATCATCTATAACAAAACATATATCTCATTAGCACCAGGCATATGAACAGTACCAGTAGTCCCTTTGCAGATGCAGATCTATTCATATAGTAAGGGGAACACAGGACAGGGATGAACTTTAGACAAGGCTTCTGCAAACATTGGCAGTGGCTTTACAACAGAGAAGCTTGACAGATGTCAGTATTATTACCAAAGTGTTGAAATGCAAATGTGATGGCAGGGGAGGAGAATAAAAATAACCACCCTTCTTTCCTCAGATTAAATCTATTTTATACTTTTTTGCTTGAAGAAACCTTCTAAAATGTAAAAATAAAACCAAACATTTTCAAAAGGGTATGTCCAGTGAGAGATACCTGGACGACCCTTTGTGAATGAATGCCCTTCAGCACTGAAATTCAGTCTCACACCTAGTTACAGAAAAAGCCTATTCCTATGCACTTCACAAGGATATGTAGACATTTTAGGAGGGCAATTCACCAGTGAGAGGTAAGATTTTGGGGCTCCTGAGGAAACACAAGTGATGTAGGTCTATGTTTTGCAATGTACACTGCCAATGGAGACGATTAGATGAGTGCGGAAGAAAAGTATGTTGCTTTTCTGGTTCTGCAAGGATGCCAAACACATTTATCCCTGTTTTTTTAAAATGGTAACACCATACAAAAATATTCTGAAAGTTATCAAAGAGTTAGTTACAAGGAAGAAAGGAAAAGTTGTGTGTCTGATTGTATCATATTAATGAGGGACACAATTGTAATTATCGAAAACAGGTGCTCTTCTTTTAGCAGATGAAGTGGCTTCCTGTATCAACTAAGGAGTTTTTATATTTTGCACTTTCCAATACTGACTATAAAATGCAACATCTGTGCAATATTCTCACCTTCCATCAAAAAAGGATCCATTGAAGAAAAGGTCCCTAATACTTGTAGCATCTCTTCGGATCGTGACTTGGACCTCCAGGTACTAGTCTCAAAGTCTTGTTCAGAAAATGGCCCAGATCTTCTACAGAAAAAAAAACCATCCCACATTTATTTAATGGCTTCAATTTTCCTAGAAATGCTGAATGATGTATTTAGCATATTCCCCCAGCAGCTGCTCTCTACCTTTCAAAACTGGCACTGGGAACACTTTTGGACAAGCAGTGGAACTGTTGTGAGGCTTCCCTCCTTCCAGCACACAGTCCGATAGGCAAAGAGGTAAAGGGATACACAGGGACAGGCACTGCCTGTGAAATATCACCAGGCAGGAAATCTGCAAGGCAAAGCACAACACAGCATTTTGACAAAAAATATAGAGTATATCATCAACAGCACATTGGTATTGAGAAATGCTATCTGATGTTCATATTGACCTATACTAGGTATCAAGAATGTCCGTTTGCCACAGTACAAGACTGTGATGCTGTCCCATGGACTACAAAGACGAGCCTGTGGGTAAACTGGAACAGCTCTGGCATGGATATTATTGAGAAGAAAACAATCTCAAACCATACATGCTCTAACGTTGCGACCTGAACACAACAGGGCAAAAAAGCACAGGACAGAACTGACTACTTTTGAAACACACAAATTATATAGGAAAGTTTGTGTTGTCAATCCCATGATTTTTAACCAAGGCTTAAATAAGAAGTGCTAGGTTTACACCTCCTAACTTACTTGTTGGACCAGCTTGGGGCTTGTTTTTAGTATAGTATGTCTTCTGGGATTTCTGAAAAAAAGAACAATTTTATGAAATTGCAATGAAATCATAGTTGATAACATACTGCATAGTCAAGTCAGTAACTCACTCCCATATATCATCACACAAAAGGGCTTCAAGAAAGTGGTCCTGATTTCTGCCAAAAACTAATAAATTCAAGTTTATTAGTTATTACTAGATGACAATATTCAAATTAGAATGATACTATTTGTGCTACAATACAAAACTGAATCTGTTTATTTGAAACTGAGTGACTGAGATACAGCATTCTACTTTCTCTATATGCATATTGCCTGCGAAGGCTGCAAGAAAAGGAGTTCACATTCAGGGCTTTATATTCAAAAAAGCCCAAAGCATTTGTGGCAGGGTACTACCTGAGGAACCTGGGTATCAGAGGCAGAACCGACCCACCTTCCAAAGCAGACTTTTGCAAAACCTGTAGCAAAAATCTGCTGTGCTTAGGTGTGCATTTCACTTGGGGTGGGTCAGTGAACATTTTCTGCACCTCATTCTTGTTGAGATGAGTCAGGGGTGGTAGCGGCTCTTGTCTCCTTTTGACAAATAACCCACCAGCTTCAGTAATTAAAACTGCCAGTTCAGCTGTCCTAATGCCCTAAAGTTGCCCAGAAATTTGTGCAAGGTTATGACGTGACAGCTATAACAAAAATGAATAAAAATACCTGATTTATGTCCAGTTTAAGACCTGTTTATGCTGAAGAGTCTGTATGGAAACATGTTCTTCCTCCAAGCCACCATGATGCAAAACCCAGCTACACCAGAAAGATGTGCTCCACTATTTGAAAAATGACCTGATCACTGCAGCATACTTCTCTGCAAGTCCAGCTTTATTCCATGAGGACAGAAGCCTTACACATCTGGTTTTTAAAATGTCGTCTTTGTTGTGATAACCTCACCATGTGCATATTGGTACTTAGAAGGCAGCAGTATCCATTTCCATCAGCTTTAGCACTGCTTTCACCCTGTCTGCAATGGCAGCTGAACACTGGGAGCGACTGCCTAGGCAGACTGTCCAAACTGTTACCTAGAAGTCAACTTGTCTGAGGGTGAGGAGATGGACTAGGTCACCTCCCAAAGTCCCTTCCATCTTTGCTTTCCATTATTCCAAACATACGGGATCCCCCCTTCTACACAAGGGGGTATCTGTGGCTTTGAGGAGCCCTTCTTTTTAATCCCTCTTGCATCCCTCCAGGCACACCATTTCACAATTTGAGCTTGCAACTCTTCAAAAAAAGAAATACCTCTTTAAATTCATTTTTGCCCCTCTTCTAAAAATTGTTGTTCAAGCACAGTGCCTGTTCTGTTGCTCACATCAGACATTTTGACACCCTTGCAGACCTCTGCATACAGACACTGGGTCTGGGCAGGCTGCGTGTACTTTCTTTTTTCCTTCAGGGTGTTTCCAGACCCCTAGGAAAGCAGATATGCTTCAGTGTGAACGGTGCAGTATAGGAGGCTACCTTAGTGCACACAGGAGCGGACTCCTTGCAGTTCTTATGCACAATCACGTTGCAATCTGAAAGAGAAGGCACATTTCAAAGCCTGGCACTGAACAGGGTCCCCAGATGGCAGAAAACGTTACTCTGAGGCTTCACCTTCTTCCCTTCTCCAGGTCCATTTACTAAAGTAGCCCTGAAGGTGCTCTGATGTTACAGCCCCTGGCTAGGAAGAAATAGTTGCTTAACGTGCTGGGGCTAGGAGATGGCTGTGGTCCCTCCTGAATCTGTCACCTGCCGTCCTTCCTCCCTCTCCCTTGCCAACCTCAGCTCGTTAGATAAAGGAGGTACATCCAAACCTAGGGGAGGCCTCTCTTTGACACAACACACTGAACCAGGATCTCAAAGGAGGATTCAGAGCACTGTAAGTTCACACGCGAAAGCCAGCAACTACTTACGCAAGCACTGCAGTGATTCCTTTGCTAGGAGGGCCTTTTCACACGCCATGCATGGGATAACTCCTGAGAAGGTCCCATTTGTAAAATTGTGCCTGATCAGTTTCTCTTTATCTTTGGTATCTTTACTTTTTGTCTGCAT
>VXBH01004702.1:6509-17127 GCA_013400035.1 Rynchops niger
AAAAAAAAAAAAAAAGCCCATGAATAAGTATCTAAAATAGCCCATTTCAAATTACAACAGAACAAATTAAGTAAACTGTATTCCAGTGATCTAAAACCATAATAATACAAACATTCAATATATGTGTAAGAAATTATTCATATATAAAAAAAATATTTAATAGTTATTAAAGTATTTTTTTCTGAAGAAAATTCTTCTGTACTGCTGAATTTAAAATATGACATAATGACCAAAAGTAATGGAAGGGGACAGAAAAAGAAACCATAGAATAAATTTTTAATTGTCCAAAGAAAGAAATTGGATAATTTTGAACATATTCTGTTAGTAACCATAGAAATAGGACTACTGATAAAGTATCTCCATGCTCTTATAATGTTGTGTATATAGATACAGTTTAAATGTAATTCTCTGTTTCACGTATTCCAACAAAATGCAATGTTCCACTTTTTGCATGGAATTGATAAAACCCACTACATTTTCTGAAGTCTCTGTAACATTTTTTTTTTTTTTTTTAATCAAACTCTTAAAAGGTTTGTTTCATGTTTTCCATCTCAAATAGAAAATTAACTGGTAGTGGTTGAAATGTGTCCTGACGCGGCCTTGAACATGTGAAGCCATTTTGCATATAAGTGAAGCATGTTCATGTGACTACCAAGGACTGCCTCTCTTATTTCTGCCTGCACACCAATGTGCATGTACATGAAATATTAATCTTTTTTAATCTTGTCCTTCCCACTTCTCAAGCCTGTCCAGGTCCCTCTGGATGGCATCCCTTCCCTCAGATGTGTCAACCACACCACTCAGCTTGGTGTCATCCGCAAACTTGCTGAGGGTGCACGTGGTTCCACTGACTATGTCATCGATGGAGATACTAAATAATATTGGTCCCAGTACAGAAATCTGAGGGACACTGCTTGTCACCGATCTCCATGTGGACATTGAGCCATTGACCCTTGGATGCGACCTCCCAACCAATTCCTCATCCACTGAACAGTTCACCCATCAAATCCATCTCTGACCAATTTAGAAAAAAGGGGGACCATGTCAAAGGCCTTGCAGAAGTCCAGATATACCACATACGTAGCTCTTCGCTTGTCCACTGATGTAGTCACTCCATCATAGAAGGCCACGAGTTTAGTCAGGCAGGACTTACCCATGGTGAAACCATGCTGGCTGTCTGAAATCACCTCCTGGTCCTCCACGTGCTTTATCACAGCTTCTAGGAGGACCTGTTTGTTGTGGTTTTGGCCAGATTGGCCAAGCAGAACGACAGCTGGCCCTTTCCCCCGCCTCTGTCCTCAGAGAGGAGAGGAAGAGATAAGGAGATTTATGAGCTTAGAAAAAGAACTAAACTACTTTAATGAAAATAATAATAAGTAAGAAAAGAGCAAATAATAGAATAACAAACATTTAAGAGGGAAAAAAAAAAGTATACAATATATACCAAACTGCATAGAGCTCCCAGTATGGCAATCGCGCCACCAGCAGACACAGGAAAAGTCCCAGACTGGAGTCAGCAGCGGACAGGAGCTGAATTCCGGAGCTAGAGTCAGGAGTGCTCGAATCAGGATCAAAGGCAGATGAACAGACAGGGTCCTCCTCAGACCTTGGCCATTGCAGAAGAAATGAGCCAGAGCCCTGCCTTTTCCCCTTTGATCCCTCACCTTTTATACTAAGCGTGATGCAGATGGGATGGAATACCCTGTTGGTCAGTTTTGGGTCACCTCTCTCGTCCGCTCCTCCCTGTGAGTGGGACCCCTCTGCGCTTCTCCACTTCTGACCCTCTAACAGGGCAAAGCAGTGAAGTTAGCTGACCTTGGTTGTTATAGCAATAAGTCTAAGCAAGAGCCTTTGTGTATACCGTTCCTTGGTATAATCAGGTCTTATCACTCAGAGTGAACAGTGTCTGAACTATATGCTGTTAATTTCAGACTTTAGTCAGTTAGAAGAGTCCCAGCTAAAAAGTCAAATTACAAATCAGAAAACTGTTTCTGTTTTACCTCAAACCAGGACACTGTTCCATGATCCTCCCAGGCACAGAGCTGAGGCTGACAGGCTGGTAGTCACCAGGGACTTCACCTGACTGACACGACTTTTCAAATATCATGGAGACTGATAGCTTGGCAACTACATCAAGCAGATCCCTCAGGACTCTGGGATGCACCTCATCAGGTCTCATAGAGTTCTGTATGTCCAAGTTCCTCGGGTGGTCATGAACTTTCTCTTCTCTTACAGGGGAAGGGACTTTTCTCCCCCAGGCCCTGCCTTGCAGTCCATCCACTTGAGAGGTGTGGGAAGAGAGTGGTTGCCAGTGAACACTAAGGCAAAAAAGTTGTTGAGTACCTCATCCATTGTTACCAGTTTGCGAGTCTTGCTCGTCAGGGGTAATATGTTTTCTTTGACCTTGGTTTTTTTTGGCTGACAAACCTGTAGAAGCCCTTCTTGTTATTCTTTGTGTCCCTTGCCAAGTTCAGCTCCAGCTGTGCCTTGGCCTTCCTGACATCATCCCTACACAACCAGGCAGCGTTCCTACTCTCTTCCCAAGACACTTTTTGCTGCTTGCGCTGCCTGTGCATTTCCTTCTTGCCCTTTAGTTTGACCAGCAGGTCTCGCCTCAGACGTGCTTGTGAGCACGTTGTCTCCTGTAACTGGAGAAAGAAGGCTTTGTCAATAGGCTCCCCTTGATCCCCTTGAGGTGGCCTGTAGTAGACATCAACCAAAATGTTCCCTTTGTTTCTTCAGTCTCTAATTCTCACCCATAAGCTTTCAACCTGCTCGTGGGTATTCTTTAGAGACAAATCTTCACACTATCCACTTCTTGATGCAGAGCAAACAACTCAGCCCCTCCTTTTTCACCTGTCCCTTCTGAACAGCCTGTAGCCATCAATACCCACACTCCAATATCCTCCTGGTCCTTCACCCTCTACACTGTGTAGCATGACTGAAGTTTCCATTACCATAGTTGCACAGAGCTTATGCCTTCAGCCATACTCTATCTGTATACAATTTCTATCACACTTTGATGTGAGTTAGTTACACAGGTAAAAACTTAATCCAAAATATCTCATATACATATCTTTTATTCCAACACATTATATGCGTTGCTATGTGCCATGAGATGTTCTGAAGTCTAAGTCAATTATGTATCCTGCTTTGCTATTGTCAGGTCTCATTGTCATTTCCCTGTGAAAATTAATCAAATTAGTGATGCATGACCATCTTCTTATTAATCGTATCTGACAGGCTAACAATTCCTGCCCATACTGCAGCTGGACAAATAACCTTTGTCTTTGGATGTTTTAAAACCGTGATGAAAAATAAAATTCATAACTTTTCTACCATCACTGTAAAATCTTTTTGTTTACCTGACAGTAGTATAGGTGTGTGAAGCTACTATATCTGAGAAGTAATAACTAATTCATCAAAATACATTTTTCAGCAATGGATTAACTAATGTCTATGTCATCTGTCAAGGTACCTGAGGGTTTTAAATGGAAAATCCTTTTTTCTTTATTTTATCAGCTTTCAATTTTGGAATAATCAAAAGTGGTACAATTATTCCTAACAATTTTCCACTTTTCATCTGTGATGAGTTATTTGTTTTGTTAATTCCTCCTCCCTCTGGGAAAAAAGTAGCTGTTTTCTTGAGATCTCCAATTAAGAATCATGACAGAGAAGTTATTTTAAGACAACTTAGTTTCTCACAGTGTAAAATTCACCATATAGAAGTCCAGAAAAAGTTCTTTTTTTCCTCTAAGGACTCAAACGAAAAGTAAGTGATACGTAGTCTGTGTGTTATGTAACTGTGTAGCCCTGTAATACAGTATTGTCACTGCTAGTGACAGGCCATAGGAGTTGTACTGAATTTACAAGGCCTCAGGGCTGAGTCTTGTCAGGTTTGCTGTGTCTGAACTTTTCTTGATTTGCCTTCAGTTTTGTTTTTCTTGGTGTAGGCGTGACACTAATTTTTGTACTTGAGCAGGTATCTAGGATCTAATAAAACAAATCTATTTGTTTTATTTTTGTTTGTCTTCATGTGATAAAATCATAGTTTTACAGCAGAAATAAGCATTTATTCTATAACTGGTATTTACAGCTCTTAACACAATGATGTAGTACAAAGAAACACTGCACTGGTACATATGATAGGAAAGGCCTTCAGAAGCTGAGACACAGTGCAGGGTAGAGGAGTACAGGCACAGAGTGATAAAACATGGGGCACAGGTCTGGCACTCTAAAGTCCACAGACAAAAGTAATTCATAAAGGGTTGGTTAAAGAAATGTAGATGAAGGTGAAAAAAACTATTTTTAGAGGTAACGGATAATGAAAAAATAGTATCTGACTATGCAAAAGACAGAGGTATCACGAGCTGGTCAATGAAAAAAAAAGAAAAGACATAAAAGTCCTTTAGCAAACACATAAAGGTGACATGAAGTTGATCCTAAAGTGCAGAATCATAGAATCATAGAATGGTTTGGGTTGAAAAGGACCTTAAAGATTACCTAATTCCAACCCGCGTGCTATGGGCAGGGACACCTCCCACTAGACCAGGTTGATCAAAGCCCCATCCACCCTGGCGTTGAACACTTCCAGGGATGGGCACCTACAACTTCCCTGGGCAACCTATTCCAGTGTCACACCACTAATAGTGAAAAATTTCTTCCTGATATCTAATCTAAATCCACTGTCTTTCACTTTAAAACTGTTACCCTTCGTCTTATTGCCACACTCTCTCTTAAAGAGTCCCTCCCTGTCTTTCTTGCAGCCCCCGCTTAAGTACTGGAAGGCTGCTCTAAGGTGTCCCTGGAGTATTCTCCAGACTGACCTACCCCAGCTCTCTCAGCCTGTCCTCATAGGAGAGGTGCTCCAGCCCTCTGATCATCTTCGTGGCCCTTCTCTGGACTTGCTCCAACAGGTGCATGTCCTTCCTGTGCTGAGGACTCCAGAGGTGGGCACAGTACTCCAGGTGGGGTCTCACAAGAGCAGAGTAGAGGGGTAGAATCACTTCCCTCAACCTGCTGGCCATGCTTCTCTTGATGCAGCCCAGGATACAGATGAATTTTTGGGCTGCAAGCACACATTGCCAGGTCATGTTGAACTTCTCATCCACCAACAATCCCAAGTTTTTCTCCTCAGGGTTTCTCTCAATCCATTCTCTGCCCACTCTGTATTTGTGCTTGGGATTGCCACAATCCAGGTAGAGGACCTTGCACTTGGCCTGGTTGAACTTCATGAAGTTGGCCTGGGCTCACCTCTCAAGCCTGTCCAGGTCCATCTGTATGGTACCCTTCCCTGCAGCATGTTGACCACACCACACAGCTTGGTGTCGTTGTCAAACTAGCTGAGAGTGTACTAAATCCCACTGTCCATGTCACCAACAAAAATGTCACAGTACTGACCCTTGAGGAATGCCACTCGTCACTGGTTTCCACTTGGACATCAAACCGTTGACTGCAACTTTTTGAGTGTGGTCATCCATCCAATTCCTTATGCAACAATGGGTCCATCCATCAAGTCCATGTCTTTCCAATTTAGAGACCAGGATGTCATGTGGGACAGTTTCAAACGCTTTCCAAAAGTCCAGGTAAATGATGTCTGTTGCTCTCCCCTTATCTACCAATGCTAAAACCCCATTGTGGAAGGCCACCAAATTTGACTTACGCTTTTCCATTTGCCTTAGCAGAGATTCCAGGAGGATCATCTCCATGACCTTGACAGGCACAGAGGTGAGACTGACCAGCCTGTAGTTCCCCTGGACTTCATTTTTTCCCTTTGTGAAAAAGGGGGTTATATTTCCCCTTTTCCAGTCTGGGGAAACTTCACCAGACTGCCACAGTTTTTCAAATATAATGGAAAGAGGCTTAGCAACTTCACCTGCCAGTTCCCTCAGGACCTGCAGATGGATTTCATTAGGTCCCATGCTCTTGTGTACCTTCAGGTTCCTTAGATGGTCTGGAGCCTGATCTTCTCCTATAGTGTGAAGGTTTTCATTCTCATAGCCCCTGTTTTTACCTTCTGCGACTTGGGGGGTGTGGTTAGAGCCCTTGCCGGTGAAGACCAAGGTGAAAAATTCATTCAGTACCCCAGCCTTCTCCCATTAGTTTCCAGAGACAGCCCACATCTTCTGACATACTTATAGAATTTTTTCCTGTTGTCCTTGATGTCCCTGGCCACATTTAATTCTCTCTGGGCTTTAGCTTGCCTAATCTGTCTCCTGGCTACTCGGACAATTTCTCTGTACCCCTCCCAGTCTGCCTGTCCCTGCTTCCACCCACTGTAGGCCAAGAAGAAATCATGTACATCAACATACCTTCTGATGAAGAACTCCTGAAACATGAAGTTTCCCTCTCCAGCATCTGAAACTACTGGCTTTAAGACCAGGATGAGCAATGGAAGGGTGAGCATAACCTCAAAAAAAGAAATAGTAACTATAAATATGTAAGTTACAATACATATGTATGATTATTGAGACCTTCTCTGCAGGGAAATATTATTAGTATTATTATTCATCTTTTTTCTGAAATAATTAGATCTAGGCTAACAATGATTTTTCCATTAGACTGTTAAGATTTAAACAGTAACAACAACGAATACTTTTCTTTATACATAAAATATGTTTCCTGTTTGAGCATAAACAAGTATCTGAGAACAGTTGGCTTTTTACGGAGGTAATCTTCATGAATAAATTGGTTACTCTAGTGAAAACTACATTTCACTAAAAACAAACCACATTTGCATTTCTAAGTACCTTCCTGTCTTGTGTTTTAAATAGAAAAATAATTTTCTCAATAATTACTTGCATGAAAAAAAAAGAAAGAAAAATATTATTACTATTATTATTATTTTCCAGACAACTGTTTTCCACTTGTGTTTTGGAGAAATCAATGATGCTGGCAATGATGTGTTTTAACATATCCCAAGATATCCCTGCATTTGAAACATAATAAACTTCCTACAACATTTTAAAGATGCCTATTAACATTGTTATTAATTTATAATAACAGTTGTTAATAATAAAGAAAGTACTTCCTTTAGTGATTCTTTTATATGTCTCAAAATGATGTTTTAGATAAAGGTACTTTGGAACATGCTAAAAAATAATTTGCTATATTAAAATTTCAATTGAAATGGCACCACTTTTTTGGTAGCAGATTTACTGACCCTAGCTGGACTGAAACCTTTGTCATGAATTCAAATGTTTTGCTGTGGGAGCTATGTCCTGTCTGTATGGTAGCTCAGACAGAGCTGGCCTGAAAGACAAAGTGACTGGAAGAAGCCAGTTATCTGTTCAGGCTGTAGCCACAAGTGTATGTGCAGATAATAGTAGTAATTTGAATGACATTTGCTAATAGCACAAAGCCAGGAGTTTATATATTTCTTCTAAAGGCATTAGCACTAAAAGCCTGATGGATCTTCTAGCTGGTAATCAACCCGGAATTTAGTATGTCATCTTCCCAGGGAAGACAGCAAGTCTGCAGACAACCTCTCTGGAAGAATGTTATCTAAGGCAGCTGTCACATTAATATGTATGTACAGCAACCAGAGAGGTTCATGTAACATTCTTTCTTTTTGGTTATCTATATGGGTTTTAAAAAGAATAAACATGATAATCTGTTGAGCTTGTGTTTGCCTGCCACCACTGAACAGAAAAAGAGGTCGAATAATTACAACAAAGTGTTTCAGAAAATAGAGAATTTGGAGTAAATGTCCCTTACAGAAAATGAACAAAAATTAAGAGGAAATCCTGATGTATTTATGGCTTATTTTTTGTTGAGAGATAAAAGTCTCTTCTTGAGGAATTATAGAAAAGTATTGTAAAAAGATCTTTATATTTTCTAGTATACAAAGCAAATATCCTAGGAACACAGCAATTGTTCCCCAATAAGATGTGTGTTTGTGTTTGGGGGAGTAGAATTCTTTTGCAATTTTCTAAGGAGGAAATAGGATGATCTTTTGTCAGAAAAGCCTGCAGAACCAGAATTTGGACTGACTATTCCATATTAAATTCTGCCTATACAATGGATACAAATTTAAAATTTAAATTTCCAACATCCAGNTCTTTCCTCAGTCCTGAACTTTTAACTGTGGATGACTTTTAAGCATATTATGACTTGTAATCTAGTCTTAATACTACAATTATATACCATTTTTATTCTCCATCTCTTTTCACTATTTGTGGTATCAACGCTGTTAGAGATTTATTGGTGCAGCTTGCCAAAAACTCTGCCTCCATGAATTTACTTTGTAAGGAAAAGCAAAGAAACAAAAAAGAAGAAAGATAAAACTAAGTTAACAATTTGTGAAATCATAGTTACTAATGAAGCATATGTAAACTAACTCCTTTTTAAGAGTGAAAATTCAGCACTATAATTTTATTATTTCAAGTACAAATTTATTCACCACTTTATCCACAAATCTCTTCTCACCTTTTTCGAGTCAGTTACATATCCTCTAGCTCTGCTTCCTAACCTGTGCTCCTCTTTGTGACCCTTGTCTTTCACACAAAAAGCAGCACAGTCAGTGCCTCATGTTCACATCAATTATTAGAAATTTTAGAATTACTCTTCCACCAGCCCAATATGTGACCTGTTGTTTTGGCTAACTATTTCCTAATAGGGTTCAGCTGGTTTTATATGAATTCTGAATTAAAGACTGCTATTATGCTGATTAGACTCAAATTTAGGATGTGTAAGTAGCCTTCCCCAATACAATAATGCAAGATAATAAAATGTAATTGTTGTCATTATCTGTTATCACTAACTTTGTTCATCACCCTCAGCTCTTTGGGGAGATCTGGTAGGACCAGTGCTATTATAGGTTTTGAAATCATATATGTGAATCTACTTACAGTAGTTCTAATTCTGAATCCATCTATCATTCTTTGTGATTCATATTGACACAACTGGACTGTTTTCTGAACCAGAAACCATCTCCATTCTAAGAATTCTGCACCTGAATGGCTGACCCTGAAATAAAAAGCCCTGCTAAGTGGTTTTGCATATCATTTAAAGCAAAATGCCACTTTTTGTGGGGTGGAGCTACCTCATGTCTGTCTCAGGGAAAATTTTGAGCTTAAGATTCCTGGACCATTCTTTCTTTCAGATGATAACTTTAATTACTTGTGAGGCCTGGGTGGGAAGCACGTTAAAAATTAATGCATTTTGACAATATTGTGAATGGTTGCAGAAATTAGGCTGTTGGCATTTTGCCAAATGAACGTTACAGGAAGTCTGAAGACAAAGATGCATACCATGATTAGGGGAGGAAGGGAACTGTCAAAACTACCATAAATACCTTATGGATTGTTCCTAGATATTTTCTTGATTGTTATGAATGTCGAGAATATACAATAACTGCCTTTCAGGTCAGTAAGCTGTAAGGTTATTATTTTCAGTTTTAAAGCATATTTTTGTAGCCACCATTTCAATTAATTTTCTCTCATACTATTAGATATTAAAGTGATGTTACTTCTCCATCCTGCAAACTGATATTGCCATATCCTCTTGAGCAAGAAAATACCATGCATATTCCAAATCTGCCAGGCACTCCAACTGCTTTAGAGCCAGGAAAGAAAATCATGCAGTACATAGGCTCATGAAGTCTGCCCAAGTTCAAAATATAAAATAATATATATATATTTTTTTTTTTTTTTAAAGAGATCTGACAACATTCTTTTATACTGCTTATCTCACTTTATCTGGCCATTATTCCTGATCCTAAAAAAAACCTGACATTTTTAAATAAGATTCTTCTCATGTCAGTATTCATATTTTTTTCTGAATAATTTTAAGACAAAGACATCTCACTGCTTTTCTAATTTTACTAATCTCTGTGCAAAGTTATGCTGATGCTTTCTACAAGAGAAATATTTCTCTGGGAACAATTCATTAGGAAAAGGGTAGAAAGGTGAGTCAGAATTTGTTTATATGCCGTCAGGGGCAGCCAATTTGCTGCACAGGAAAGAATATGTGACATTCCTTAGAAGCCAGACACCATATATTTTTCCTGCCCACACACATAAAAAGAACTCCGGGACACACTGTGTCCAGCCAAGATACAGAAAAGGGGACCCTGCTGTTCTCTGTTCGTCAGACAGCAGAGCTCAGCAATAGAAACAACATTGAAAGTATATCCTGGTTTCAGCTGGGATAGAGTTAATTTTCTTCCTAGTAGCTGCTGTGGTTTGGATTTACTGTGAGAATAAAGTTGATAACACATATTGTTTTAGTTGTTGCTAAGTAACGTTTCTATTAAGTCAAGGACTTTTCCAGCTTCCCATAGAAGCTGAGAGGAAGCATAGGTAGGACAAGCTGGCCAAAGGAATATTCCATACCATAGATGTCATGTTCAGTATATAAATGGGGGTTGCCTGGTGGGCAGGAATCCAGAGCTGCTGCTCAGGAAAGGGCTGGGCATTGGTTAGGAGGTAGTGAGCAATTGTATTGTACAACACTTATTTTGTGTATTCTTTTGTCATAATTGTTGTTATTTTCTCTTCCTTCACTGTCCTTTACTTTTTTCCCTGGTTCTCTCCCTCATCCCACAGGGGAAAAGAAACCCCTGAAGGAAGCAAGGAAATATTTGATTTTTAATAGAAGTGAACAACAGAGTACAAAA
>VXBH01004704.1:0-47406 GCA_013400035.1 Rynchops niger
ATATATATATATATATAAACCACATTCCTGCACAGAGCGTGGGCTGTAAGGCCGGTGGTGGCGGCGGCTGTGACTCTCCAGACTGGCCCCATGTGGTTCCTGCCCCGAGCCTGCCGTCCCTGGCTAGGTGATATCATCTCCTCCAGGAAAACATCTGGTCCTGATTTCAGGCCTGCCGGTGACTGAGCCGCCGCTGCCCTTCTAGGTAATGTGCCCTGTGGATTAATTACTTTCACAGTTGAAAATGTGCACCTTGATTTTCAGTCTGAATTTGTCCGACCTCAGCTGCTGGCAGCTGGTTCTCATAAATGCCTTTTTCTGCCAGATTAAAAAGTCCTTTGATATCAGGAATCTCTCTCTCCCTTGAAGTGCTTGTAGATCAAATCACTCCTCAGAAGAACCAGGGAGATCATGCCTTTTTAAATTGCACACCATAGGGCAGGTTGCCCAGACTTCAACCCCCCATCCTGCCGAAACCTTTCCAGATTAAGCCATGTGGCATTAAATAACCTGTGGCATCCACACCTGTTCCTGCATCCCTCACTGGCACTGCAGAGGGCTGCTATCCCGGGATGCTCAACATCTTCAGGATGGCAGACATGTTCATGCATGGACCAACGGAGGAGCAGAGGCTTTGGGGAAGACCTGACAACCACGTTTGGCCACGGAGGAGCTGCTACTCAAGGGTATAAGGACCAATAAAATAAAATTTGCTGCCATTTTTGCTGCTGAGAAAGTCAAGGTGCACTGAGTGGGTCATGGCAATTGAGGCTGATTGGTAGTGCAAGGCTGGGAAGGAGATTTCAAACTGGCCAGCACATTGTGTACCAGCAGTCCTGGAGAAATAGATTAATCTCTTGGATCAAAGGGTGTTTGGCCACAATAGTTTATACATGGGGGGAAAAAAAGGTTTATTTTGAAGAAAAAAAAATTTTGACTGTTTGTTTGCAACATAGTTTCAGATTTTAACTTTTCTCAGTAGTATGGCACAAAAGAGGGAAAGGTTTTTAATGAAGCCTCAAGCTCAAGAAGTGTGAAAAATATCTTTCTGCCAAGCTTTGCAATGAAGAGGTCTCTGTGTCAGAGAGGGGACCCTGTGGAAGTTCATCTTGTCTGAAATGGAAAGGAGAGTCATGTTGTATCCCTGTGCTATTATAATTTATAGCTTTTGTTTGTTTGTTTGTAAGTTCTGCAGCCCAGTATCGCTGCTGCGTTCATTAAGCCCAAAACTCATGCAGAATGGCATTTCCACTGTCACATGCATCTCCTCTTGGATGCTGGAATACCACAGTCTGTAACATGCATAGTCTAAGAAGCCGAGACATCGCTATTCTACCATGCTTACAACCATCTGGTGCTATAACCAGCTGAGGTTACAGCCAGTTGGGTATAACCAGCCCTGGTTACAACCAGGGAACATGAAACACTGTGGTTGGCTAAGGAATTTGCAAAAGCTCACCCAGGGCACCAGTGGCAAGGCAGGAACTGAACCCTGCTCTTCTAACTCTGCCTCCTCATCACTGAACAATCTCCCAGGTGGAGCCACTCCTCAAGTGCTTCAGATTGGGAAGAGCAGTCTGGGCAGCCTTTCCCACTAAACTGCATTTCTAAAACCAAGGGATTTATGTCTCACAGTTGTGCATTTTAATGCAGGGCTAAAAGTCTTAAGGTGAGGGCAAAGCAGACCTTTACTGCAAAGCAGACCTCTACTCCCCACCTCCTGATCCCAGGAAGTAAATCCATAGGGTGTCCCAGGAGGGCGCACCACAACAATCTAGTCCAATGCAGACCACAAAACTTCTATCAAAAACTGGATTAAAATTCACCTTTCAGAAAGATTTCATTTCTTTACAGGCTCGGTGCAGTCTCCAATTCTGCCTCTACCTGATGCAAACTAAAGCAAATTGTAAAAGTCTCTTTAACCTGCCCAAGCAGGACAAGTGAGGTACTCCATTCCAGCAGGGTGCCAACTGGTGGGATATTTCCCTTGGCCTATATCTCCATCAGCAAAACTAAAGAGAGCAGTTGGCTCTTTGGATATCAAACCTCTTTCTTCCTGTGTGGTGCTCGGTGCTAATGGGAATGGAAAGGAGAAGAAAGATCTTCTTTCTTGCCTCAAATCCTCCTACCCCCTGTCCCAGTCCCAGGGGTCCTGTGTGATATGAGACATGTTTTCTTTTCATCCCTGCCTGAGAAACTCATGTTTCTGCATTAGCATGCAAGATGGAAGAGAGCCAGCAGTTCTGTGGGGCTACTTCGGGAGGATTTCCTCCCAAAGATCACTTTTACCTTTTCCAGACTGTTTCCCCAACGTTGTCTGCAGCAGAAAACCCCTGTCAGTTTGTTACCTGCTTGCTCCTCGAGGTGGTGAGCTGGATCTCTAGACCCTGTCAGTGATGCACTTAGACATGGTGACAAGCATCTCTCACCGGAGGCTGTTTTCGGCAGCTCAGGTACTAGGTGCTCTATGGGGTGGGTGGCAAAGGAGGCGTGGAGAGGGGAGGTGGCTTCTTGTCTCACCCAGTGAAGAGGTGTTAATTAAAGCGGCTATTTTGACTTTTCCACGCCCTGACATTCTTTGTCAACTTTTCTACAGCCCGATGAGAATGCACGTGACCCAACTGGCCTCCCAGCAAGCGCCGTGTGAGATCTGCTCTCCTCGTTGGCCACTCTTTACCATCCCCCCTTCGTCGTCGTCGTCTCCCGCCCCCCTCCCGCCTCAGTGCTGCTAAAGCATTTCCATTATTTATGAGACATCCCTTGGTGTTTTCAGTTCAGCCTTTCTTATTCTCTCTCGTAGTGCTTTTTGCTCAGCATGTTGAGGTCTGTGGCCCAGAAGTCAATACGGTTCAACACTCAGGTACCAAACACATGTCCCTTGAACTCTTCCTTTCCAGGAAGGTTTGTTTTCAGAGGCATTTTAAAAGAGCAAGATGTGATCATTGTATATGGTTGTATGAACAAAACAAAAGTGAGAAGTTCTGGATTAATGGCCATGGAAGCCAGTGACTTCTCAGGTTGGCTGTAAAATGGGTAACGTACCGGCAGTAGTAAAGTGGACAAGAATCCTGTCAAAAGAGGGAAAAGAGAGTTCATCTTTTTAGGTGCAATACTCTCTGGTTTTTTGATGGTCTGCAAATGAGGCAGCCAGCTGTTGCCTTTTGTGACAGCAGGTTTCTTCTGCCTTGATGTGCCCAAGGAAATAATACGAAACGCGATCAGTGCATTTCGCATGTGCCACCATCTAACAAATCCTTGCCATCACCAATCCCTTGCTCAGGATCCAGAGCATTCTGTTACTAAGAGTTCTCCATATGGAAAGAACATTTTATGCTGCAGGACAAGAGGGTTTGAACTCATTGCAGTGAGTTCATTCATTGCAGTACTGCTCTGGAGGGAAATGGTGAATATATTATTCCTTTTTACATGTCCTGCATTTTCTCGCTGAGAGAGAAGGCCCAGAGGAATGCTTCCTCACCAGACATCAGCCAGACCTTAACTGTATGACCTTACGGCTCCCAGACAGCAGTTTTACTAGCACATCCAAAATAAACCTATCCTTTGTCCAGATGCAGAAACTGCACGGAGGCTGTTTCGTTTAGAAGCCGTTCCTTGGACAGCTTATTCCTCTGGTGGCCCGGGCAGGCTGTCAGCCTCTCTTGTGAACTATTTACCACATCTGCCCTTTGTAACACCAAGTCTTTTTGCTGCCTTGCTTCCTCCCCAGCATCCACAGTGTGAAAATAATAGCACGCACCCAATTTAAGCCACACACAACTCCCCCAACATCCTCTGCCAGCCTTCACAGATGTCCATGGATTTTTCCACTCCGACTGAAGGTTTCTCATTCCCACTGTAATAGCCCAGAGCTCGTTGTCTAAATCTGATTTTGAATTAGGCAAGGGTCCATGGTTCCACATTGATGCCAAGCTGTGGGTGTGAGCGGAGGGGAGGATTTTTTTCCTAGGGATTTGAAATCTCATACTCTTTCTTAAAGATTTCATCTCTCCAGGAAGAAGAAGTCTCTCGAGATGAGCTGTTTGTGCAAGAATCTGCCGTGTGGGCTTGAGCTGGAGGCTTCCGATGCAGCCAAACCGAAACACTGCCCTTCTTCTGGGTTGGGTCCAGTCAGGATCCAAACTTCAGGGGCGGATTTCAGTCCAAGAAATTGAATCTGAGCTGCTCTTATCTTCAAGTGTTTCAGATGAAAGGATTTTCTGAGTCCAAGAAGGCATGTGAAATGCAGTCACCCTGACTTAGTTGTGCCTCCAGGCAGGAGACAGAGCGATGGGCCAGTAAGCAAAGATACTTGTGGCTCGGGTGGGTGCTTGATGATGTGACTTGACAAGGGACACACAAACAGCCTATAGCAGAGACAAGGGGAAAAAAATGTCTAAATACTGTTTTGTTATCCCTCGTTGATGCACAGAAACTAGTTTGGGTGGGCCAAATCCACAGCTGGCGTAAGAGCCCCCATACTATCCAAATATCTGGGAAAGATAAAAATATAGAGATCGAGTTAGGAGTGAGCGAGCCCCATTTCTAACTGGCATTTACCACAGGAGCCAAAGCTGGGGTTCACATGAAACACATCCTGTTTCAGATCACCAAAGCCAATGCCTGAGTAGGATTTGCTTCTATACCGAATATCAGGGCTGAAAGCATGGGAATGCCTTCTCTTGAAATATATCTTATTTCTATGGTCTGGCTAAAGAGGTCCCTCACTCCCAAACCATTACAGCCTTTGTTTCTTTCCTAAATCTCATAGCACCAACGTTTGCCATGAAATCACCGGGTCAGCATCCCCCTCCCAGCTTTACTCGCCCTCTCTCCACGAGCTTGCCATGTTTCCCTCCATGTTGCAGGCAGAGAGATGACCTGCAATTGCCCAGCAGCAGCGGCAGATAAAACACCACTGTGTGAAACCCACACTTGTTGTGGAGTCGTGTTTTAAGCTTGCCCCATCCCTCCCCTTCCAAAAGCCAGCCTGGGTGGGAAAGTCGGGGAGAAATAAGATGTTACACTTATCCCAGAGAGCTGAGAGAAGGTGGGGATTTGTAACCGGAGACCAGGATGGAGGTGGGGGGGTGAAGGTGGGGGAAGAAAGAAATGTGCGGAGATATTGATGACCCCCTATCTCAGTGGGTTGTCTCTCTCTGGCGCCCCTTTCACAGCACGTTTCGCATCTCTCGGCGCCGTGCATCCCTGTACGTGCATGTCCCTGCATGCATGCGCAGGCGGTGGGTTGCGGGGGGGAGCTCTTAAAAAGCCTCACTGAGAAAGGTATTTCTTGTGGGGAGAAAGACATGGAGGGGAAGAAAGAGGGCAGGCCCCCTCACTCCCCACTGAGCCCATTTCTCCTGCTTTGCCGGAGCTGTCAGCCTTGAATCCCGGTGGCGTCCCGTAACTAATTGACAGCAATGGGGGCCTTTGGGAGCCGAAGAATACTCGCCCTCGCTGGGCGAGCGCTGGAGCAGGGGCTGCGCGGGCAGCTGTGGGGGGACATAAAGGGCGGCTTTGAAAGCCTTTGTGCCTGCCCGCAAGTGCGTGTGTGCATGTGTGTGTGTGGCGGTTTTGTGGCAGAGGTGAGGGGATGCCGAGCGGGGTGGCGGGGGGAGAGATGGAGGGAGAAGCCGCTGCAGAGAAGTAAGTTTCTCCCACAGAAATGAGGAGAAGGGGGGAAAAAATAGAGAAAAAGTCATAAAAGGCACTCGGAGCGAGGTTCCTGCGTGCTCGAAGGCCATCGGCACCGCAAGAAGGGAGCAGGGTGGGATTTTGGTGTAAAGCCAGGGCCATCGAGAAACTAGCTCTCTGTTTTTCATCCTGCCCCGGCCCCAATTGTAAAGTACGACCTGCCGGCACCGCTGCCGAGCTGCAGCTTTGAGAAACAAAACCCCCGCTGTGTTTTTTTCTGAGCTTTGGAAACAGGCAAGGAAAATATCCCCTCCAAGGTGTAACCTGGCAGCTTTGTCCCTACGGTCACCTTACTCCTTCCTGAGGAAGCTCAGATACTCACTGGAAGAACGGCTGGATCTTTGTCATTGTCCCAAAGCCAGTTGCACAAACACGTACCAGGGTCGCAGACGAAATATTGTCCGGGAGACGTTTTTATGCTTTTGGCTTGACTCATGCAAAAAATGCCTCATTGTCTGTGACATTTGCAGAGACAATCTGTGATAAAAGTATTCACACATTTACAGCTGGAGAGAAATAAAAAAAAACCTCTTGCATTTCTCCAGGGTCTGTCACTCTGGAATTTTATAACAGAAGCAACCTAATGGGGACAAGTGTAGAAAAAACAGCTCCCGAGGCAGCTGGGCAAGGGTGCGACTACCAAACATGCCCAGCACAATGATACTGGCAACATGGGAAACTTATATTTTAGACCTAATCTGCACGCAGTTTTTGAGAGACAAAATGAGTATTTGAAAAATGGAGCATCAGTCGTAGTTTTGAAGGCCAAAAGAGATCATTAGACCAGCTAGCCTGATCTTTTGTGTTATAAAGACCCTGGGATGACACCCAATTACCCTTATATTGAGCTAAATGACTTGCATCTGACCAGTAGCCGCTTTTTTTTTTGTCACAGTCTTTTGTCGCTGGATTTCAAGTAGACCCTATGCAAAAAAAAGGGATAGGCTCAGCCAGTCAAGAGCCCCTAGGCACTTGGCAAAATGCATTTTTTATTCTGCATTTGTCTCACTTAAGTAGATGCTGTATTTTTGCCACCTCTTATGTGTGGTGATAAAGCACGGAAGTCCACATCCTCACAGGTTTGCTTGCCGAGCAAGGCTAATTGCCCCACTGGGCTAATGGAGAGAGATACCAAGCTGTCTCCTAGTTCAAGTCCAGAGGCCCTTGGAAGTGTCCCCACCCGCAACATTGCTCGTGCCATGGGTGAAGCGGTGAGTCCTCATCCTTTCTCTTGCATGAGAGCTTTACATTACTGCCAAAGGGGAGCTGGCTTTCCCGGAGACAATGACCAGATTTTGCTTGGCAATAGGTCGCTGTGGCCATCCGGCTGCTGTGCACTGATTGTCTGTTAAGGTTTCTCCATGAAGCCAGAGTGGGCTTGTTAGATGCACAGAGCAGGACAAGCGCTGGGCGAGTGGTTGGACCAGCGGACACAGCTGAGAGCAGCCAGCCCCTCTGGTACCCATCTGGTCGCTGACTAGTGCCTCTGCTGGGGTGAGTTAATGCTATTAGAAGGCGGTTGATCAATTTGTGCTATTAAAGAAGGAGAATGCCTTATCTAAGAGATCCTGCCACTTCGAAAAGCAGTTCCTCATGTTGTGGGTTTTTTTTTAAAGTAGAGAAGGGCATAAATATACAAGTATACTTGTTTATCAATATTTTTGAAACATTTTTTTTCCAGTTTGTTTTTAGTTACATGGATGGTGGTGTTGCTTTCTCCACGCCCCAAACGCCCGCAGGCTAATACAGCTCCATCCAGGCGCTGAAAGAAGACGCTTGGTCCGTCCAGCAGCCGCCGGCTTCGGGCCGAGCTCCCAATGAACTCAGTAAAAAGATTGACTCAGCTTAAAAGGGAACATGACCTTAGTCTGTACCCTGAACAATGGTTCAGAAATGCCTGCTTGGCCGCAGGCTGTGGTGACCTGTTGCCACTTGTGGTAGTTGCGCTGCAAGCGCCGACCCTCTTTAAGCTCCATATTTGTAGTGCATCCTGTGCAGGATCAATATTAATTTTCTGATGCACGCTCCTACATGTTGCTGCAGCAGATGTTTAATAGTGGAGGTAGCCTGTGTGGGTGCAAGCAGGGATGGCACCGTTTTTACCCTGCGAGCTCTGCAACGTCAGGGAGCTGGATGGTGTCAGCCGTTTTGTCTGTGGAGGGGTTGCTGGGCTGTGTGGGAAGAAAGACAGGCTGTGATTGCTGGTGGAGGCATCAGTTTAAGCCTCCTGTTTGCTCTTTCTCAGCTGACAGTAAAAATAATTCAATTCAGATAATACAGCACTGTTCTTCCCATGTGGAAAAATTGGAAAGGCATGCAAAGCTCTCCCTCTTTTTTCCTGCTAATTGCCTTGATTTCTGCTTCCACACTCCCAGCTGCCTCTCCTCTTCAGGTTGCCCTTTTTGACTCCCTGATTAACTTCTTTGTCCACCCGTTTACCACTCAGGACATGGCGACCTTTGGATGTAAATCTGCACTGACGTCCCTCCCGCTTGCGTGCTTTTGTCGGGGTGACATCTGCGGGACTCCTTGCGGCGGAGGCAGGAGGGAGACGGATGGATGGGGGTACCGGCCAGTGTCCTTCTCTGCCAGGGCTGCTGCCCACCTCCACCCTGTGCTGCTGGCTCCCTGTCCTAAAGCTCAGTGAATTAGCCTGGGATAAAAAAAATCACAGATTTTGTCTCCAGCTCTCAGGTGACACATGAAGAAAGGCTGAGGGACTTGGGTCTCTTCAGTCTGGAAAAAAGATGTCTGAGGGGGGTTCTTATCAATGTTTAGAAATACTTAAAGGGTGGGTATTGGGAGGATGGGACCAGGCTCTTTTCAGTGGTGCCCAGCGACAGGACAAGAAGTAACGGGCACAAACTTGAGCATAGGAAGTTCCATCTCAACATGAGGAGGAACTTCTTTACTTGAGGGTGGCAGAGCACTGGAACAGGCTGCCCAGAGAGGTGGTGGAGTTTCCATCTCTGGAGACATTCAAAACCCGCCTGGACGCGTTCCTGTGCAACCTGCTCTGGGTGACCCTGCAGGGGGGTTGGACTAGATGATCTCCAGAGGTCTCTTCCAACCTGTACCATTCTGTGATTCTGTGAATGTCGACGTAACCTGCACCCTTTGGTGCCTGCTGCTCATGAGCTCCTGAGCTGCCAATGGACTGCCTGGCGTCACCATCTCAAGCCACAGACAGTCTTATTTGTTAGCTTAATTTGGACAGGCATTCTTGGTGAGAAAGCAGAAGCTTGCCTATGGGCCCAGCCCACATATAGTGCCCTTTGTTGAGCGCTGGAACCACTGCTGTTTGAAATGGGAGGCTTGTTCATCTCAGCAGGAAGGTGGAGGGTTTAGAGGACATCTACAGAGCCAGGATAATGCATTTGCTCCTAATGTCATCTCAGGTTGAAATAGGTCCTCCCTGCACAGCAAGTGTCTGACAAGCCTTGCAGCTGGGAGAGGGCCAGAGACCATTGCAGAGCCTGATTGTGCACCTCAGACCAGACCTGGCAGGTAGGGTGGCCACAGCACCGTTTTGCAGGAGCGGGGCCCTGTAGACTTTTGAAGGAGATACACAGCTCTTTCCCAAACGATGTCCCAAGCTACAGCACGAAGGCATTATTTGCTCTGGAGCGGGATTTATTCCGCACAGAGTCAGACTCCGGGGATGGGGAGCTCTGTCACCTGGGTCACTGTGGTTTTTGGTAGTATCTCCCAAATCCTGCTCTAAAGCCTTCTGCGTACCTCCAGGCTCAGCCCAGAACCTCCATCAGGGACGTGAGCTGCTAGTTAACATTCAGCTTCCTAGCACCACGTAGGGCTTTTGGCTTTAATTACCCAGACGGAGCCCCCCTTCCCCCAGCCTTCCACTTATCCCCAGCGCAATGAGTTCAGACACCTGCAAAACTGAACTTCTACCAAAGTCCTCCCAGTGCAGGACAAAGGCCTGAGGCGGGGGTGGGGGACGTGAAGGGCAGGCAAACAGCTGTGGCAGAGGGGGCACAGCTGGATCCCTGCACAGCGCTGCCTCCCTGCCAGCCCCTTCCTCATCCTTTTAAGGCCCGTTAGCAGCAAGCAAAGTATTTTCTCCTTGAACCCCGTGGCTAGCACCACTGCTGCCGGGCAAAAGTCCCTGTACAAAGCCTCTCTTAAGAGTTAAGGGAAGTGGTGTTGTTTGACGTTTATTCATTTTTCCTCTGCCCAGCATTATCAAAATAGAGCAAGACAACTTTGTGGAGGTTGAAATAAATGACCTTTTCCCATTGGACCTGTAGACACTAGGAACAGGCAAGCTAAAAAGCCCCGCCTTGGTTCACTTAGATCATGGCCTTTCTTGCTTCATTGGAGGTGGCACACAGATGAGATTGCTGTCCTGTGTCCAGCTGCTTATAAGATTTCGTTTAAATATTTTCCTGTACTATAGTTTCCCTTGGCGTAAAAGGAACCATGAACATAGCAACTGTACAAAGCAATAGGAAGTTGGACCTACATGCTCAAGAGGTTTGTGAGCCCTACAGGGCAGTGTAGACAAATGGTTTTTAATGAAATCATATGTGAGTTGAGCTTCATCCAGGCTTTTCTTTGACTCTTCCCACTAAAGTTCAAGGAAATAAGAGGACATACTCCTTTCTTAAAAAAATAAAAAATTTAAGGGTTTAGAAAGAAGCAGAGAGAAAAGAAAGCAGGACTAATAGGTGACCTATGTTCTGTCCGAGATTGTCTCATGGATTAGCTGTATGGTTTTGTTCAGCTCCCACCACTGGTGTTTCCATATGTAAAATAGGAAGAAAAACAATGAGTAGATAAGGAAAATGGGATCACAGATAGGGATGAGTAGGTGGATAATGAGGGAAAATGAGGGTCATAAATTCTCATGCTTCAGGATTCAGTTCAATATTTATATATAAAGTGCCAGGAGGAAATATGGGGAGTTGTAACATTCAACTGCTTCAAGCAAGATTTCTTGGGCTTCCTATTGACATTGGGCAAGCGGATTTTGCCCAATAATACCTGCTTTCACACAGCCCCTTTCCCAAGGTAACTAGAAAGCATTATACGAGCACTGTATGAGTATGATGAGAAACCATCTCTTGTTAGAGATGACCGGTTGGAAGGGTCAAGTGAAAGGTCTGCAATGGGGCAGTTACAAGGCAGCAAGTTAAGCAAGAGCTTTAGGCAGCGTTGGGTTGAGGACATCCAGTTTAGGCTCCCTCTCCTTTAGGAGGGGTCTGTTCTACCCTGGGAGGAAGGGTGTCAGGCTTGAGGTCCTCTCGCCGTCACGCTGTGGGAATGTTGCTGGGCGGGGGGGGATGCTGCGCCTCCCATCACCTCTCCCGAGGTATGACCCACCGTGCTGCCGCCTGGGCTGAGGGGCGGTGGTGATGGGTAGGGATGAAGGTGGGGGGGGGGAAATTGGTGGAGAGGGGAAAGGAAACAACTTTTTAAATTAAAAAAAAAAAAAAATAAGTGATGAATAGATCGGCTAATCCCAGGAAACCTTGAGAATATAGAGCAGCGTCTGTGGGGCCTCCCTTTTTTCTTTTCTTTTTTTAATTTTCTTTTCTTTAATTTCGCTGCAGCACGTATAATCAATTATGGCTTGAATCGGGGATAAGGGGAGGGAAAGTACTTCAATTCATAAATCAATTTTATACGGTCATCAGTCAGGTTGTGAATGCAAATACCTCTGTCGGTTTAGGTTATTCAGAATTAATTGACTCCCACCGGGCTGGGCTGCAGATGGAGAGAAGCTTTCTCACAAAGTCTGCTCGGGCTCAGCATGGGGGCAGGCAGGCGGGCCGGCTTCCTCCTCCTCCTCTTCCTCCACTTTCCTCTCCTGGAGCATTATACTATTGGCGTTGGGGAGAGTTTTGTGTGTGCGTGTGTGTGTGTCCGTCTGTGAGAGGGAGAGATGCTTGAAGAAAGAAAGGGATATGCAAAGATTAAAGTCACAAGCCCCCTCTTCAGCCCTGGCCTGTGCAGACACTTTTATGTGATTAGGAATGCTTTGCTTTCAAGGGTTTGCTTTTAAGCCTTGAGCTTCTCTTGAACTTCTCCAATAAGAAAACAAACAGCAGTGTCAAAGCCTCCCCCTGTGCCTGGAATTCGAGCTCGAGTCGTGTCATTAAAAAGCCACTTCGCTACTGGGACTTTGGCATCTGAGTCACTGTTTCAAAGCCAGTCTGGGGCAGGAGAGATCGAAAGTCATTAAACATCTAGTTGTTGTTTTGGTGGCCTATTGAAAAATGAGGTTTGGAGGGTTTCAGGGCCACCAGGAGGACACAGAACAAATGCTGCCACCTGAATTCCCCCCGCTCCTGCACCTTCTCTCTACGGGCCACATAGCCAAAATATCTGGCGAGGGGGGAGCTGTTTGGAAAAAAACGGAGGGGTGGATTTGCTGCGAGGATGAAGAAGGCTGTAACCTCCAGCCCCTCTTTTCCTCCCCCATTAGCACTGCCCAGCTCAGCACACGTCCTGGGCTAAACAGCAGGGCAGGGACGGTGCTGGTCCACTGAGGGGGCTCTCTCAGTGCCCCCCCCCCCACTTCAATCCCCTTGTGGGGCTGCACCCAGCCTGGAGGCTGTCACCCCCCGTGGCACCCCGGGGCTGTCACCCCTCTTCTCTCCTGGACCTGTGACCCCTTCCCTCCTCCATGGCCATCTCCCTTTTGTCTCGCTGATTAGCTGATGCTCTGGTCCCAGCCGCGAGTGCCCCCACCCGAGGGATGGTGGTCCTGGCTTTGTGCAGGGTCTCACCAACCATCCAAGGCTTCAGAATGGCTGGTGCATCCATCACACCAAGGACCCTGCGCTGGGGGTTTGTGCCTGGTGTGCCCCTTCCCGGATGGCATACTGTCAGTCTCTGTGGAAGGCAGCACGGCGTGGGTGAGGGACACCACTCCGTGAAGTCCTGTGGGAAAGAGGACATACAATGCCCCAGCTTTGCGAAGTCACATAGGACAGGAGTTGGTATTAACACCCAGGTACTTGCCTCTCCCTCTTGGCTTGTCACACCTAGGGCTTTTCACACCTGGACATGTTGGCTTCAAAGTGCAGGAGGTCATCTAGAGAAGGAGGCCACTAGATATTGCATCACTAGACAGCTAATTGCGAGATCAGTTGCCAAAAGCAGTCAGAGTATGTAACCCTATTTTGTGCCTGGGGAAACTGAGGCACGGATTAAGATGTGGCTCAGTTCAAAGCATCACACTTTAAAAAGTGGTGTGGCTGGGAATAAAGCCTAGGTCCTATGATCTCCACTCCATTATTGTACCCACCAGAGCCCATACAGCAGACCACCAGAGAGGTGAAGATATGGGGCACGTCCATGCCCGCTGCAGTACAGCGGGCTGAGCGCATCACGTTTTGGCAGGGCTGGAGGAACTGGTGTATCAGTGGAGTGCCGGAGCCAACCCGATGGAGCTGATCCCCACAGTCCCATGGGAACAATAGGTTGGAAACACCAAAAGCTTGGAAGAGGCTGTGGAGGTAGCAGTAACTGGAGAGGAAGCTTGGCTATGCTTAAAGCACCCCAGGAGGAGGAGGCTGCAAAGGAAGATGAAAAGAGCTGTCTGTAACTGTTTGCAGTTAAGTGGGGAGGTGGGAAACGGCTTTGCAGTTCTTCGGCAGGAAGAGCGGGGAGCAGGTCTTGGCAAGGCGAAGCGAAAGGCAGAAGCAGAACAAAAAAGCTATGCAACTTCCACTCAATGCTTTCCTCCATTTTGGGCAAATCTGCTATTCAAACGATAACCAAAGAGCCAGGTGCTTTGGACAGCCTTCCACAAGGCCCTGCCAACTTCACAGCACTCCTTATCTACAAAATTCTCTGCTAGTTTTCACAGATGCATTTTTGTCAAAGCCTCTTCCTGCAGCCCATGTTCCCTCTACCTCCACCACAGTCCTGGACACCCCTACACATGCCATCATGGCAGACCAACAGCACAGCCCCCCCCAGTTTCCCCTCGGCACATCCCCTTTGTGATAAACAGTGGGAGTCTGGCACCATGGATAGTAATTGATGAGAGTACAAATGCCCCAAATTCCTCGTCTGGCATCTTGAGAAATGAACTTGTGCCATAGTCTAGAGAAGGCAAAGCTGGATTCATTAGCTCCATCACCAACCTGGAAGCCCCAGAGAATTTACCACCCCTGCCACATGCCAAAGTGCAACCTATTAGGAAGGACGGGCCTGGTATTTGCAAGCCTATCAAGTCTTTGTCACTGAAAATGAGAGTAACGCAGACACTTCAGGCTCCCTTCTGCTGGGGTTGTTACGCCTTGTGGGTTCTCCATGGTCAGCATGTTGTCTCTGCTGCTCCTGGTCCGTACAGCAGCCCCAGCGGGATGTCCTGCTCCGGGGTCGACGGTGGCTGGAAGCGTGGGGTGGGAGCCTACTGTGTGTTTTGTGCGAGGCGTGGGAGGCCCATCAGGCTTGTGGCGGTACCGAAAAGCTTTTGCCATATGGCTCTTCACGTGGGAGCCGTGTGCTCTCTCTTCCAGTGCCAAGCACCAGGAAATTCATGCGTTAGATAAAAAAGTGTCATTATGGCCTGTTCTGCATTTTGTGCACATCCGAGTCCCATGTCCCCACCAGCCTGACAGTAACCATGTCTGACTCTTGCTAAACACGTGTCCCTGGGGCCGAAAGCTGGAATCTGTGCTGTCTCTGCAGAGCCTCGGCTAAATTCCCCGCTGAATGCCCCTGAGAAGGTCTGCTTGGTGTTCACCAGCTTGGAAACCAGTTTAAAAAAACTAAAATGCCACTCTCCGAGATATTCAAGCAAATCCGTAATATGTGAGAATTAACCTATTTTTAATGCACTGCCTGCTTTCCCCACACTCCCTTGCTGGCCCGAGGCTGGTTCATCTTTCAGAGCCTAACAATGCTTCGTGTGTTTCTGTTTGCTCAACATTTAGAGGGGAGGCCTCCCTCTCTTCAGCCCTTTCTTAGCATTTTTTAATCATGTTTATAAAGTCAAATACCTAAGTGACCAAAAGAGCGGCGAGAACTGCTTCTCCGCTCTGCAGGGTACTGAAATCTCCTCTTGAAGTCAATGGGGAGAGCCATGCTCCGCTGAAATCCTGATCAGAGCCGGCGCTTTAGCAAAAGGGAGGAGTGAGCCCCTTGTTTTACTACATAGCCCCTTTCACAGAGGCCCAGGGAAGGAGGGGAGAGGTGGGAGGGGGGGAATCTTTACACCCATGGTGGGACTTCTGAAGAATTTACAGTCATCTTTCCTAGAGACACTAAAGATTTTATAGCCTTGGTACCAGCGGTTACAATGCCCTATGGAGCGCAGAGCTGAGCGTATGCCAGGGACCCCTTCATCTCACCAGAGGCTGGAAGGCGGCCAGGGGCTTCACACGGGGAAGTTTATTTCAGAGAGAGAAGGGAGTGAGGAAGCGGGAGGGAGAGAAGAGGGGAGAGAGGCCGAGCGGAGGGGGAGAGGGAAGGGAAAACAAAGGCATGTGAGATGGGAGAGCGAGGGAAAGAGGCAGGATGGGGAGCAAGGGTGGGGGAGCAGAGGGAGGCAGAGAAAGGAGAGGATGCCAGCATGGGAGGAATGAGAGGAGAGACCCGGAGAGGAGGAACAGAAGGGAGAAATGAAAGCAGGGGGAGAAAAACATCTGAAAAGTGGCAGAGGGAGGAAATGTGAGAAGAAGGAATAACAGAAAAGGAGCCAGCAAGAGGGAAAGGAAGAAATAGCAAATACGAGGAAAGTTATAAAGCAAAACAGGATCTGAGAGCAGGTACAAGAGGGAGGCTCAGAAACAGCTTACAGCCCAGTCCCCCAGACAAACTCAGCACAGAAAATGAGGCTTTTCAGTGACTGTCCCCATTCTCCTGCCAAGTTTTTAAACTGATGGAGGAGCCGCTCCTGCATACCCAATTCTGCACAGACCTGCACACCCAGGCTCCTCTCAGGCAGATGATCAGGGAAATTAATATGTAGCTATATATATGTGTGCGTGTGTGTATGCACACCCAACGCATGCGTGTAAGCATGTCGTACACCCAACCGTGTGACATCCACGCTTTCCCTCTCTTCACCCTTCTGTGCACCTGCTATGCATATGCAGACTCTCCACGTACCTTCACCTGCCTCCACAGCCACCCACACATCCAGCTCGAGCTCCACTCCCTCTTCGGCTGGCTGCAAAACAAGGCTTACACTTTGTGAAAAATGCTGAGGTTTGGCCATTTGGGTTCATTCCATGCTGGGGAGAAAATAAGCCTCTAAGATGTTGGTTGGGTTTTGTTTTTTTTTTTTTTCATGGAGGGAAAGAAAAGTCCAACAGAAAAACGAGACCAACAAGTGCTCCACCCCAGAAAACGAAACACGGACACACATTTAGGAAATAGTTTCTATGACCTGGTGGTCTGTGAATACAGGGCCCGGATTTAACGACGATTGTAGCAGCCAATTATATCCTGGTCATTTATAGCCCTGTGAGGCTGTGGATAGGGCCACTAGCCTAGGAGTTACAGCACTACCAGGGTATAAAAGACTCAGTTTCATGTCCTTGCTCCTGAGTCTTGAAAAATTAACATGGTGGCATTTCTCTGGATGCAATGGGATGGTTCCTGAGCACTGCATCTGCTTGGTTTGCAGATAGGGGGAAAGTTTGTTGTGGCTTCCCACACAGTGGTATGCCTCCTGCTAGCTTAGCCATAGCAAACCTGGGGCTCTCGGGCCAGGGCGGACGTAGAGGTACTGCCAACATCCACTGCTCATCATTGCGTTTCTATAGCACAATATACCAATGTTGTGCTATAGAACAATACAATATTCTCAGGGAGGATCAGCCACAACCATAAAAATCCCTTAAAGTGAACATTGCACTCCACATGCTTCTCCTTCATGATAATGGGGAGAAAGTGGCTTGTAGCAGACATTTTCTAGACTTTTATAGGTTTTGCCAGAGCCCAGAAAGGGTAGGGAACCAACAGGCAAAAGACCTGGCAACTGAATTTGGGATGAAGAAGCAACAGTGGTTTAATTTTCTATTAAAATCCCTCCCCACAAGCTGTGCAAACTTTCTCCTGTTAGACAAACACTGTACAAAGGCCCTGAGTAATACGTTGTTAATGGGGCTCTCCCGAACCGACGGTAACCACATCTCCATGCTGGAGGACTCAGCAAACCACCAGAAGAGGTAGGTTTGTGCACGCCACCGCTGCAGGAGCGTGTCCTGGCATCCGAGT
The DNA here is from genome assembly GCA_013400035.1 of Rynchops niger. Lineage (NCBI taxonomy): Eukaryota > Metazoa > Chordata > Aves > Charadriiformes > Laridae > Rynchops > Rynchops niger. Next base: position 16,897 of record VXBH01004704.1, read on the forward strand.
ACCATGGCAGAGTCACAAGGATGCCAGGGGAGCATCCTCTCTGTGTCAGTGTTAATGTCAGACCTCCTGTGGGGCGTCTGAATGTTTTCGGATGCCTAGGGGCACACTGTCCCCTGCCATAATTTGGCATCAGTAGAATCCCTCTGACTTAAGACGGCTGAGATTTAGAGAGCCAGACCTCCAGTTAAACAGCTGTCGGGGAAGAGCTCAAGGAAGGCATGCCTTTATTTCTAGACCTTCCAGATGCACATTTCCTTCAGCTTGTAATTCAGCCTTTCACTTGTTTGGGAGCGCTCACCTAAGGCCACTGGATTTTACAGTCTCGCTGTGAAACAGCACTGCTTCAGAAATGCCCCTGTTCCCTTTCTCCCCTCATTTTCTTTGAATTTTTTTGCTTCCCTATAGAATAACGAAGAAACACACAATGCACGTGTCAAGGGGAAGAAAAACACAAATCAGGAGAACAACAGGAGTGCACATTGAGCACACCCTCTGGACCCAGCAATGGAAGTTAGATTTACTTTATTTTTACTGTTCAGGCCCTGTTCTTGTTTGGTCATCAGAAGGGGCTATAAAGTCAAGGCCGCCTGCTTTGGAGATATGTGGTCATTTCTGCTAGGAGAGAGCACCAAGGAGCCTACACGTCAGGGCAGGAATAGAGAGGAACTGGCTCTTCTGCCAAAGCTTTCTTGGTAATCCAAGAAATTCACCTACAAAAAATGCTAAATGAGTTCAAACTATAGTCCAGAGGGGCCCTGGCATCCTCAAGTCATAAACAGAAAAGGGAAATGGATCTGATAAAAAGCCACATTTCTGGTAGGCTTGGAGGAACTCTATGTGCTTAGTACATGGTAGCAGGAATTGGTGTGGCTGGGCACAGGTCTTTACTCTGGGGCTGATGCACTACAGGCTGATTAAATCTTTTACTCCTGCTGGTGAATAATTATCCGCCTGTCCTGTTCTACCGCGGGCAGCGGGAATACCCCATTAGTGACTTCTTCTTCCCAAGAAAGAGTGGGGCGCTCGTTCCTCATCTGGCTCTACCTGGCCTTTGGCAACGATGCTCAGGGCAAAGGTTTCAGTGATGGGTGCTGGCAGGGACGTCCCCAGGTTTGGGGACCCGTGTGGGCGACCTAGCTCTCGCAGGTAAGGAGAATGCTGGCCTCCTGATGCTTCCCAAAGGAAAGAGCTCAGCACCTTGGGAGGTGTGGCCCAAGGCCTTCGTTCTGATGTTATTTTGTTCCCTGATTTTGGAAGGAGCAGTGGAAACAATTAGGTCTCTTAATTTCTCCGAGGCAAGATCCAAATACAGAAAAGAATACATCTCCCAGGCAGGGAGAAGCGCAGAATTAACTGCCTTTTTTTGGATGAGATCAGAGAAAGCTGATTTATGAAGCAAAGAGAAAGCAAAGTGCTTTTATGGGTAAAATGTTCCCTGCTTATTTCCTTTCTGTCAGACTACGTTCCTCCCACGCTTCTGGCTGCGAGCTCGCTCCTTGGAAGCCTGTTTAAGCATTTCAGCATGTGATGATTTAACTGGGCACGGATTCTGACAGATCTTTGCAAATAACATCACAGGAGTTGCTGGAGGTGGCTGCCTGATGCCGACCCGGGGCACATTCAGGAGGACAAGGCTGGCAAAGAGAAACCCAGCCAGCTTCCGTGCGCTCACAGCCTCTCCCAGAGCACCTCCGAGCATCAGGCTCTCGGGAGACACCTCTGCCGAGATGGGGCGCGTCTCGTGACCTGCTCTTTCTGCTCTTCTCCCTTGAGGAGACAGAGGCGAGGCCGGTCCATGGCAGAGAGGGATCGAGAGCTGAAGTCTCACGAAGAGCGGGGGTGTTTGGTTACAGCTCAGGCAGAGCGAGAGAAAGCAGAACAGGAGAGAAATTCAAGAGGGTGGGTGGGGAATGAGAAAGTTTCTGCAATTGCATTTCCACACACGGGGCTTTCAGCTCCTGCCAATGTACATATACGATGGGATGAACTCAAGGGAACTCCGAGAGGCTTGTGTCTACTAAGGGAGACTGTAGCAAGCAACTAATGTTGGATTATGAGGTACCAGAACTACCTCTGGGGCATCTTAAATGTTGATGATTGGGCCATGCTATCTGCCCTGATGGTGTGATTCCTAGTGACAAAGATGTCCAACCGTGGTAAGTACAGGTCCCGACAGATCTAGCTGCAAAGATGTGTTTGCTGCGCCCGTACATCCCACCCATGCAAGCAAAGCCCAGTTTTCTCTTAGATTGGTGCAGGCATCAATATCGTCAATACTGCCCAGAGGAACCACAAATGGAACAACCTTGGTGATCTGTGGAGCAGCTCAATTCACGGATACAACGTGTTTTGCACACTTGCTAGACCATTCTGGGGGGTGCTGAAGGGTTTTGGTACAACTGGCTGTCACTCCTGCTCAGGCACCACCCTGTTGATGAGATGTCACCCCGAAAGGACTTCAGAGCACCTGCAAGGACATTGTAAGGTCCAGGGACTGGAACAGTCTAACACTTGACATACCCTCACAGAATAAAATTAACAAAGGAGGCAAAATTAAATTAACCCTCTGTGAAGTCAGGCAAGAAAATATAGTTTAATAATTGATAATGATGTAGAGGAGCCCCGGCGCTTAGACCCCAAACTGCGGTAGGTTTATGGGGAGGAGTGGAGGGGTGGGAGGTGGGGGTAGGGAAGAGAAAGCTGTACAGATTGACCTCTCTCCCCCCCCGCCCCCTCCTTTTTCTTTAAATCCCCACCTAGTCAGGAGTGCTCATTAAGGATGGCTCTCGTTTCCCTAATTAGGCTGCCCCCTTCTCTTCACAGGGCTCCAGACCTCTGCCATTCAGCAATAACAAGAATAACAAGAAACTCGTTATTTTACAACCTGGGCTGGGGAGGAGGGGTGAGAGGGAGAAGATGGCTTTGTGATGTGCTGCTTGGAGGAAAACAAGCTCAGAAAAACCTGGGTTGAGGGAGGAGTCACTCTTGTTAGCAAGACCTTGTCTGCTCTTAAACGTTGTCTTGCCCTAGTATGTGCCTGCACTAGAAGTAACAGTAGGAGGAATGGGGATTTGGGTTTTTTCCCCTTTTCTGCAGGCTAGTTCTTGAAAGTTGTTTTTTTCTTCATAGCAGCCATACGTAAGTGCACATGTTTTTATAAGAAAATTAACCTTTAGGGACTTTGAGAAGACGTGAGCCATCCTAGCTCTGAACTTGCAGGAGGAGGTGGCGATGGCAGTGGGACGCGCAGTGTATTAATGTGGTCTATGTTAGGCATTCATCAGGGCGAGGGAGGCTGCGATGGCTCGCCTCGGGGAGGGCAGCAGCAGTAAGCCTGGTCTCAGCCTGGGTTTCTGAATCACTTTTTCTCTCGGATGCGAATGCAGGTGAGCCTGGCGGCATCCCAAGCATGCGAGGTGCCCACCTTCCCACCTGCGATGGAGGCAGCCCCTACACGACTTTGCCATCTCTGTTCCTCATCCCATGTGGCCCTGGCTGAGGATCCCCTCTCTGGTGGCATCCCGGCAAACCTCCTCACGGGTAGATGTTCGTTTCACAAAGCTGCTGTGAAAACAAAAAAGACAAAAACCCTGTTCCTACTTTATACCCATCGAGTGAAGGTGGAGGGTGAGTGAAACGAGGGATCCCTGACGGACTCCTCTGGGTCCCCCTTACAGGATCAAGCGATGATCTTTCCTCTGGCTGCCATGCTTTCTCTAAATGTCATGTTGTGTAGCATCCCGCCCCAGAAGCAAGCGTGCCAAGTCAGCACGACCAAGCATGTGTTTAAGTGTTGTTCTGGATGAGGGGAAAAAAAATAAATGCTCACCACCTTGCAAAATCAGACCCTCCCTGAGCATTTGGAATGAATTTTGTCAAAACCAGCTTATCATCTCCATAAACTGTCACAGAACCACTCTGTTTTGCGGAGCTAAACATTTCAACATTTTATCCACATTACCAATTAAACCATCTTTGCTCAATTTATGCCTCATTTAAATAACTTATTACATCAGATATAGTGTTTTTTTATAGCTTGGTTTTAAGTCTCTTTCTCATACTCTCTTTAAGACTTGTCTAAGTCTTTCAAGATGTTCTTTCAAGCCCTCGGACCAAATTAAAACATCATTCACTGGAGCTTTGGCACTTAGCAGTTTCTCACAGATCTGGCAAATACTCTTTGAAATACCTCGGGAGCAGAACAAATGCCAAATAGCGTCTGCTTTAACTTATACATGGACATTTGCAAGCACAAACGTCCAAAGTTCTGCCTCAAAAGTAGGTGCAGGCGTGCAAGCAAGTGACCCTGATTTTTTTTGAGGTGACAAATGTCCCGCAACAACATCCTGAAGGATTTATGATATCAATTATTTGGATTTCGCCTCCGAGCCTTTCTTACAAATGGGTCATATTGTTTTCTAAATTCGTATTCATGCCTTAACTCAGTTACATCTGCTAACGGGTTCAGATTGTCCTGATTGTAAATAGACAAACAAATATGTATCTGCTGGGACTAAGATTTGCTGTGCCAAACCCTCTTTAAACCCTCTTCTCTTCCTCCCACAGAAAAATCCAAAACCCAAAAACACCAAAAAAACCCCCAGATTTAGAGCAAGGCAAATTGTTTCAGCTGAAACATAGTTTTCTCGTGGCAAGTTTTTTTGTGCCAAACCCCCAAAATTTGAGTCACCCGAAACATTTAGCAAATTCACATCAATTTTGCTGAATTATTTTGACTGAAAGAAAGGAAGCCTTGTCTGAAGGCATGAGAAACACCCAGCCTCTTGCTTAGACCTTGGCCAATTTTCTGCAAGGCGTCCCAGCGGATCCATCAGATGCGGGAAAGACTGTTGTTCGGTCTTTGGTTCTGATCGGCTTTCTCCCACCAAGAAACACTTAGCGGGGGTGCAGGCTGGAGAGAAGGTGTCTTACAGCTTCATGGACAGCCTGAGCTGGTGGAGCCTCTTCCAGCCCACGGAAACATTCAGTGTGTTCAGGGCTTTGCCTTTTCCTGCTGGTAAAATACGGCTTTGCTTTTCCAGTTACCCTTGCCCTCCTGCCAAGAGGAGAACTTGGATGTTTTGTCTGGGCTGACCCTCCAGCTGGGGCCGGGAGATGACTTGGCCACAGCAGGAAGGAAGAGACTGCCCCGGAACACACATCTGGTTTCACATCTCCTCTCACTTCTCCTGTTTCAAGCAGAAACACATGGCAGGTATCTTTACAAGCACACTATATCTGCATTATACCAACTGCATCTGCATTGCACTTGGAAGGGAGCCCAGAAGTTGCTTTCAAAGTCGGACTTGCTGTCTATACCGAGAGTGGACACGGGAGTGTGGGAAGGACCTGGTGCACCCCATGCTGATCTGGAGGCCATCAGTGTGGTTGCCCAGGGGATTAAAAGCACAATGTATTTGCATCTACCCCAGGACCACCGTGTTGCAGCCGGGTAGCACAGCTAGCGAGACACATTCTCTCGCCGCCACAGTCGCTCCTGTGCCAGTCACACACTTTTCACACGCTTTTCAGTCTGCTTGTTAATTATGTGTCGCAGTCACATCTGAGGGGTCCGGTTGGGACAACAGCTGCCAGAGCGATAGGCAGTCCCAGCCTTGCAGAGCTCACACCTCGTGGAGGTGGAGGTGGGGGAGATCTTGGCTTCGGTCAATTGTAGGACTGGGCCAGGGTCACCCGCACCACGATGCCCACCACGCTGTCTTTCACACGTGTGAGCACAACAGGGAGCGGGGCGCTCCCAGCTGGGAAAAGGCAATTTGCAGCTATTCTGAGCTGTACTGGTTGGATCCCGCTCGTGAAAACAAACAGAGAGAGATGTCCCTGGTCGCTATTGACTAGCACTGCTGGGAGAACACAGGCGGCTTTATTTGTTGAGAGCAGGGATGGAGGAAAAAGCCCCAAGTTTTCTCCCCGCCCTGCTCTGCTCCATCCCTGCTTGCCCCAGGGTGTATTGTCCCCCTTTGTCCCCAAGAAGCACGCGTGTCCGGTAGCACCGCGGTTATTTTTAGGAGGGCTTGGCCAGCGTCCACGGTGGTGGTGGCTTTGGTGAGCTGGGAGAAGCAGGCTTTTCTCTCTCTGCCTTTCAATGTTTGGAAACAGTGAGGCTGCCAAGGCAGCCCGTCTCCTGCTCTGCACTTCCAGCCTCTGGAAAGCGAGAGCGAGCCCTGAAAAGCCTGGCAGGCCGACTGGGAGAGCCTGCCAGGCAGCCGGCAGCGCCCTGCCAACACCAGCGGCCCCTCGCCTCCACCAGCCAGGGAAAGCCAGGGCAGGGGGGATGGAGAAGGGGAAGCGGCAGCAGAGGGAGAGGCTGGAAAATTGCACGGGTCCCCCCTTGGGGAGAGCCTTTTCATTTCCTGAGCCTGACTCTCTGCATTCAGTAGGGATGCGACCGGGAAGGGGGGCAGCGCCCCACGGCTCCAACTGCACGAAGGCTGGAGCAGGCAGAGGTGGGGAAGGGAGAGGCACAGGTTGCAGCCCGTACGAGATTTCTCGTATATATGCTTGAGACGAGGTCGATCTTGCTTAGGGCAGAGAGACTGCTGGCATTGGCCAGGCTCAGGGACCAGAGCGACTTGCAAGTGACAATGTGGCTGGCCTGGGCTGGGACAGTGGTGGGGCTTCCCCAGCCTCCTCACCCCTGGTTTGGCTGTGCCTGGTAAGAAGGGCATCCCTCGGTGGGTCAGAAATGAAGAGGCGAAGCACTGCAATACCAAAGGGGTGCTGCAGTCCGAGAGCAAGGGACACGGTCTGTGGGCAGCCCAGCACCTGGGTAGTGGCGGGGCCGACGATGGGGCAAAGAGCAAGTCTAACACAGTCAGCAGCCTGCTCAGCTAGTTAGCACTGATATTGCTATTTTTTCTCCAGCCACTCAAATCTCACCTCTGAATGAAAGCAATTGTTTTTTTAAAAAAGGAGCAGGAGGCCTATCTTTCTACAGAAAGCATTGCAGATACCCTGTGCCACAGCAGGGAGCACTTGGGCCACCAGCAAGGCAGCAGTGGCATCTGGGACCAAGCTGGGACAAGTCTTTCCGAATCGTTGGCATCCGTTTCACCGCACGGACTCTTGCGGCAAGCCCACGCCGTCAGGCCAGCAGCCTCTCCTCTCCTGGCTGCATGCCAGGGTGGTGGGTCCAGGGCAGCAGGCTGGAGCCCCCTTTTTCTCTCAGAGCCCCACCGTTCCTGGCTCTGAGCCGTGCCACTGCTGAAAAGGCGAAGGGCTCCAGTGTATCAAGGGGAGGGAGGCGGAAAAGAGGAGGTGCAAGCGCGCGTGTGTGTGCGTTGAGGGGAGATGGAGATGTCGGGTAAGAACAGACCAGCTTTCAGAGTTTGGCTAACACCCTCTACAGCCTCTTACTCAGCATATGTGGGGACCCATGATCTGAGTAGCAGCCCCTCTCATGCCATTGTGTGCCTGACCTGCTTAAATAAACGGTGTTATTTTAAGCAAGGGCAGTCGAGCAGTTGCCGAAGGTCCTTCTCTTTCTTGCTCCCTTTCTCCCGTCCTCCTTCCCCCCCTTTCCCGCTGCTTCAGTTTCCCCTCCCACCCCACTTTCCTTTACACAGCGGGATTAATCCATCAAACCGAATGGGGGGGAGGAGGAGGGGCAATGAGCCCGCACTCCAGTGAGCACTGAAGAGGCCCCCATTCATGGGTCAACAAAACCAGGGAGGACTCTTGGACTTAATCAGCCAAGGAGCGCTCCAGCCCTGGAGACAATTAACATCAAAGCAATGCAGGAGAAAGGGAGACGGGACAGCCAGGAAGCCTGGAAACCCACGTACAAATCCCGATTAAAAAGGGAGGGAGGTTAGGAAGGAAGCGGCGAGAGGGAGGATGCTTGGCGGTGTGCGAGAGGAGACGATCCGCGGCTGCCTTCAGGAGCGGGAGGTGCAAGGAGGAAGAAGGCCTTGCTCGAGGCTGATGTGTGCAGCAGCAGCATGGCCTCGCTGGGCGCAGAGTCCTGGTCTCCCAACTTCTGCCCAAATCCTCTTGCTGAGACTGCCCTGGGGTTGGGTCCCGCACCGTCAGTGGCTGGGGCACGTATCCCTTACACCAGCTGAAGTTTCATGAACATCAGTGGGACTAGGATTCAGAAGTAGCATGTGGCCAGGTGTTGCTGGCCGTTTTGAAGCTGTTCCCAACAGTCTTGTCGTAGTATTGTCACGATCCACGTAATTGAAAAGACTTAATAATAGTTTATTATTACCTTTGGGCACCGCATCAAAGACTGGGTGCACCTAAAGATAACACTCATATTTTGCCTTTGTAACAGATGGTCACTTGACTGCTAATGTAAACTGGCGGCAGTCCCGCGCAGTTTTAGGGAGCAGCAGGGGCTCTGCAGGAAGACCTGGGGCTCAGGCTGGATTGCCCCTGAGAAGGGGCAGCCAAGCCTGGAAACCATCCTTGCATTGGAGCTGGGGGTTTGATTGCAGCTACCTTTGGAAATAAAAGCAGCAGATGAAGTTATAGGTGAAGAGGGAGCAGCTCCTGCCTCTGTGGCTGTGNAAAGAAGGGGGTGACGCGCTGCTAAGGGGGAAAGGTAATGGCAAAAGAGGCTGCAGGGCAATTTTCCAAAACTTTTGCTGCACAGTTCCCCCCTTCGTGGGCCTCACTCTGCAGAGATCATTCCACACCTCAGGAGCACCACGAGGAAATGTTAGGCTGCTAGTGAGCTGTTTCAGTTGCAATTTACCATCTTCTTGAGTTACCGTGGGGGTATTGAATGGAAAATCAGATCCATGACACAGCTTGCCAGCATATTCCCTCTTCTTGGCCTCAGGCTGTTCAGACGTCTCCTCCCCAGAGCTCCGCGACAGGTAGTGCTGTCACCAGCCTGCAGCTACAGCTACTGCTCTGCTGAGATCTTGTGGTCCATGTCAAAGTACCATCTACGGATGAGGTTTGTGTTACACCTCCTACCATCACATTAGCACTGACGAAATGTTGGCAAAGGCAACAGAGCCCTCCTGAAGGGGAGCAAGGTCTCTGGGCACTGCCGAGTTAAACCCTGGCATCCCAGGTGCTCAGCGAGCAGAAAACAGTACGCACAGAGACTCCTGGCGTGACTCCTCCGCCAATGTTTTCCCTGCCTGCACTTGCATATTTGAACCAGTAAAATTGAGGACTGTGAACAGAAACCAGGGAAAACAGAGCACAAAGGCCAGGAAAAGCTGGGTAAAGGCATTGCCAGCATGAGCTACCTTTTCTAGTTGAAAGATCAGCTTCATATAAAGAAGAAAGTGAAGAAGAAAAGCTCACTGAACTGCTAGCTAGTAAAATGAAGTTTCCATAACAATACCTACCACAGAGTATGTCACTCAATTCAGAGTAAATTCTGGAGGATTTTGAAAAATTTTTATTACCTTTTACAATGTGAAAATGGTCGCTCCAACCTTCTGTATGCCTGAAGCACTGATCGACACAAGCCTCACTGCTCAGGGGCAGGCAGCTGACAAGCTATCCCGATGTTGATCTCCAACAGTTAGAACTGGGAGTGGGTAAGGGGACAGGGACAGGGCTAAGCACATCCCTCGACGAGCAGGACACTGAACAATGGGCTTGGGCCAAGGTCACAGCCATGGGCCAGCTCGAGCACAGGACCAAGCAGTGCCCTGGATCCTGCAGGAATAAGGGTTCCTCCGGGAGGGGTTGGAGCTACAGAGGTAATAGGGCATCAGTGGGGTCCCGTCGTCTCATGAACACGTAGGTGGCATCCTGGGCAGGTCCATGCAGCCAGTTAATGCCCATGGGAGAAAGGGCACCTTGAAAGCACTCCCTGTGTCATGCCACTAAAATTTCCCATCCTGGGGGTTGCTCTGGCAGGGTTTGGCCGCTCTGGCTGGGTTTGGTAGCCGTGCAGGAGCTCTGTGCAGGTGGGTTCGTGCCTGGGTGGTTGTCACCACCGTGGGCACACCAGTGGTGGGCAGACAGGCAAGGAGGAGGCGACAGAGCGCCAGGCCCAAGGGAGCAGCTCTCGGTGTATCAGTTACATCTTAATTGCATCTGTCTGGTCGCAAGGAAGAACAGGAAGGGGAGCAGAGGATGAGCCTTGGCTTTTGTTTCATGCGCTGAACTTTCAGGCTCCTCTTTCCTTTCTTCCACCCACCTCCTTTTGCTCAGATAGAGCCACCCACACACTCGCACCATGCTTGCTCTCGCTTTCTTGTTCTGTCCCGTCATGGCTCTTCTCCAAGAGCTTGGAGAGTTTCTTGAAAGAGGAAAAGAGGGAGCAGGGGTTGCATGGAGGTAAAACACTGTGCAACACATTCCTTCACCTTCCTCCTCCTCCTCCTCTGAGCTGTCTCCTGAGCATCCCTCCCTTTTCCTCAGCAGGTACCTGCAGAAAGTGACCCTGTCAACAAAACCCCAGCAGGATCAGCCTTTGGTCTTGCTCAGGCAGCTGGTTCCCATTAAATGTTCTCAGTCACGGAGAATTCTTTCTCTCTCATCTGAAATATTTTATTATTGGTTTTCATTTCTTTCAGTTTCCTAAGGAGAAGGGAGGGGTTTGTGTGTGTGTGTGTGTGTGTGTGTGTGCAGTGAAATAAAGAAAGGGAATTTAGAGCTCGATCTTATTGTGCCCATGTGGAAGGCTGTGTGTTTGCTAGCTGCTGTAACACTCATTCCCTCTTACGCACCCACTGAATTATCCCTCATCTTTTCATTCCCCCACTGCCTCAGGTAGAGTCCCCGGGGATGAGAAAGGACGCGGTTTCTTTGAGCACGAGGCCCTCCATCTGCTTAGCTGCAACTAAGTGAGGCCAAGATTTAAACAGGGTTGAGTTACCCATGATGGCTTGCTGAGAGGACTCATAGGAGCCCCCCCGAGTCCCACTAACCTGCCTCCTGGCTCATGACCCCTGGCAGAGGCCACACCAGCTCTGCTGGCCGGCTCCACTGAGGCAGAGGGACTGACCATCCCTTGCTATAAGGCTAACACTGGGTTTAACACGTGTAAGCCTGGTGATGGCTTCAAGACATAGACCTGGGGAAGCCCAGCAGGGATGAGAGGTCCGCCTTCTGTGGGGATCCTTTTGCCCAGCAAGCTTTCTTCCTTCTCATTGAGCACAGATGAGTGATTTCAAGTCTGAGGCAGCTGCTTGCTCCCTAGCTGCTCCTTGCTGCATTGCCTTCAGCTCCCAGGGCCATCACTTCTCACTGTGCATTTCCCCCACCCTGTGGACCTCCCCGGCTCAGGACAGGGGCTCCTTACTTCACACCTGAGCCCCTGGGTTGTGGTGGGCCACCAGTGTTTGCCACAGGCTGCCAGCACTGTTTCCATTGGGAGATGCTGAAATGAGCAGTGGGCACTAACAAGGAGGCACATGATTTTGGGTGGCTAGTAGCCAGGGTGTGAGTTCTCCTTAAGAAGAGAAGGGAGTATATAACTGCATCAAACAAACATTTTGCTGAGACTGGCTCCTGGCCTGAATGCCTAGGTGATCCCAGGGCTTATTGCAGAGCTGCCATGGCCCAAAATGACAGAAAAGGTCATGTAAATATTCCCTGATAATTGTTCAACCTCTATTGCCTTTGAAGAGACAAAGGAGACATTAACCTCCCTGCTCTCTAACGAGCAAATGCCTGCACTTGGTTTTCTTCTCTGGAATTTCAACTCTTTCCCTCTTGCTGTTCGTTTCTGCCCTGCTGCCTGGCTGTGGCCTGGTGTGATGCCTGCAGTATTCCTCCTGGGACAAGAGACACGTTTCGCCTCACAGCTCGTTACTAGAAACTGTCATATCATCTTCAGCCATCTGAAAAACTATCCTTCTCATCTCCTTGCTTGCAACTGGCTTGCAAACAGCTTCCCCACAGGGCTGGATGGCAAAGGATCCTGCAGCTCTCCTGCCTTAACATGGACGCATGAGAAAGAAATCAATCCCGAGTCCTTCGCAGTAGGGATATAGCGCTGGAAGGGATCTCCTATTTTACCACGTCTCGTCCCTTGCTATTGTCAGCAATCGCATCATGCAATCTTTCGCACAAATGTGAAGCTCCAAACAATCCTAACAAGTTTTAAGATTCTCCCACTACCCCAATTAGTACGCTCTTCCAGAACTTGACAGCTCTGAGGCTTAAACCATTCTTCTTATTTCCAGTCTCAATTTATTCCTGGCTGAAGCATGCCCACTTGTTCTTGCGCCAACATTGTTCCAAGGCTTAAATAGCTCTTCTCCCTCCCTGGTGCTTATCCCTCTGATGTATTTACCAAGAACAATCATATCCATTCTCAGCCTGTGTTTCACTGGGCAAAATAAATCAACGGTCTCCTGCCCCGCGATAGGCACCCTTTTCCCCTGACCATCCTGCTGGCCTTTGCCTGCATCCCCTCTCTTCTCAGTTCTTCTCTTTCCACTGCGGGTGGCAAGAACCGGAGACCGTTCTCCGTCACCTGTGCCCCACGCAGGGTCCTGAGCAGTTCTCGGGTTTTCGCTGGTGCCCCAGTGGCCAAAGAAGGTCTGAGTGTGGGGATTTTGGTAGGTGCAAACTGCTTTTCCCAGTGGATTCTGTTTTCAACCTTTGAGTGTTGTGTGGAGTTCAGCCCTGTCTTGGGGTGTTTTCTCGATGCTGCTAAGGAGCCAGCAGCCCCGCTTTGCTCTGAGGCTATTGTCGCTCGGCTGCCAGTAAAGCATGAAAGACTTGCTTGCAGAACTGTAGGTATAAAGTTACTCTTGAGGTTTTGACTCATTTGGTGGCACTAGCTGTTAAAGTTGGCTCTCCGATTTCCCAGTGTAGCAAGGCACCCTGAGCTGTATCACTGGATAGCTTTAGCAGAAGGTTTTGTTTATGTGGTGGTTTTCTTACAGAGCAAGAGGTCCACATAGATTTTTCCTGTGATGCTTTCCTGGACACGCTGAATTCCTGTCAACAGGATATTGAGAGGCCCAGATAAAATTAAAAGTGTGGGTGTGGGTTTTACATAATTTAGTACATATCTGACCCTCTACCTCATCTACAACACTTCATTTTTCTCTTATGAAAGGTGTGCAGAGTACAGATGACAGATTTTAGGCTAGGATATGCTGCAGCAGAAAGAAACAAATAGGTCTGCTTTTCAGTTAAGCCAAACCTGGGCTTCAGGGAAAAACAAGCCAGTTTCAGCTCCTCAAAGTGTAGGAACTCAGCCATGAACCTAATTTTTTTTTAACTCTGTGACTCAACCCTTCTACACAGGATACTCTATTAGTACCACTCCCTTTAGACTGGGAAAAGCAAGCAGCCATGGAAGTACGGTGCAATGTTGCTTTAGGAACTGGCGTTAGAAGTGACTAGCTGAAAGGGAGAGACAGAAAGGCTGCAGTCCTTGGGGGCTGAGCCTTCCTCTGGATGCATCTCACCAGCTCTTATTTGCAGTCTTGCATTATTCTTCTCACTTTTACAAGAGTGATATAAAGAAATCCTTTTTTTTTTTTTTAACTCCCTGACATATCTTATTTTGGCCTGCAATGGACGTTTCTGGGTTGATGTCCCCAGGTCTGCAAACTTATGCAGATGTATCACTGTGCTGTTGGAGGTTCAGAAATAATGGGGTATGATACTGAGAGAAAGGTGTTGAAAGGCACCCTTCTTTCTATGCCCTTGCTTCCACCTGAGGAGCTATGGGTTACAGAAGTTTTTCCTTACTGACAGCTGTCCATCACTTTTCATTCAACTCTGTGTAGTACATCTGTAATACCATTTCTTGTATCTTGGTCAAAATCCTATGTTCTGACTTTGCTGTGTCCCAAGATCTTAGCAAAAACCATGTTGCATATAAGCAGCACAGCACAGATATCTGCCTCTTCATGGATTGACTCCCTGCTTGAGAAAATCGGACTCTGGGAGAGCACATGTGACTCAAAATGATTTGGGTCCTCCTCAGTGCCAGGCAAGTGCCAGCTTTGCACCCTGGCAAGTGCCAGCTTTCTGTCTGCACAAGGAGGCAGAAGTATAACAGGAAACAATACTCAAAACCCTAAATAACTTCTTTTTTCCTCCTAAAGCCTTTTGTTCCTGAACCCAAAGCACAGTAATTCAAGGGGTTCTGCCATAAATGAAGTGCTCTCTATAAAAAAAAAAAAACAAACCAAAACCCAACCCCCAAAACAACCAAATCCCCAAGTCCCCAAAAGGAAGAGGAGGAGGAAAAGATGGACCTCAGAGAGGATTCATAGATCCCATTGCAATGGACCTGGTACAGATGTTCCTGCATTCAGCCCACCAGGCAAAGCACAGCACCATGATGGGACTGACAGGCCACGTGTGAAAGCAGACAGAATGCAGCTGACTTGGAGGAGACATGCTCTCTCTGGCACATATAACACACGCTCTGTCCCTGCCCCAGCCTCCCTCAGTCCCTCCTGCCAAAAAATAAACAAGCCAGATCAAACCTGTCATGGTCTGGAAGTCTTCAGCTATCCCTTTATTTTAACATGGTGCGGCATGTTCTGGTTTTCCAGCACTTAACGCTTGGGCATAGCACTGAAACACTGTTAATTCTCCAGCCCTTGGACTGTGGGTTCCCACCTGGATGTCCAGGGAGTGCCCTGGCCCCAGGCAGCAAGAAATTGGAAGGAGGGGACGGAAAGGGCCAGGTGTTTCTCCACAGCCAGACCTTTCCCAGGGCGGGACTCCTTACTGAGTTGCCCAGGAAGCCCCAGCACCGCAGCACCCAAAGTCCCGAAGACCACTGCAGAGGGCCCCCATGCCCTGAAGCAAGTGGCCAAGGGCTGAAGTGAGCATTTGGGTCCACAGGACAGAGCCAGCCAGGAGGGGCTGGTGGCTGTGGGGCTGGTGGCCAGGCAGACCCAGCCCCACATGGGTCCAGAGGCACATCAGGCTATGTGCCCATCTCCTGGGGCAGAGGCTGCCTGGTGCTGCTGCCGCTCTGCCTGCACACCCACCACAGGCACAAGAGCACAGTCAGCCCCAAAATCCTCAATCCCAAAGCATCCTCATTCACATCCAAGGGTTTCGCAGCGTCTTCCCTAGGTTCTCCAAGCAACCGGAAGGTTACAGATGATAGAACAAAACAGCTCACGCATCACCCAGCGGCTGTGCCTTCCATCTGGGAACAAGGGAAGTAGGTGGCAGATGAAGTTTAAAGCTAGGTTCTTCTGTGGTTTGCCTCAGAAAATGACTTGTCCTACTGCGCTGCAGAAGCCTGAAATGCTGCTGTTGTCAGAAATGGCCTCGGGACACTCACAATCTCTCAATGTCTTCTGGTGGGTACCCTCAGCAACAAGATAGGCAAGAAACTCAGTCTAGGTCTTACCTGTGCCTGTGCTGCATTGGGCTGCAGAGCAATTATGCTTTTTTTTTTCCTGTGCAGCCGGGTACCCATCTGCCAGTATCCCCAGGCCCCGGTGAGTGCAGAGACAGGCAGCCACCTTGCCTTTGGCCCCTGAGAGGCACAGAAGCAGACAAGCATCATGTGATTTGGACATGCCAGTGTGCGATATGTCATTTTCCTCTATTTTTTTTTTTCCTTTGGTTTGTCCTCATTTCAGAAAGAAGGAATCACTCTCATTGGGACCATTTTGTCCTTTGTGTAAGTGGAGGAAAAGACACGTCAGGAATTCCAACAGGCTCTGGGGAAGCCAATACCTGGGTGGTGCATTGTGTCTAAAATGGTCTCCAAAAATAACCAGGACCGCAAAAGGGGAAAAATTAATAAGGATAATTAACTGGTTTCCATCTCCAAGTACTTTGGAGACATGAGCTAATCAGTCTGTAGACACATACAAGCACACGCAATGTCTGTTAATTAGTTTGCTCTTCTACTTCCTTACCTCTTCCCCCAGCAGATTGCCCACGAAGATCCCTATCAGGCAGAACAGGTCTCTTTCTGCCCCTTTTGCAGAGGCTTGACAATCTCGCCTTGCTCAAAGTGCACCGTCTCTCTGTCAGTCTGTCTGTCTGTCTACTTCCCTCCCCTGCTGGCCACGATCAGATTTCACTAAATGAATCACAGTCTAGTGGAAACTCCCTCTGACCTTTGCCAAGAATTGCAAAGTTGATGAAAATGGGACTCGCAGCCAAAGGGAGTTTAGTATGGTTCCTTACTGGTTCCAACCAACTGCATTCCCATTGTAGTTGGTTGCTTCTGGTTGTCCTGTTTCCGCTTTCAGCCTGGCACCTCTCCTCCACCTGGAACATCTTTCCCAGGATTATCATGTCGACCACCAGATGCCACCCCACACCTCCAGGGCCCTGCTGTCCACGCGGGTTGTTTGATCATTTCCTTCCACTGAGGTGTTCCCTGTTTGCTTTTTTTTTCCAGTGAAGAGGACTTGTTAAAACCAAGTGCCCATCTATTCAGATCACCAGTATGGGTTTAAACATCTCTATTCCCAGTTATCTGGTGCGGTTCTGACCTTGAACCTTATTTCCCTCTCTGACAACTTCATGGCTCTGCTTGTTCTTCATGTTAGACCTGCATGGTCTAGCAGAGCAGGTACACTCTGACTGACAAGTCCTCACCCAGATGGGGCCTGGATTCTTTGTGGAACGTCAGGCAATATAACTTTGCTTCTCTGCGCCTCATTTTCTCCACCAGTAAAACTCCCTTTTGTAAATGCTTTCGGAAAGACACTGGATTTAGTGCTGGAGGGGCGTCTCATGACAGAAAGGAACCAGTGTGTGGTCTCCTGGGGCCCTCCAACACAGAGAAAGGAGGTTGCTTTGTGCCACCTTCAAGCTAACCCTCAAGGACTTGGTAACAATCTTTTCCTCAGCCCCAGGCTGAGATGCTGAAGCAGAGGTCCCGGGGGTTGTAGCACTGGAGGTCTTCATATTCTCAGTCCAGGCTGAGCTGGGGTGGCAGAACATTTTGAAGACCTGCTGAGAGAGAAAAGCACCAGTGCTGTCAGCCTTAGCATTTCCTCTCTGTGGTCACCAGGATCGTGCTATGGAGTATCACCACGGCCCTGCAGGAGACTCCCAAACAGACTCTTGGCTGCTTGTGCATTTTGGTCAAGTCTCTTTGTGCTGGTGTTGTTCACACATCCAGAAAGAGACCTGCACCCCAGGCAGTTCCTGGGAAGCCACTGAAGAGGAGCCCCTAGAGGTTTGTGTGTTGGTAGGAAGCTTTTCATCCCTGTGGCTCTGCAGTGGGGTGCTAGGGCTCCTGGGCAGGACAGCATGCATGGTCCCCTTTGGGGGGATGTGTGGGGATGTGTGGAGGCTGGAGCCCCGTCTGGCTGGTTGCACAGCGTACCCAGTCACCACTGTGGCTGTTGCAGGCTGCACAGGAGCAAGACCAACATGCTGTACCTCACCTCCTTATTTTCCATCCTTCACTTCTCCTCCTTGCCTTTCCCCTTCTGACCCTTGCTTTTTCCCTTTGCAGTACCTCCTATTCTCTCTCTTTCCTCTCTGAGCCTCTTTTCTTTCCTGGTCCTGCCTGCTCTCACCTCCCCATCCCCCTTTCTTCTTACTTTCTCTCCTCTCTACCTCCGATCCACATCTAATCACCCCAGCTGGCTCCTCTTCTCCTGGAGGCCACTTGGGGTGTGTGACAGATGCCCCAGATCAACAGGGAGCAACAGCTCAGGCTCGGGCCCTGGCTCCCAGCTCTCCTCTCTCAGCTCCGCATCAGAAAAGCTCAATCCCCATCCAGTCCGGGAGCTAGTAAAGCCCAGGTGTGCCACAGATCTACCTCGGCACCCCACCGCACGACCCTCCCCCAGGAGGAGGGAGCAGCCCCCAGGGCAGGCATGGGGTCTCCACTGGGAGAAGGCAACGTGCCTCTGCCGCCTGCCATCCCACACACGACCACCTCGCCTTGGGGGACAACCGCAAGCCCTTATCAGGATTCGGCCCCTTGCTGTGAGGGGGAGGGATCATTTTCCTTTCTGGGTCTCCCTGCTCTCCCTCTAACCCTTTGCTCTCTCCTTCCCTCTCATCCATTTCCTTTGACATCGGTCCCAGGCCCACTGCCAAGTCTCAGATCCATTAGCGAGGTGCCTTGCTGACTGAAGCACAAATCAGGACGGATCCGGGTGCAATTAGCAGCTTCTAGCACCTCATCTGGAAGGCATTAGCTTGGCTTTTGGGGGAGGGAGTTATGGGTTGGGAGGAGAAGAGAGAAATAAGAGGGAATGGATATAGATGCCAAATGGAATAAATAAGCTATTTCTACCACTCTTAGGAACCATCATCCAGCATCTGACAACAACAGACAAACAGATGTACAATAGCCATCTGCAGGGGACTTAGTTATGGTACCAAGTTGGTGTGACCTGTAGACCTTCCCTCCTGGGAGGATGTGGTTACTGGGTCCAGGAAGGTACTGAGATGGCATGGAGGTGTGCAGCTAGCCATAGCTTGCGAGTGATGTCCCTCCTGGGTTCCCCTCACAAACCAAGGCTTGTGGTTATGGTGTCTGTAAGTGTACTTTGGTCTGCCTTGCCCTCCTCCTCCTTCGGTGCTCTGCTCCATCTGGCTCCCAGTGCACTAAAATCCCTAATAGCAAGATGATGTGGTGTCTGCCTTACACTTGAAGAGCCAAGATAGACTAGCACCTATTAGTTATGATGGCCCATATGTGTGTTGTAGACACAAGCCTCAGATAATATAATTCTCATCAAGCCAGGACTCTGTACAAAATATTTTGAACGTTGTTTTCTTCACCCAGCCTTGTAGATACCTTTATGGAAAGTCTCCCTATTGTTCTCAGCAGAGACACAAAACAACACCTGCTCCCTTGCCAGCTTGCTCTGGTCTACATCCAGGGTGCATGGATGCACAGGAGGCTGTGACTGAGCCCCAGACAACCTCAGTCTCAAGCTAATGGGACAGAGCAAACATACTCACAGTGTGGCCTTTGTGTTCCTAGAAAGGTCCTGCTCTTTCATGGGCTGTCACAGAATGTGTCTCCGAGGGAGTAAGATACTACTGACCATTAGAAAAGGTGACTGTCAGAGGGAGTTTGAAAGCACCCTTTTGCTCCAGAACAAGGGCTGGCAACATGTACATTTGTCCCCTGTCATCTCTGCCAAAAAATAGGCTGCGCATTTTCCTTTAATTTGTCCTCTGTTCCCTACCTTATGAAAGGGCTGGAGCCAGTCTGTTCATTCCCTCTGTGTTTGCTTTCTGATGGTTCTCAACTTTGGGGAGAAGGCAGATTGGGAGTAGGGGAGACGGGGGCTGTCCTGGGCCCCTCTGTGGTGATGGAGCAGCCTGCTGGGAAGCGGGACCCCCAGGGCTACGGGGGGCTGCCGGCAGCAGGTGGCTGGCATGCCTCTGAAATGGCGCGTGTCAAGCTAGGAGCATTCAGGGAAAAAACCAAACACCGACCACAGTCTCCTCATGTGGGAGAGCCACTAGCCAGCAAAGCAAGAGGCGCTGGCTTTTATTTATTCATCTGGGTACAATCCCAGTACCCAGACGCCAGATCCTCCTCGCCATAGCACACACAGGCCATTCCACGTCCCAGGGCCACCTGCTGATGGCCAGGGGCTGGGGAAGCCAAGTCTTCCTCTGAGCCAGTGATCTCATATTATTTCTGTGCAGGCAGCAGCTGGAAGTAGCTGGAAACATCTCTAAGGGTAATTTTTCCTATACTGGCTGCTGCCAGACGATGGTCTCTGAAGCCCTGCTGGTTAGTGAGCTCATGGAAAGGGACCTGCACCTGGGCTCAGGGGCCAGCCACCTTCTGAAGATTTCCAGCCCTGAAACTGTGGTGACATAGGTGTGGGGTGCCTAGGAGAAATGTTGAAGGCTGTTAATATCTGTTGGTTCAAAGAGTTTGGGATGCGTTGTTATATTGCGTTCTCTGTTGTTTTCCTCCTGGTAGATACATGTAGATCAAGGTGGTGATGGTTTATCCTGCCAAAAGACATAGGATTGGCAATGGATGATGTTAGGATAGCTTAGAGCTTAGTAGGACAGTGAAGTGGCTGGAAGGACCCTGTGCAACTGCCCTCTCTGCTTTTGGTCCAAGGAGTCAGAAATGCAAGGCACAGGAAAAAGCCTGCACCTCTCGCCCCATCCATGCCTCTTGCTAGCAAGCTGTTGCAGGAGATTTTGTAAATTCCCCAAAACCAGGGCTGCCAAAACTCTTTCTTTGAAGGCAGAAACTGTGACATGCATCCTTTCAGCACCCTTGTTCATCCGCTCAATGTGACAAGGAGGTGCCCTTGCGGTACTCCATGATTCCAAACACGTGAGCGACTGGACATGCAATGCCCAGAGAAGAAGGTTGCAAAACAGTATCCATGAGCCCCCTCTGGGTGAGGAGCATCAAGTAGGTGGGAGAGCGGCAGAAAGGGGGGAGTGGGTGTGCAACGAAGAGTGCCAGTGCTGGGGCAGTGGGGAGTGCACCCCATGCCGGGTGCTGCTGTGCAGGAGCAGGGGACGAGGGAGGCTGCATGCCCTCCCCATGGTTGCGAGTGGCTGTGCCTTGCCTACACAGTCGGAGGCAGAGGAGGACACCCGCACACGCTCTGCTGGCGGCTGCCTGCACGTACTCTGTTGTTTTCCTGGCTGGGGTGGAGGGAGAAGGCCTGGTTTCGGTTAAGCCCTCGGTCACACGAAGATGCCTTTCCTATTACTCTTTTGTTTTTCCTTCTAAGCAGTGTTCCCATTTAACTCTTCCAACTCTCCCCTGTAGTGTAGCCTGCCCTGCCTGAGGGCCGGCCCAGGTCAGAGGCAAGTCAGGAACAGGGGGGAGTTGTTGGACTCCGGGGCTGGAAACCCCACAGCCCTGCAGAGGAGCTTTGGGAACCTTGGTACATGGGAAGGATGACACCATTGAGAAGACCTAGGAGGCCAGGATGAAGATACTCCAGTGGTGTAGTGCTGAGCATGGTAGAAATACCTAAAGAGTCAGTCATGGCATTATCATGACTGAATTTGGCTCCAAACTTCAAATCTGCAGAGGGGGAGCGGGGGAGGCGGAAAAGAAAACATGCAAAGGCCTTTTCAAAACCCAAGACCACAAGAAAAAACTTCCTATAAACAAATCAAATGGAAATATTTTTTTAGTTCTATAAACATTTCCCCTTGAAGCGTTCAACCCAAATATTGCATCACTGTGCTAAGACATAAACAAATCTTGCAGTGAAAGAGATGCACACCAACAATAGACTAGCCTGTTTGCCTTGTCCGGGCTGTGAGAAGTGCAAAAAATAAACAAACAGGGCAAAGAGTGACAAGCAGAAGAGAGATGTCTGAGGAGTACTTGCCTGAATATTCGAGGGAGGGAGTACCACCCTCCCCCAAATCCCACCGAGGTTCAATATGGAAATTCAGCTCCTTCAGGGTCCTCAGAATATCACATCTCTGGCAGGTCATAGGACACCATCCAGATTTGTCTTTCAGAAAGCAAGGTAGCTTCTGTTTTTTCTTCAAATATATTATGAAAAAAAACATCTTTGACACGAATATGTCTTGGGTAGAGATGTATTTATTTTTGCAGTGATTGTAATGGCTGTAGAAAGAACTAAACTGGCCAAGCTGTGCTGTGTTCTACACTGATGTCCTGTCTCCCCTATGCGGAGCGCAACCACTCACACAGGGGAAGGTTGTTGTCCTCTGAGCAGCAGTTAGCAGGCTTTCAGAAGGAGGTAAGGGTTTGGGGCCTGGATTTTGGTTGGTAAAAATCTTTAGAGGCATTCTAGGAGGAAGAATTTGGCACCATATTAGAAAATGTGAAGTTCCCTACAGGAAACACACACCCAAGTAACACTGGCATAAGGTGATGCTGGGGGCTTCAGGGCTGCCATTTGCTCTATATTCCTGGGGAACAGGTACCCTTAATCTGGCTCTACCACCCCATTTCTCACAGTTTTGGCATATACCATGACCCTGAGTACCTCAGTGATGGCACACAGAGACCTGCCTCCGGTCACTCCTCTTGCTCCTGCAGTCGAGAGAGCACTGTCCCTGCATGGGAAAGGAGAGCTGGACAAGGATGGGCTGAGGTGGAGGCAGCTGCAGAGGAATGCGATGGACAGGGTGGTGTGCACCATAGCATGACTGCACTCATCAATTTTGGTAC
Source organism: Rynchops niger (assembly GCA_013400035.1). Lineage (NCBI taxonomy): Eukaryota > Metazoa > Chordata > Aves > Charadriiformes > Laridae > Rynchops > Rynchops niger. The sequence goes on from VXBH01004704.1 coordinate 38,906, forward strand.
TGCTCGGTATCGTGTGTTTAGAGTCACAATATCACACTGGGACCAGTATTTGGCTCATCCCTCATACAGACACTGTAAGTGTTACCAGGGATCTACCGGCTTTGTCTCTCCCACCAAAAGAGAGGCGAGGAGCTGCACAAGTCACTCTGGTGGGAGGGGAATTCACTTTTGTTCCAGTTCACGCGAGAGACACTGTAGAAAGGGCCACCAAAAAAAAGGCTGCTTAGCACTCTTTCAGTCTCACGGGAAAGTTTCACTACCAGAAAGCTAGTGTTATTTAAAACCTCTTGGGCAGATAAACTGCCACTGTATTCTGCTGAGATGAAACAGAAATATGATTATGCTTGATCCCTCAGCTGAGATCACACTGCTCTGTCAGTGCAACCAGCAGAGCAGCTATGATTTCTCTGGTGGCTTAATGTCCTCCCTCCATGAGTCCTCCTGGCGCCGAGCTGTGCTATGCACAGTCCTCAACGCTCAGCGACCCCGTCTGAGCTGCCTGCAGCGCTGTAGCGAACAGCAAACCTTATGAGACCATTTGATCTCCCTAGACTATCGACAAAACTTCTCCGTGCATGCTTTGGTCTTGAGAAAATGACTTCAGGTGCTGCTGCGGGAGCTGATTTACAAGGGGAGGCTGAAAGAATAAAGGGTCTCACACACTTCTCGTGTTACATTGCATCCATGCTGGTGTGAAGTCAGGGGCGTTTATGCCCAGCTAACGGAGGGAGAATTGGGCCCAGACCCAGTATATCTGTCCGACCAACAGAGAGGATCAAAGACCTGTAAAGGCTAAGCAGGGGTGGTCCAAAAATATTAGAATCCAAAGCAATGGGATGAACTATATCTGAGTAAAATTTAAGTTGTAGAGAAAAGATTTGCAGCCGACATCCGTTCCCTCAGCTGCTGTTCTGACTTCCACAGGAAGCTTCTAGGTACGGCTCACATCAGTCAGGAAAGGGGATTAAATGGTTTTTGGGTTTAGCATGGTCTGGCACGCAGCAGGCAGACTAGATCGCGAGTATTTTGAGCACTGATGGCTTGCAAGTCATCAGAAGGTGGTCTGCAAGTGGATTACAGCATCCTTCTCCAAATTTCCGCCCATACACTCATGCCTCATGCAATATCTAACACATGCAGTCAAATGAAATGGTAACAAAAGCAGCTATCAAATGAAAAATGCAGAATTTCAAAGGTTGGCTTGATTTTTATTTGGCTATAACTGGAGGCTGCTGTGTGGTATCACGACATGAAAGAATCTGTGTATTTTTTTTTTCTTCCCTGAAAGATTAGTTTGTTCTTTGGATTAAAAAAGGATCGGAAACACCAAGTTATGTATCGTTTTAAAGTTCATCTAACCCTTGTTCTCAGAGACTGTAAATTCCTAAGCACCATGGCCTTGGTATCAGCCGTGATTCTTTTTTCTAAAAGGAGACCTGGTTCCTAAAGTTTCAAAGCAATGACTGGTAGGTGCTTTGCTATCCTGCTCTTTAAAATGCAATAGAAGTGTACGCGTGCACGGCCTGATGCTAAGGCAAAACAGGGCATATAGGCACAGAGGCATAGAGCTGTAAGAGCAGCTCTTTCTGCCTTTTACCCAGTCTCCAGACTGTAGTAGGGTGACAGCATTGAGTGGAGACACCATGTAAAAGTAGAGGGGAGAGTATCAAAAAGGATACTGCAGATAGACAACGCAGAGCCAGGCTAACCCCAAAGGAGAGAGACTTAAAATGTTTCATAAGTCAGTGTCTGCAAAGCTCAACACCGGAGAGTTGGATATGTTGCTGAGGATGATATAAAAGGGTCATATGACAAATAAGGAACGTAAAAAGGGAAACCGCAGGTTGGTAACATACTGATGTTTTGGGAGGTGTGTGTGTCTAACTCCAAATTGGACAAGAACACAGCAAGGAGCAGCCCTGTTTTGGGGCAGTGTCTCCTGCAGGCACCCCCCGGTTGTCTAGCCAATGGGGCGTAGCTGGAGAAGGTAGGTTTAGGGAGTGTGACACCTCTGACATTGCTTGGGAGGTCAGGAATGTGCTCTGGCCAGCTGGCCCCTCTGGGGAGAGGAGGGTTACCCCGGGGTGCATCCTCAGGAGCTGAGGGCTGGCACCAGCCCTGATTTGGCCCTGTGAGCTCTCAGCTGACCCCAGGGCACCAAGAAGCACCAGCTCGTGCCCAGAGCCAGGGGTTTCCCTGGGGGCTGAGCCCAGAGTGGGACCTGCCAGCACCGCGGGGCCTTCCCCGCACTCCCCTCGGTGCCTGGCTGTCTCCAGGCCCGGGCCGCCAGGCTGGGATGTGGGTTAGCAGATTTTTTCCACGCTGTTTCTCCGGGATCCCTGACAGAGTCCATCAGAGCTGCCTTTTATCAGCACTGCACGCCTTAGTGAGCCTGTCATGACTCACACACAATGTGCTCTGTGCTGGATTAATCCAGCCGGCTTTCATGCTCAGGATGTGGGCGACGGGCAGGGTTGGGGGGCACGGGGACAGATGCAGGGCTAGCAGGGGCCCGAGAGACTGGGGATCCCCAACCTTTTCACTTGCTGAAGGTAAAGACTTATTTGAGGGCTGCTTCAGGGGACAGGGGAAGAAGAAGCCATAGGCAATGAAAAAGAAACAAGGAAAGGCAACAGGTGTGTGGGAAAGTGGTGAAGGAGGAGAGATTATAGGTAAATAATAGGTGAATAAATGGACTACAACAAAGAGAGAATGTGATGTAAAGGGAGATCCATGTGCCTTAAAATGTAAGCTCCCTTGTTGATAGACATGACAGGTAGCTATTTCACATAGGTGTAATTACTCAGGGACTGCACTCCAGCTAAAGGGATCTTTTCAGCCTTCAGCATTAACCTGGAACACCTTTAAGATACCTCCGTATCTTAACTATTGGTGTCTGTAAACCCTCAATAACTTACTTCAGATTAAGGGAAGCAGTAAAAAGTGTGAAATCTTAAACCCAGTGAAGTCTGTACTGGTGGGAATAAGACTCCCATTGACTACTGTAGCACCAGGTTTCCATGTAGAGTCTCTACAGAGACCCCACAGAGAAAAGAAGTGGTTCGTCTACCATGAGAAGAAACTAACTGCTTTTTTCCAACAAACCTCTGCAAGCCTGGAAACAGATAGCAGGGGAAATGGATAGATAAAAGCCACCTAACCCAATACTGCGCAAACAACTTGCACTCCCTGCTGTGACTCCTAGGTGAAGGTGTGCACACACCAAAAGAACCCCTGAGTTTGCATGAGCTGGGGATGCTGCAGGCATGTGCATACACATAATATGAATGCATATGTTAACACATTGTCTACATTGCATATATATATGTGTATCTCCTCCAATTTGAGATTCACAATGTTAATTTGAAATGATCCATTCTATCTATTGCATTTTACCCATGAAAGCCCCATTTTCAGCACCTACTGCCTAAGTTCCCATCTCCACTTGGAAGGGTAAACTACTTTATAACATATTTCTGCCTATCTGCTGCACACGCATCCTAAAGCTTCCAAATAATTTTCCATTCAAGGGCCTGAATAAGCTTGCCTGCTGCTGAAACGGCACCTTCTCTGGGGCAAAACACAACACTTACTTAATAGCACATAGCAACATTATAAGAGCAAAAGATGACATGCCTGGTCTTGTTTTTACCTCCTATCCATCAGGGGAGCATTTCTTATCATTACTTTGAGATGGATTTGGGTGATGAGCCCAAAGGCAGGAGGGCATGTACTACCAGCACTACCTCTTTCTGTATACGGCAGGTTCCTGGTGCTCTTGTATCCAGCCTCAGGACTTGCCACATCCAGAACTGGCAGTGAGGGGTGTGGTCATGATCACAAAGGTGGTTGCATTGGTTTTCACTGCATGAGAAGTTTTAAACTGTAGAAGAGTTGTTGCTAAGTTTTGAGGAAGAAAGCAGGATCCTAAGGGGAAAAAAAGGCTATTTATTTAGGCGTTTGTCTGAGTTCCTTACTCAAGCAAAAGGGTTTACCCATTGCATTTGATAATTTCCAATGAAAAAACACTTTTCTTAAAGACCCAGTCCTCTGCCCAAAATGTTGACTGACATTGTAAAACACTCCCCAAATACAAGCAGATCTCTCTGACTACTGATCCCTGAACATTTTAAAATGAGAAAACAAAGGGACCCAAATTGGGTCACTTCATAGACGTGGGAGCCCACTGATTGTCCAAATAATTCATATCAATGAACCCACTACAAACAGAATGGTAGTTCTTTACAACGTCCCCTATAGATACATAGTACAGAGCACAGGTACAGCTGTACCCGTATATAACACATTTTATGCCAATATACCTATCACTGTGCAAAAGGAGAATGATACTTTTGCAGGGATGTGTTTCTTTTATATTGTTTTTACTGTGTCTGAAATACAAATTGTACCAGTAAAACAATCCTATCGTTAACCCTTCTCTGACAGAAGGCAGAGCTAGCACTGGTTCACTGAGATTTATTTTATTGCAGATTATACACGTTACGCCTTGTGTGCAAACACACATATAAATTCTGAAGCAAATCTCGGTGAACATAAGACATTTCTGTCTGACATCAGGGTGAGCCCGACACAACCAAGGCTATGTCCCTGACTTGGACCCTAGTAGTAAAACTAAACTGACGTGGAGTTGGTTTAGTTTACAGCAGCACAGATTTCCTAATATAGACAGGCCCTATCTCTTGTCCTCCTGTCCCACCCCCCTCTTTAATTTGTCTCTTTGAGTTTTGACGACTGAATCACTTCCCCCTTTGTTTCTCTGATTTCTTTCCTAATCTTCTGCTCCTGAAAGATGCTTAGTTCCTGAATCCCTGTACAAATACACTTTTCTTTCTAATCTTCTCACCAGCCAAACAAGGTTTTATTTGTTTATTTAATTTGACATGCTGAGAGAGAAATGATCCCATTTCCTATGGATTATCGAAGTAACAAATAGCTTTACAAGAGGGTAAACAAAGTAAAACTCGTGCCGAAACTCCTTTGAACCAGAGGCTTCCCGTCCACATCCCTTCCTAATGTGAGTCTTTCGCCTCTCCTCCCCGCCACACATGGGATGACTTTCTGGTCACTTTGGACCACAGCTGCTGCCTTCAGATCAGCCCGCTGCTTGTGCTGAGCTGGTCACGGCCTCCTCATCCTTCCCTTCACCAAACTCACCACAAATTACCCAAAACACGGACAGACAGCTTTGAACTCACTCTGTGAAGGAGCGTTTTCTCCATCTTGTCTTTGGCTCCCCCCCATCAATTTCCATTTTTGCAAAGATTCAGAGCTAGAAAAACCTGGGTGTGAGCCCGGAAGTCTCCATGAAGACAGGGATGCCGCACTGATTTTTGTTGGGATTTTTGCCTAACTCAGACGCCAGGCATGGACACCTGAAAGCATCACCCTGTGCACGCACCTCCTGCAAGGTGCATTTATGGAGAAAAATAAACAAAACAAGAAAACCCAGGCCTAAATTTGTGCTAAAATTCAGAAGGACTTGGAGCCAGGGGTGCTGATGAGCTCCCCCAAGCAGCGTGCAGCTCACATATTTTGGGGGCATTTAGGTTTGAGGGATGGGGCCTAGCCTGTTCCCCCCTGCCCCCAACATCCCTTTCTGTTTATTACTCCTGCCGTAATTGGGAGGCATGTGTGGATGAATTAAACATAGCAGGACGGATGAGAAAACTCTCCCTCTTAGCTGGCTGAATGAGCAAATTTAACTGAGCCTGTTACCCACTGAGTATCGTGCCGACATGCCAGGGTCCGGTTTCCTTTGAGCTCGCCCTTTCATGCGGAGTCCCTCCGTGCCCCCCGCCTTGCTCCGCACAATATCAAACAGCTGGAGTTTCTGCAGCCCTGAGGAGGAGCCTTTGCATCCGATGGCAGCAGCAGTGGGAATTTTGCCTGGGATTTGAGAGGGATGGGGCCGATCCAGGCAAGCCGGTAGCTGAAGATCGGGGGGCTCTGGCACCTCCAGAAGGGGATGGGTACCCCCCCAAACACAGCGTGTGCCTGGTCACTGCCCACTGTAAAAGCTTCCTTATGCCTGAGAGAATGTGGCTAAAGGAGAGGTTTTTGGCTTTCACACTACTTTGAGCTTCAGCCAGGCCAGTGGCACCCAGAAATCAGTTCCGGTGAGTAGTTTGAAACAAATGGGTGCCAGCCTAGAGCCGGTGTCCCTGGTACAATAACAGGGCAACTGCCTGCAAGCAGGACTGCTGCTGGCTTGTCTGGGGATGCCAGGAGGACATGGCCGCATGAACGAGCATCCTGCTTCATCCCCAAGGCATTTCTTCCAGCATTAACAACAGGGGCAGGTGGGAAGAGCAGAATACGAAGGGTGCTGCTGCACACCACATTTCCTCCTCCCCAGGGATAAACAGGGAATGTAATCCTGTGAGGCTGCAATCTTTTTTTCCCTAGCATTAAACAGGCCCCAGGGCACTCCTTTGCACAAGGTAGCTCTAATCCTTCTCCCTTGCCTCTTTCTTCCCACCTCTCTATGCCTAAAAGTAGCCAGGGCTAATTCAGTTCCTGTTTTAATTTAGGACGGTTTACGAGTGCTCTAAATTAGGAAACCCCTGTTTTTCAGACAAGGCAGGTGCTAGAGGTCTCAGCACTTGTAAAAATTAGGCTACTTAGTGAGGTGTCTACATACAGATTTAGCACCTGAGGACTGCGTTACTAAGCAGCGTAAAGAAAAACTCGGAATCTGGGAAACAGTTATTTAAAAGGTAATTAGACAGCAAAGTTAACATTGTGGAGGAAGGAAGTTTGTGTTCAACCTGATAAGCCTACCCATTCAAATGCAAGTTGAAGAGCCATCAATACATATTCCCCTAGAACTGAAGAAAACCTGCAGAAGAAATCAGTTTTGACATTTTCAGTACCCCTGTCATAAACCAAGGAAATAAGAAACCCAAACCCAAATATAAAAACCCCCAAATCCTTCAAATCATCCTTATGCGTGAGAAATGGGTAATCCAGGATCACAGGCCCCTACAGTGCCACTAAGCACCAATAACTCTGAAGCCTAATGACAACATGAGGATACAATTTAACTCTTTCACTTTCTTCTCTAACTGAAGGACTTCATATTTAGAAACTACAGATCACATTTATCATCTACGCTCGGTGCATGGCAAAGGTGTGAGAAACCTATCTCCTGACCTTTCAGTGACAGCAGGTTTGTTTCAAGCTAGTCTTTACAGAAGGGCTTTGAGAGATGGAGGATTTCCCTGCACCTCTGGGTAAATTTATGTGTTGGAGCATGTATTCATCCCCTGGTGTGGGGGGAGGCAGTGAGCAGGAGCTGGCTTTGTTTAATCCCAGGGAGTGGTGTCATTGCTTTTTCTGAAAAATCTGTGCCTGAGATGCTTTCCCCGTGAGGAAGCATCTGCCGGGACGGATAGCTGGAAGAAAAGATCTTTTCCTTCTTGTCTCAGTTTTCTACACATCACCTCCAGAGAAGCTGCACACTTTACGGGTTAAGAGGAGTCAGTCACCTTCCTTGAAACCAGCTGGCTAAAATCACATATAGACCGTTTGACCTCCATGGGAAGGAACTGTCTCCATTTAGCAAAATATTAGCCCCCACGCTTGGGGGAAAACTGCAACTTGAAATAAACATTTGGGAGCACCTTATTTAACCTGGATGCATGCAAAGTTTGGCCTTTTGCATAGTCACTTCTCTTCCTCCTTCTCTCCTTCCATGCCTTCGCTTTTGTTTCAGGTGTCTTCATGTCCTGATCCAGATGGTCTGACCCGGGTCCCACGACAAGGCAAGCAGAATGGGAACCCTTCTGGAGGGAATGAACTTGTGGGCGATGCCAAGTGGGGAAAGCACCTTGGGTCCCCTCACAAGTGTTTGTTAAGCCTGTGAGGCAGCTCGGCAGATGCTTGAACTTCAGAAGCATGACCGGGGAAACTGAGGCACGTAAGAGACGACTTTCCTCATCCCACTGGAGCCTGGAGGAGGGCAGGAGCCTGGGCTGGGCAGCCCCCTGGCAGTGCTCACACATGGTCACTCCTCCGTCCTTCCAGCAGGTGCCTGGGCGGTGCGGGGACAGACCTACAGGAACGGGGAAACTCGACAGGTGGTCGGTGCAATTTCTGCACAACTCTCTGGGCTCGGTCCCTCCTGGGAAGGGGCCGGGGGGGAAGGTCTCCCAGCAGGTCTGCCACAAAGTCCTATTTATTAGCGGCCCATTTCCTTACAAGTAACGAGCGTTGGGTCTCACAGCCGGGNCCGGCGGCTGCCACCATCACCCCACCGTCTGTCCCCTCCCCGAGGCCCGGGGGCAGCCGGGGCCCCGCCGCCGTCGCCGTACCCCACAGCCGGCGGGGCGGCCGCCCGGGCCAAACTCCTTGGCCCAACTTTCTTTCCTGCTTCCGCCTGCCGGGGTGGAGGGGAGGGCGGCGGGGAGCGGCCTTGCGGTGCCTCCTTTGGGGGTGGGCACCGGCCAGGCCATGCTGGTCGGTGTTATTATGTGGGGAGG